>CM035422.1:3610600-4055600 GCA_020310875.1 Ceratopteris richardii | reverse complement strand
GGTGGGGGGCGTTGTGGGGTGGGTGGGAGGCGAGGCAGGGGGCGGGGGAGGGCGGGGCAGGGTGGCAGGGCAGGGGATGACAGGGGTGGCGGGGCGGGGTGGGGGGGGATGGGGAAAGAAATATCATTACAACAGGAAGGACTTCAAGGAAATATGGATAGAGCTTCATTGACTAGCCACGATTGGCCCGCTCTTTGAAATGTTCACTCTCAAATGCAGAAGCAGCAGTAACCTGAATTTCATGTGTTAAATCCAACTCCCTCTTGAAGCGATCCTTTGAATTAGCATAGAGCATTCTAGTCCTCACACGGGACACATCAGGGGTCCACGCTGCAAAGCAGAATTTCTGACAAATGTCTTGTGTGCCATAATCTTAATCATAAATGGCATATCTGCAATCTTTCATCAGGTGAAGGCATCGAAACTTTCATCAGGTCCCCCAAGCTTGTCCACAACAATCTTGTTCAGTGTGTCATTGATTTTGTAAGGACTGAAACGATGAGTTCTCTTGCTTTTAAGCTCCAAAACTTGAGGATCAGTCTCCTGTTGCAGACTTTATTGATGCCCCGCAATTGATTACATCATCTGCACCACCCCTAGAAGAGGAAAAAGTCATACTTAGAAGCCCTCCGACCTATGTCAGATGAAGCAGGTACAAACTTCTTAGGGGAGCCCCAATGGTTATCATCATCTGTCCTCGATGAGATTTCCTGATCTTTTTTTTTTTTTGGTTGCAAGAAAAGGACACATTAGAAAGAAGAAAATTACTAGAAAAATTCAAAAAAATGCTTGAGAAATTCCTAAAAGATTCTATTAAATTCCAAAGAAAAATTGTGTAAGAAGATGACACATGAAAAAGGAGAAAATTGCTAAAATGATAAGAAATTGCGTGGAAAATTCCAAAAAAATCTAAAAATTGTATTTTTGCAAGGTTTATGGAATGGCTACTAAATTTGGTAAAAAATAAGAAACAAGCATGAAAGGGATAAAGAAACTACCAAACTTAAGCAAGAATGAAATGACTATGTACAACCTGGACAATGCCAGATGTTCCATACTCCTTCAAGTATGTTGATGATAGGCCTTGAGCCTTGATATGTTGACTAGTGGCAAGGCCTCTCCTTGTAGAGTTTCTAATTCCACAGCAACCCAATTCAGCAGTGTTTTAACTCGATAAGGTCCTTCCCAGTTAGGAAGCCATTTTCCTCTTACTTGCGTTTGAAGGTGAGGTCTATGGAGAAGAATTAACATGCCTGGCACTATGTTGTTGTTCCACAGATTTTGATCATGTACTTCCTTCCTCTTCATCTGAGTCTCTATCAATTGTTTTGTTGCTAGTAGACGAATCTCTTCTACTCTATGTAGGGCGCTGTTGGCAGCAGTCAAGGAACCGAAGGAGCCACAAGACGAAGAGAGTCAGAGCGAAGGGACAGCACAAGCAGACATGGCAGTCAAAGAAGATCTGGCAAGTAGGCCACCTAAATTTTTCAGACATCAAGGAGTTGACACACAAGAAGAAAGAGCAAGTAGGGAGCTCAAAGGTATGTACGACAAATCAATAGAGAAAACCCCGACACAAATAGTGATTTTCATCACTAAAAACCATTGTAAATATCATTTCGTATTTTTGTAGCTCCATTTTGTGCAAGCCAAGGAGTCCTTGAGCTTGAGGAGCTTTAGAAGTATCTACCTGCCAATTTTCATATTTTTTAGATCTCGTTTGAGCCCTCTAATAAGCCCTGGAACCTAATTTTTAACTAGGCCGGACACTAGGTCTGAACAGGGCCAAAGCTAGTCAAAAACTATAAAAGGAGCTAGAGAGCTCATTTTTGGGGTTAGATTGTAATTGAAACGAACTTGTAAGAGCTTTTTGAAAGTAATCTAAGAACTCCATTGCTTCTCACTCTTTGTCTTGCCGTGTGTGCGCGTGTGTGTATGTGTGTGCATGTTTGTGTGCTTCTCACTCACGCACTTGTGCCTCCACTTGATCGAGGTCTTCATACCATCCTCACGTCTTCCCGGATTGACATTAAAGGAGGTGCTACTCATCACTGAGCTACACCAAATTTTGGCGCCGTTGCCGGGGAACGAACTTTGAGGACGAGCGTGTGATGGTAAGACATAGATTGGAGACGTTGGCGTTGTAGGTAATTTCTTTACTTTTCCTATTTTTCTCTTTCTTACCTTACCACCATCATCACCATCATCATCATCACCATCTTCCACCTCCATTTCCATCATCGCGAAAATTTCAGTTTTTTGATCATATCACCATGTCCACCTCATTTCCCTCATTTCACTTGTGAGAGAGAGCGAGAGAGCGAAATTGTGTGTGCTGTTTTTGAGTGTTTTTTGAGCTGTATTGCAGGTACAGGCCGCATCATCGTCCCCAGCACTCTGCGCAGGTACGGAATTCGCAGTAACTGTCTGTGTGTCGCCGACCTCTGTCAATCGCGACCGACAGAAAAAATGCTCAAAGTGCCAAACAAAGTGCAAAACCATGATCTACAGACCTAGAGCTTCCCAAAAATGTGCTTAGTTTTTTGAAATTCCTCAGATTTCTGTCAATCGCGATCGCTCTGTCAATCGCGATCGACAAACCACGACAGACAGACCTGTCAATCGCGATCGACTCATCAATCGCGACCGACAGCCCACGACGGCTCTGTCAATCGCGAACGACAGAGTCAACGACCGATTGACCACGACGGACAGAAGCTACGCGTGACACGTGTCAATCGCGATCGAGTCATCAATCGCGATCGACTCATCAATCGCGACCGACACAGTCAACGACTGTTTGACCACGACGGACAGACCCTCGCGACCGACCTGTCAATCGCGATCGACCCATCAATCGCGACTGACAGAGTCAACGACCCTTTGACCACGACTGATTGACTTTTCAAGCCACCTATCAATCGTGATCGACCAGTCAATCGCGACTGACAGCCACGACGGACCAGTCAATCGCGACTGACAGCCACGACGGACCTGTCAATCGCGATCGACACGTCAATTGCGACTGACCTGTCAATCGCGACCGACAGACTTTGCGAACACGTTAGAAGGGCAAATTGGGTCAAATTTTTAAGGCAAAAATAATGGTCTAAATTTTGGCCAAGTATGGGACAAACACTAGGGTGTAGCATTGCATTACGAGGGCATGACCCAAGTAACCCGAGAATTCCTGTTTGCCTGTTAACCTAGTTTAATCCTGTTTTAGCCCCAAAACCCTGAACTGGCATAACTTTCTCATACGAAATCCGTTTGCTGTGATTTCTGTTTTGTTGGAAAGCTCACGGGGAGTACAACAAAAACATCGACTGGTTATGGTTAAATTAAGATCAGGAATATTAGATAGGGTATTTTGAAGTTGACCATACCCAGGGGGAACAAAATTTAGGGATCTCTAGAGTTGTGTCCAAAAAGTCATAGTGCAAATTGGTGAAGTGTTACATGAATGAAAATGATTGGTTCTGTCTTTTGAATTTAAGTCTTGAGCTAACAGTGGGCCTTTTACAGGTCCTTTGAGAGCATAGAAGGGTACGCAAAGCAAGAGTAAGTGCAAGCTTGGGAACGCGCGTCCTGAGCACACCAGGGCAACAACACAAGGAAAGGAACTCAAGGTTGGAAAACCCGCAACACCCTCTATCAATTCTTAGTTTAGGCTAAGTGCGGGTAGTGTTAGAAGTAATTCCAGGCAACGATAGGCACGAGAAAAATCAAAGACTATCTAAGAAATCAAGTTCAAGTCAAGAGATAACTTGTGTGTGTGAACGACAACCTTAAAAGGAAAGAACCTAACGTGAAACGACCAAACTAACGTGCGAAATTAAACTCAAGTATTCCTAACGACGTGATATCAGACAAGAGTATAAACACGATAATCAACATAAAAAGGGAATTAAGTAATTGATACAAAGGACTCAGAAACGTGGTTGTACCTGGGAAAAATTGGGTGAATCAGTTAGGCATATGAACCTTAGATCAGGACGACATCTAGTAAGAGATAGACAAAGCCTTAGGTCTTCAGAGGCTAGTGTCAATCATACTGCGAGGTCTTGGGCCCAGCAGTTGAGTCACCACTCGCATTACCCTAGCTCTGATACCAGTGAATCAGAGATGTCTCAAGGCATGGACAGACCTACGGGAAGTTCAGGAGTGCCATATTTGCACAAGGTAGAAGGCCCTTACAAAACGCAGTTGGAATACCTTAGGACCAACCGATTAGGTGCCAGCATCTATGAGGACGGCCTAGGAAGATCTGTGGTACAGATTAAGAATCCTGATCAATCCATTGGATTAGAGCACCCAGCAGTCAAGTTTGAAAACGGAGCATACTTGGACAAAGAAGGAACCATATACGTAGTCACCAGTCACCCAGATAGGACGGACAAATTTGGAAATGTGATCTCAGAAGCGGACTTAGGGGACCTAGAGCAAGGAAACATGGGTACAGAACCTAGAACCCCTCGAGGCAAATCGGTTCTCACTAGGATTATAACACCAGAGTGGATTCCTCAGGATAATAAGAGCATAGATTTGCTCCTCAATCGAGAAACTGACGAAGCCTTTTGGAGGTATAAATCTGATCAACCAACTGATATAGGAACAATCATGATCTATGAGTTTAAGGATCCTGATAGCCCAGGCAGAGTGACCTACTTAGATCACGCTTCAGAGAGGATCTTTGTGGTGACAGAAAATGATAGGCATGCTTACACTTGGAAGGGTGAATTCGTTTTCCCCCAACCAAGATCGAACGTGTCCTTTGGCCACCCAGGAGCTGGAACCTCCCACGCTCACGGAACTCAAAGAGACAGACATAGAGAAAGGCCGGAGGTGAGCTTTGCCAACCCAATGGGCAGAGAAAGAACGAGGACGGAAACAAATAGAGTAGAACCTGAGATACTTAGAGCTCACAGGAATCAAAGAAATGCGGATGAGTTCCCTCTGCCACGACCTAGAGAGCACACAAGGACTTTGAGACCAACTCAGCTAGTTAAGTCCATGAAGAACTACTTCGATGGCACTGGAGATCCATATGATCATGTGGCTGAGTTTAGACAAGTCCTGAGAGCTGAATAAGTGGAGGATCTATTCACGCAGTACAATGCTTTTGGTCTGACCCTTAGGAACACTACCCTGACATGGTTTCAGCCACTAAATGAGAGGCAGTTCAGGAGCATAGACCAACTCCTAGAGGCTTTCATTATTGAATTCTCTAAGAGTGGCATAAGGCATAATACCTCCTCGCTGATTCACAGCTTCAAGCAAACCCCTCAAGAAACCGTGAGACTTGCCGGAAGAAGATTTAGGCAATACTTAGAAAGATGCCCTGTTTCGGAGCTACCCACACCAGCTAAGCAAGTGGCTTTATTCCTGGATGGATTGCTAAGTACTAAATTGAGATCTTATGTGTACTTGAAGGACCCTAGGACCATAGAAGAGTGTGTGCGCATGTGCATTGACATCGAGGATAACCTAGGGGAGGAGTTAGAGCTTTCCAAGATATACAAAGATTCGGATAGTGCCTCTAACCTCTCTTCCACGCAATCCACATCAATCGAGGAACTTGCAGAGAAAGTAGCTCAGAAATTAGGTGTAACTAGCAAACAAATCCCAAGGTTTGCCCCTGTGAAAAGGTGCTATACTTGTGGTGGCGACCACATGGCAAACGTATGTCCCATTATGGCTCAACCCCAAGTAAATCCTAGTAGCCAGTACTGCACCATAGAACGGAGGTACACCAATCACACCGCACAAGATTGCCCCTACAATAAGCAAACAGTTAGGCAAACTTACCCTCAACCCTATCCACCGCAGGGAAGATACCAGAACCAGTACCCTCCACAGCCATATGGTAGGCCACAGCAACCTTATCAGCAACCATACCAAAACCAACAAAGACCTCAGCCTGTGTTAGCACAACAACCCCCTGCCCCAGCTAATGCGATCCCAGTAAAATATGCAGCAGCAGAAGAAAACCTGAATAGAGCTATAGTCCCTATAACCCCACTGCTTTCCGAAAGTGACCCCAGTGACCATAGCTTTGATTCTACACATGTCGATAGTCCCCATGCTTACTACATGCAATCTCCTGAACATGGTGAGTCTTACTACAGTGAGGAACCGAGTGAACCTAGTTGGGAGTCAGATTACACAAACGTCATGTATACGAACCCCAATCCTAAGCCTCAACCTAGGCAGGTAAGACCCCCATTCCCTAGAGGACCATGCTACAGATGTCAGGGAGATCACCTCATTCGTGATTGTCCCTTGCCTCCACCTACACAACCCCAGTCAGTGACGATTCAGGGTTTTTGCCAAGAATGTGGAAAGGAGCATCTCTTACGAGACTGCCCTAAGAATCCTAATAATATGCCAAAAATCACTCCTATTAACGTTATTGGGTTGGTGGTAGATTCCACAGGAAGTGTCACTTCCACTGCACCCGTACAGGTAGTGACTAGAGCTCAGGCATTGCAGCAGAACCAAGGGGTAAACCAGGATAAGAACCCAGAGGCTAGTGAAACCGAGAGCATGACAAAGAAAAGGACTAGAGCATGGAAAGATAGTCGGGAAAGAATGAAAAGACAATGGGCTAAAAAGATGAGTGAACTTGAGGAAAGCATAAGAGAAACCAAAGCCAAGATAACTGAACTCACATCTCAAACTCCCTCTCACACTACCCCACCACCACCATTCCCATCGCCATCCGACCCGCCACCTTCCAACCCACCTCATACGATTCCACCACCCCCTAGAGTAGGATCAGTATTAGCTGATCCCACTCCTGAAGATATAGACATGATGCTTAACACTAGTTTGGTACCAAAACAAGACACTTAAGTGTCCTTTTTTGACAATTTTCCAGAAAATCACATACCTTCTACAAAGAGAATTTGAGAAAATCCTTTAACACACATATTAAATAAAATTCAAAGGTTAATGCAAAATTATAAAACACAATAAATCATGTTTTGTGTTCATGTAAATAGCCTCTCAACATGCTATGGTAGTGAACAGGATGAAAATTCCTGATCAAATGTATTTTTATCAAAAGAAAAAAATTCATCATAGGAAAGAAAAAATTATACGCATTCCTTGAAACATAGCTCACATAGTATGAACCTCAAATGCACTTAGAAAAATCATTCAATTCAAATAAAATCAATTATTTTGACTTTGTACACAAAAAAACAGCAACTAGTTCTAATTATGGTTCAAACAAACTTATGCGAATCCATAGAAGTGTACAAATGTGCCAACAATCAAACAAGTTATGAAGACAACAACCAAGGTATACACATATAAAATCAATTGATATGACTCTAGTCACCAAAAATCGAAAACTAAAGCCTACATATATGACTCAAAAGAATTTATGGACATCATTCACGGTGTACACATTCAAGTTACCAAGTAGAAAGTGTGTGACATAACAAACCAAAGATTACATATACGAGGCTAAATAATCTATTGAAATCTACCAAAATTTTCATGTCTTTGGACAGAACCAAGAATCTTTTGTTGTGTGGGCATCAACCAAATTCTATAGATACAATCATGAATAGTTTGTGGACACATACTCAAAAGTCTTTGATATCATAAATGATAAGGATCATTTGAAAACATTTCATTATTTCCATCATGGATGCCATCTTCTTTTTGTCAAATGAAATATGTATGCCAATTATTTTCATTCTTATCATGATCACCATTGCAAATCACATATTATTTGACGAGATTAAGAATGAAACATGGCATGAAAACATATTTTGGAAGGTTTAATACTTAGAATAGCATTTAAATAATTATTATTCTTCATCATAATTTTTTATTCAACTTTTGGAGCTATGTTCTTTTTGTGAACATAGAAATATATGCTTTGCCAATTCAGCATGAAAGTCAGCACCAAATGCAATGGCTACTAGTTCAAAGTGGAGGCCTTCTAACTTTGAATAAAAATATGCATTCAATTAGTATGAAGGTTATCCATTGATAACTTGCAAATTCTCTAGAATCTCACTTACACACA
Organism: Ceratopteris richardii; assembly: GCA_020310875.1. Taxonomy (NCBI): domain Eukaryota; kingdom Viridiplantae; phylum Streptophyta; class Polypodiopsida; order Polypodiales; family Pteridaceae; genus Ceratopteris; species Ceratopteris richardii. The sequence goes on along the minus strand of CM035422.1, from coordinate 4,047,556 downwards.
AGTTATAGTGAACCATTCTTGAAAAGGTGCGATAAATGGCAGTGCTCTAGAGAAGACAAGTTTTGAGTCCATGTTTATCACTTATGTAAGTGTTCAACCTTCTCCAAAGATCCCTAGACACTTGCTTTACACTGCCAAAGTCCATGAATAGCTTTCCATTTCCTAAAACATATCCAATTTGTCAAAATGTTTGAATTGTGTTATTTTTTCAGTTATGCTGAAAGTTGAGTTTTCAAAAAACCCCATTTTCTTCTTGATTTAATAACCCATCTAAAGTTGTAAAATGTCAAAGATTATATTTTTCTCTAGAAGTACATGATGTGGGTTATCAAATCCAAGTGAGTATCCCATCAAAGCCTCAATGGTGTGATCAAGAAAAATCAATCAATTTGGTGTAAAAGCAGGACACTTAAGTGTCCCAGGACACTCAAATGTCACGGATCATGACAAGTGCTACCCTAGATCTGACCTAGAGATAGAAAGAACCAAGCTTTGCGCGAAAATGGTCGCATTGGCTCAGACTATGTTTGATGCCAGTCGCCTTTTCAATTACTCGGGCTCAGCCAAGACGCAATTACACTTGGATGGACTTCTAGAGAAGTTAGAGGGCATAATTGCAAGATCTGCCAAGGAAGAAAAAAATCAAGAAAGAGATAAAGCAAGCAAAAACATGACCCATCCCCCATCGGAAATTTATGTGCCCAATTCCACTGAACCAGACAACCCCCCTTCCCTAGGAAGAATAGAAAATCTAATGGCACAATCACAAAAGGAACTCGCCCCTCAACACCATGACAAGGCTAGTGAAAGGGCAGGTTTTCCTACCCAGAAAGCCTATGTGCCTGAAGCCTATGTGCCTAACTCTACGGAGCCAGACACATCATCTTCTATGAATCGGTTCACACCAGAATTCCTATGCGAGATTCAAGAAGACAAATGGGCTAAAGAAAGTGAAGCCCCTCCTCCCTTTGAGCTGGTGGATGACACACACGATCAATTCCCACAAGACCTTCCTTCCATTTATGGAGAACAGGAGAGTGCCCAATCTCAAGAAAGATTAGACTTCGAGTCTAATTCTTTACAAGAACTACCCCATTTCACAGGCCCATGGGAAGCAAAGTCCACCTGTATGAGAGCACCTACAGTCATGGTAAGAAACGAAGATTCAGTCATACCTAGGAACACAGAGGTAGTGAAGAACACCAAAGTGCAGTGCAATCTCACTTTGGAAGAGCTGCTTAAGGTCAGACCAGAAGTGTGGAAACATGTAGCCAAACAAGTACCAGAGATAGCAAAACCTCGTTCCCAGGTAGGATCACATAGGACAGTGCCAGAGATACCCTTGGATAAGATAGGAGATATGTGTGAAGGTGAAGAAGGGAATACCTATCTTCCCATTACCTACCAGGAGTACACCACCAAGGCAATTTTGGACTCAGGTGCAGGAGTTGCAATTGCCACCACTTCCCTATGGAAGCGTTGGGGCAAGCCAGCACTCAGGCCAACGAGAATGAAATTGCAGATGGCCGATGGTCATATTGAGAGACCCTTAGGATTGCTAGAAGGAATAACTCTCACCACCTGTGGTGTCGAGTTTGAGCACACATTTGCCATATGTGACTTCAGCAAAAATCATGCCTATGAGATGATCTTGGGACGACCTTTTATGCGACAATTGCAAGTGGTACAGGATTGGGGAACCAATTCCTTGTACCTGTAGCACTTAGGTGTTACGACCAAAGTCAATCTTAAGGATTACTCTCATAGAGATGTACCTCCCATCCAATGGAATCCCATCCATAGAGCCAAAGATGATACAGAATCGGTGCATTCCATAGGGTCAGGATCCTCATGGATGCATGAAGACACTCACTTATGGATGTGTAAGGTAGCAGTAGAAGAAGAGAAGAGAGAGAAAGCCAGAGAGGTAGGTGCAAAAGAAAACCATAGATCAATTCAAGACCCAGCCTATGCACATGTAGTCTTTCCTGATGAGGAATTTGAACCCCATGGCTGGGCAGAAATCCTAGCAACAATGGATGTAGCCATCAATGAGGAACAATGGACACCTCACTGTGATGAAGATGGCTATGACATTTCAGTCTTCTCCATAGAGCCGATCATGGGAAAGGCAGTGTTAGAAGAGTGTGAACCTAGCCCTGATGCATTTGAGGATGCAAGTGACTCCGATCTAGAGTCAATCATTATGGACCCACCATTTGCATCAGATGAAGAATACTTCCATGAAGTAGAATTTCAACCCCAAAGGCATGGAGAGCTTACAAATGATGTAAGATTAGCAACACATGTGACCCCGAAGGAAGAAGGAAAGAAACGAAAGAAGAGAGAAGTCTCACCAGAAGAGGAAGAATCTTTGTTTGAGGTCCCGGAAAATTTTAAGAAGTATGAGATAGACGACAGGAGAGTCATGATCAGAATGCCTAAACGAGAGGCACAATCAGGAGAGGCCTATGATAACAAAGAAACCACCAAGAAAATAGTAGTGGCCCTAGAAGAAGGAGAGGAGAGATGCACGTACATAGGCCATGACCTAACAGAGGAAGAAGAGCATGCGTTAATTGCCTTGCTAAGGGAATACAGAGATGTATTCGCTTGGAGTTACAAGGATTTGAAAGGTGTTGACCCTGACATATGCTCACACACTATCCCCATGACATCAGATGCCAAACCCTCTAAGCAAAAGCCCTATACCTATAACGATAATTACGCTGCCAAGATTAAGGAGGAGATAGATAGACTGGTTGAAGCTGGATTTATCTATGAAATTGAGCACACTGAGTGGGTATCCCCCATCGTAGTGGTGCCCAAGAAAAATGGAAAGCTGCACGTATGCATTAACTTGAAGAAGGTCAATGCAGCCACAATTCGAGATAACTATCCGCTTCCCATCACAGAACATCTCTTAGAAAGAGTAGCAGGCAAGGAAGTGTACAGCTTCCTTGATGGATTTTCGGGCTACAATCAAGTAGCCATAGCTCCAGAAGATCAGCATAAAACAGCTTTTGCCACAGAGTGGGGTATATTTGCCTTTCGTGTAATGCCATTTGGGCTTACCAATGCACCAGCTACCTTCCAGAGACTAATTTGCCATGTATTTAAGGAGTTCCTGAGGAAAAACTTAGAAGTCTATGTTGATGATCTTTGTGCTCATTCCAACATTAGACAAACCCATATTCCTGAACTCAAACAAATCTTTGACAAATGTAGAGAATATCAAGTCTGCCTGAACCCAGAAAAGTGCGTCTTTATGGTCAGGCAAGGCAAGATTCTAGGACACATAGTGTCAAAGAATGGCATATCTACTGACGAAGAGAAAGTGAGAGCTATAGCAGAGCTACCTAGGCCAAGGAATGTCAAGGAAGTACAAGCTTTCATGGGACATTGTGGTTACTACCGTCGGTTCATTCACATGTATGCTGTCATTGCAAAGCCCATGTACGGACTTCTGACAAACTTTGAGTGGACTGAGGAATGTGAGAATTCCTTCAATGAGCTTAAACGGCGATTATGTTCAGCACCAATCTTAACCACACCGGATTGGAATAAGCCTTTCCATGTTCATGTGGATGCATCCAATTATGCCATTGGATGTGTGCTTGCACAACCTACTGGTGAAGGTAATATGGATCTTCCAATTGCCTATGCTAGTCGACAATTGAATGCAGCTGAACGAAATTACACCACTACTGAGAGAGAAGGCTTAGGCATGATATATGCAGTTAAGAAATTTAGACACTATTTGCTTGCAAATAAGTTTAAATTTTTTACTGATCATCAGGCATTGCTATACCTCGTAAACAAGCCATGCAATACAGGAAGATTAGTAAGATGGTTTCTCTTGCTAATGGAATACGATTTTGAGGTAGTGGTGAGAAAAGGGAGGACTCATTTGAGAGCAGATCATCTCTCTAGGCTCACATCTGGAGAAGCCCCACAAGGAGTATCAGATGACCTTCCTGATGCTTACTTGTTTAATTTGGAAGTGGTGCCATAGTGGGCTAAGCCATTGGTACCAGTATTGACATACGGGCCTAACCATCCAGTAGTAAACACACGGAATAGAGAGGTTGTGAAAGCCCAAAAGTACCACATCATGGCAGGAAGCATGTACAAGCACACGGATCAAGGAATCTTGGCTTGTTGTGTGGAAGAGGACGAGTACAATAAATGGTTGCATTTAGCACATGTAGGTGCATTAGAGCAACACTACTCAAAGCAACGAACCTTACAGACGCTAAGGAGACTCGGAGTACATTGGCCAACTATGGAAGCTGATGTCCAAAGGTTGTGCAAGGAATGCCCAATCTGTTGCACTAAACCACCTGTGGAACACGCCACTCTTTATCAAGTGTCCATAGTGCCAGATTGGAGTGAACCACTAGTATCCTTCCTGAGGATGAAAACATTCCCTCCAGACATGACTCTGGCTAGGAAAAGGAGTTTAGAACAAGAAGCCCAGGATTACTCGCTTATTGGTGATAATCTATACAAACGTGGTAAAGATGGCTACCTGAGACTGTGTGTCCATGAGAGTGAGTATCTCAAGATCTTGGACACTGCTCACCAAGGTGTAGCAAGAGGACACTTTGGACCAGATCGGGTGATCAAGGCAATACTATTTGCGGGCTTCTGGTGGCCGACCCTTCACATGGATGCACATACCTATGTGAAACGGTGTGATGTTTGCCAGAGAACTCAATATCCTATACGTAAAGATGAGATGCCACTGAAACCTATGATGGGTGGACGTGCATTCTCTAAGTGGGGAATAGACTTCGTAGGTCCTATTAATCCCCCAGCTAAGGGTTCCCATGCAGAATATATCATTGTTGCGACAGACTATCTAACAAAGTGGGTAGAGGTAAAAGCCACAACAAAGAACGATGCTCAAACAACAGCTAGGTTTTTATTTGAGAATGTGTTCACTAGATACGGGCTACCTATAGAGCTAGTTAGTGATAGAGGCACTCACTTCTTGAATGAAGTTATTGAGAATCTGCTCCAAGAATTCTTGGTAGTGCATAAGAAGTCTGCCCCCTATCACCCTCAAGCCAATGGCCAGGCTGAGAGCACCAACAAGATCTTATGCAATGTACTGACGAAATTAGTGAACAATAAACGCTCTGATTGGGACAAACAGCTACACCATGCTGTTTGGGCATACCGAGTTGCCTACAAAACGGTACTCCAAGCCACCCCCTTTCAGATGGTATTTGGCCAAAACGCCGTGCTACCTTTGGACTTCTTGATACCTACATTGAAAGTGGCACAAGAGCACGAATGGACGGGTCATGAACTCTCATCTAGACTGTTTGACCTTGAACGATTAGGAGAAACAAGACTGAGAGCAGTTGCAGGGATATATGCAGCAAAGAAACGACAGAAGGCATACTTTGATGCCCACGTTAAGGATAAAGGTTTAAAGGCAGGCGACTTAGTTCTAGTCTACACATTGAAGCAACATGCGAGGAAACTAGAGAAGAGAGGCTACGGACCCATGATCATTAACAGAATCTCAACAAGTGGAGCAGTGCAACTAGCCACATTAGAAGGCGATGTTCTCCCAAGTTATATCAGCGGATGCAGAGTCAAGTTATATCAGAAACCTCTCACAGAGGAAATGCTAAGTCGACTCAATACTGCTAAGAAACGCAAAGAGGAAGAAAAGCGAATTCGAGAAGAAGCTCAAGCAGAAGCCCTAGAGCGCATCCGGAGAATGAAATTAAGAAGACAAGGTAGAGAGCACCCTAGGCTCGATGCATATGCACATCAAGGATATGACGTAGCTATGTGTGAAGTTTCAGGTGTTAGCTCACATAGGATAACTGATCGACGTCCTTTCATAACCTTAGATATAGGACAAGGAAAGAGTGCAAGGACTGTAAGAGCCTTGATTGACTCAGGCGCAGCAACTAGTGCTATTAAATTGTCTTACTGTCAAGAGTTGCAGTTAACTGTCAATCCTGTGGAAGCATATCTCATAGGATTGGGAGGCGTGGAAACCCCTTGCATGGGCGAGGTGGAACTTCCCCTCTATATTCATGATGAGGCAATGACAGTTAAAGTACTAGTGTGTCAAGATGAGGACCTCACTGAACCCCTTGTCTTGGGTCAAGACTGGATCTATGACCAAGCAGTCAACTTAAACCTAAGAAGTGGACTTCTTCAGGTATGGGTGAATCAGACTAGAATTACAATTGAGTTAAATAATGGCGCACTCAAGGAACTAGAAAAGACACGGACTCCTGGTCCCTCCAGGGGTACACATGAAGTTGATCATGCTGTTCTTGTCCAAGGCTATGTGATGCAGAAGAACGAAGATCTCAAAGAAGGAGTCAGAACCACAATGGAACTCCCTTCTTTTCCAAAGGCCAGAAGGAGGCAGCAACTAAGGGCAGATCAATCACTGAAGACTCTCCAAGCGAGAGACCAAAAGAACGCGCGAAGCAGAACTACTCAGCCGATGAAACAAATGTGGGTGCGGAAAGACGAGCTGCCGACAGTAACTAAGTCGCAACAACGGTCTCAACTTCCTATTAGTAATCAACGACTTGATGCTAATAAGAGGACTCCTAAAACCTCTGTTGAGAAAGTGAAATCCATTTGGGTACCCAAGAAGTCGATGATGGCCGACCCACAATCAAGACAAATTTGGGTGCCCAAGGCTTGCTTGCGGGCTCAACTATTCCCACACAATTCACATCATACTCGATAGGGTTCACTCGCTCAAGCAGCCGCCACCCACTCTTGTCTTATACACTCGAACACACTACCACCTAGAAGCACGCACAGACTCACTCGTAAATGGGTCCCAATGACACAACAACTCCCAGCAGAATTACCCATGCGACCCTTCCGAATCTCCACAAAACCAAGACCAAAAGCCATCCATGGTGTTTGGCAACCTAAGACTTGTAATAAACCCCCCGACCCCAATCTGTGAATTCATCTCCACTTACTAACTGCATTAGTCAGACAGTGCATCTTTCCATCTAGCTCCTAGGACTATCCAGTCATTAACTACACACACTGTCATCGTGCACTTACTAACCACTGACTCATCATCTACCTCATGTTAATGTTGTAACGGGGACAACAATGGGTTTATTCTGTCCATTACAATGTTAACACATGGTTCTATATTCTCACAGAACCAACAAGCAAGCAGTGCCATGGCGGAAGCCGGAGGTTCCAGTTCTCACGCCGGATCCAGCGCACAGATTGTGGATATAGAAACACTCCTCCTCGAACCACATCTCACCGAAAGGCCGCAAGAACTTCAAGCTGTGCATGTACTCCCAGTTCAGGATCCTCCCCAGGGGCACACCTCTCAAGTGGGCAAACACGCTCATTGGTTCAGTGATGTTGCAGGACCATTGGGTGATGGAACCTATTTTTGGGAAGCTGAATTGGAGTTTAATGGTAAATGGGGACGCTACCATTTTTTCACGCGCGAGTTTGAGAGCTATCAGAATGCCGAAGTAATGCGTTCAGTATGGACCAAAGCTGGCTTGGACAGTTATTTCAGGGCCCACTTACCAAAGCCGGATTTTTTGCGTTGTTCTTATCTTATCAGCACCATCACTCCGAGCAGGGCCAAGGGAGGCGACAGCACATTTGTGTTACCCTCACTGTTGCCGGGCCACAAACTTAAAAGATTCAAACTGACCCTCAATCTGGTACGAGAAGCATTGGGCATGTATGGTATGCACATTCCTACTGAAAAGGAAACAATGGTTCTAGGCAGAATGAAACATAAAGATCTCAATAAGCTGAAGGATATGGTAGCAATGACACCGACCATCGCTCTTCACCTACGGACCGTCATGCAGCATTTTGCTTTCCCCGCCCAGGAAAGATTCACCATGCCTCCAAAGAAGATATGGTTTAGCTTGTATTTGGCAGAGACAGAAAGCCTCCCTATCAACGTACCACATTGGATCATAGATCAGATTCACCTAGCCCATCAACGGTGGAACAAGAAGCAGAAAAATGTGCTCCACGGGTGTTGTGCTCTGACCAAGATAATCTATCGATGTCTAGCCTATGATGTGCCTATTCAGCGGGCACTCATATGGTCCCGGGCCCAGGAGTTCCAGAGAAGGCTATCAGCGGCAGGTCCTCCATCAAAGAAGATGAGAGGGGGAGTCCAATTACCCTGTGCTCAACCAAGGGGAGCCACCACTACACCAGAAATTACCCCTCCCCAAACACGACGCATTAGACCATTCACCATTCGGCTACCAAGACCAAGTACAGAGGGACCCAATCTGGTGTTTCCACCCGTCCCATCGGACTTGGAATTTCCACAGGGCTTTACTCTCAATGATCTCACTGATGAAGAAGTGGCTAGACTAATCTACGACTCTAATCTCAAAACGGAAACAGAGCGAGCTCAGGAACCACAACCCCATACAACAACATCAGCCCCCACTCGACCACAAGTGGTAGAAGTCGACGTAGATGAACAAGAGACCGAACAAGAGGAAGAAGCCTACGAAGAACAAGAGTATGATGAACTTTCAGAGTTAGCAAGTGCCCCTGCGTATTCGGCACAAATAAAAAGACTATATCGAACCATGCAGCTAGTTCAAGAACAGCATAAAATGTCACTTGAAGCAGGCAAGAAACTCATGAACCAATTGCTGGCGGAGGAAGGTGTGGATGACATGTTCATCGAGTCCATAAACCTACACGCCGATGCAGTAGGATTGGATGAGGCCATTCATGAGGCAATGGCCTACATTCACCGATTTGAGAAAAGAGTTCCCGCCCGTCCCATGAGGTCCGGGAAACAAATTCATATCAACGTATCAGCACCAGGAGATACAACGCAAGCAGACGAACATCAGGAAGCACCACTGTCACCACCCTCCCCACCTCTCACCACACAACTCACTCCACCACATGACACTATCACCACCACGTCCACTACCACCACAATCGTCATGGGAATTCCACTCTCTCCGGGAATCCAATTCGGGGGAGTCACCATGCCCACTTTCACCACTCTCTTCACTAACGTCACATCCACCCCACCCACGATCCCCATCTACACGGTCACTCAAACATTTGACACTATGGAAACATCTCCTGCCACTGCACCGCTCCCTCCCCCCATGCCACCTCCATCTCCCATACCCCCTCCACCCACATCTCCACTTGCATCCACATCATTCACAACTCCCTTTCCCGCCCCCATTCCCCCTGCATCCTCACCCCTCCCTGCATCATTTAATCTAAATAGTATATTTCTAGCATTAAATCAATGTGTATATCAGCTTCAGAATGAGTACAGAGCTCTGGACGGCCGGTATCAACAACTGACAACAAATCACCAGAACTTACAAAGGCAATTTAAAATTCTTGAAGAGGAAAATGCAGATGTAAATCAACGTTATACAACGCTTGAGCAGGCTCACCAAACACTACTAGAGGCACCCCAACCATCGAAAGAATCAGGCGTCAAACAATTAGAAGCCCTGCTCGAAGTATACCAGGCCGATAACCTACGAGTTAGACGTAACTTGGCGCTACTCAGGAAACATATGGCCACAGCACTTGAAGAGAACAAGAGACTGCAGAAACAAAATGAAGAGAATCTGGAAGCGGCAATGGAAGGCTCTCCGCACGAGATAGATCCAGAGTAGTTCAAAGCAGTTCCCTCGGAGACGATGAAAACCATTTTGGAAAGCTATGCAGATCTTCTGGAAGCCAATGATGACTTGGAAATAGAACGTGACACACTACTGAGCAGACTTAAGGAACAGGAAGAACAACCGAAGAGTGTCCCATCAACCTCTACCTCAGACGAGGTAAAGGCCTTAACTGAGCAGGTGGCAGAATTACAAAAGAGGTTACTGACATACGAGAGACAGCCCTCTCCAGTAGTAGAACCAGAGCCAGAAGAGTTGGTCCCTATTGAGGTAGATGATTCGTACGAAGAATCGTATATTCCTATGCCGATGCCAGGAGGGCAACGAACCTCAGAGGGACTAGACACCTTGGAACTGGAAGCACCCGAGTGGCTTCAGACACTGGAAAGGACAGCGAACACCCACGAAGAACGGGTGGCCATTCAGATCCAATCACTAGTGAACCTAGAAGAAACTGTCATAAAGTCAGAATATTTCAGAAGCATGTCTCATCATAGATGGATCGGCACCAATAATGACCAATATGTGCCATACTGCATACTTTTGGCCGATTACAACGCCGAGATTCAACGACGATGCGGCAAGCCTCCCACATTTGCTACACAATTTGGTCCAGATGATATACCGGAAAGTGCTAAGCGTGGGTCCATCCATCAACCCACCTGGAGAATCAGGCTTTTGGAAACATATCTTGAAATGGTCCGAACCTAGAATAATATGCCGTTGTTTATTAAATATAATCCTTGTTACATTCCAGTTCTTCGACGACGCACCTGGCCTGAATTCACTATTGCCGTCAGAGACATCAAAACCTGCGCAAAATGGTTAAATTACGTTTATCTAGCACCTCCACGAGGACCCCCCATGGTGAACTACATGATTTCTACAATCCGTCACTGGAGCATTCGGCTACGCAATAATCCCGATGTGATGGCCCAGATGTGTATGAAAATATTCTAATTAATGCTGATCACTTTCAGGACGTTTAAGAACATTAAGGACCCCCACTTCTCAGGAGCAGTCTTTGTGACAGGAAACCAGGATCTAGTGTACGATATGAGTACCACCCCATCAATTGAAGTAATATATGCTTGGCATGCCAGAATCAAGTACCTCCCAGCCTGCTTTAAACAGACATTTGAGGAGATGTTCATCACAGGATTCTGGGAATATCACTCTGAAATCTTTATACCCAGACCATCACATCTCCTCCAATTATTTGCTGTGGAGAGAACTATTCACTCAGAACAATTGAGGATGCCTCATCCGGATGTTCCCGAACCTGTGAATTGGGATGATTTGCTCACAGATCTAGCACGTTGCTTACGACTCGAAGAACACCATCTAGCCTCCGATGTCGTCCAATATTATGTTCAAAAATCCTCTAGACAAGGGTCTGTCAGGGGCGACAGACGCGAGAGTGGGGGGGGGTGTTGGCAGCAGTCAGGGAACCGAAGGAGCCACAAGACGAAGAGAGTCAGAGCGAAGGGACAGCACAAGCAGACATGGCAGTCAAAGAAGATCTGGCAAGTAGGCCACCTAAATTTTTCAGACATCAAGGAGTTGACACACAAGAAGAAAGAGCAAGTAGGGAGCTCAAAGGTATGTACGACAAATCAATAGAGAAAACCCCGACACAAATAGTGATTTTCATCACTAAAAACCATTGTAAATATCATTTCGTATTTTTGTAGCTCCATTTTGTGCAAGCCAAGGAGTCCTTGAGCTTGAGGAGCTTTAGAAGTATCTACCTGCCAATTTTCATATTTTTTAGATCTCGTTTGAGCCCTCTAATAAGCCCTGGAACCTAATTTTTAACTAGGCCGGACACTAGGTCTGAACAGGGCCAAAGCTAGTCAAAAACTATAAAAGGAGCTAGAGAGCTGATTTTTGGGGTTAGATTGTAATTGAAACGAACTTGTAAGAGCTTTTTGAGTAATCTAAGAACTCCATTGCTTCTCACTCTTTGTCTTGCCGTGTGTGCACGTGTGTGTGTATGTGTGTGCATGTTTGTGTGCTTCTCACTCACGCACTTGTGCCTCCACTTGCTCGAGGTCTTCATACCATCCTCACGTCTTCCCGGATTGACATTAAAGGAGGTGCTACTCATCACTGAGCTACAGGCTCCCATCCTCTGATAGATACCACAATCTTTCTTCCCCTGCATGAATGCCACTTTAGGGGATCCATGTAAAAATTCAAAGGGTTCAATCGGCAACATGCCATAGACCAGTTGGAATGGAGAATATCTGGTGGCCTCTTTGTAAACTAACTTGTATGCCCAAAGGGTACCTTGAAAAGCAATGCCCCAGGAAGTAGCCTGTAGCATACATTCCTTCCTTAACATTGAAATTAATACCTTATTCGCTGATTCAACCTGACCATTAGCTCTCGGGTAGTAGGCACAAGAGGTCCTATGTAGAATTCTATACCTGTTGAAGATTTCCTACAGGACCTTATTGACAAAATGGGTACCCTGATCTGTACAAATTTCAAGTGGACATCCAAACCTGCAAATGGTGCTACTGTAAATGAAATCAGCAACAGTTTGGGCAGTGCAGTCGGGGGATGCAATAGCTTCAGCCCATTTCATCGCATAGTCTGTGGCTATCAGTAAATACTTCTCTCTTTTAGGAATGGATGGAGGGTAGATAGGTCCTAAAAAATCTAGTCCCCACTTCTCAAATGGTTGTCAGGAAGTGGAAACAATCAAGGGGTTATGCCTCTGCTTTGTAGGCTTAGGTCCACACCTCTGGCAAACGTCACATGCCTTTCCCCATTCATCTGCATCCTTAAATAGTGTAGGCCACCATAGACCAGCATCGAGTATCCTCTGACTCATAATATGCCTTGGAAGGTGCCCACCACATGTTCCTTCATGTGCAGATTGAAGTACTTCTCTCACTTCTTCTTCTTCCAAGCACTTCCTAAACATGTCATCCTTTCCTTGTCTGTATAATTTATCTTCAATGAAGGTATACCGCACTAGCCCTTTCCTTGTCTGTATAATTTATCTTCAATGAAGGTATACCGCAGTCTCTTCCTTTGTACCGCACTAGCCTTTTCTGGATACACACCAGTTTTAATGAAATTCTTGATATCAGAATACCAACCTTGAACTTGTACAGCGAACAGATGAGCATCTGGAAAATCATCATTGATTCCACTCGCATGATCCCTCATATTGATTCTGGATAGGTGATCCGCCATAACATTTTCTTTACCTGGTTTATGGACTACAGAAAAGTCAAACTCTTGGAATAACAATAACCACCTCCATATTCTACCAGTGGCTTGTGGTTTGTTGAGCAAGTATTTTAGTGGTTAGTGGTTAGTTATAATAACAAATTTTACTCCCAATAAATAATGCCGAAATTTTTGGACAGCAAAAACCATGGCTAAGGCTTCTCTTTCTGTGGTGCTGTAATTCCTTTCAGCCTTAGTCAAAATTCTACTGGCATATTGAATTGGTCTATCCATCTTAAATTCTTCCCTGGGTTGTGTCAAAACTGCCCCCACTGCATAGGCACTGCCATCTACATGTATATGAAATATTTTTTACCACTCCGGTGTGATCAAAATGGGAGAAGACACTAACCTTGACCGTAATGTTTGATATGCTTTTTCCTCCTCTTCTTCCCATTTAAAAGGAATTTCCTTGCCTGTAAGCCTAGCCAAAGGCTTGGCTATATCCGCATACATCTTAATAAATCTGCGGTGGTACCTTGTATGGCCTAGAAAACTTTGAATCTCTTTTGGAGATTTAGGCATAGGTAATTTTAATATATCTATAATTTTGTCTGGATCAGGTGCCATACCTTTGGAAGATACCACATATCCCAGAAGGGTACCTTCAGTCACCAAAAAATGGCATTTGTTTGGGTTCAGTTTCAGCTTTGTTTCTCTGCACCTCTTAAAAACTTGTAGTAATTGAATTAGATGCTTATCTAAATAGTCCAATGGAGTCTCTGCATGAGTACCTAAAAAGGATGAAAAGTCATCCATGAAGATTCTGAGAGACTCTAGTAGCAATGGACCAAAAATGAGATTAACTGTTCGGTTGAAGGTAGCTGGAGCGTTTCTCAAACCAAATGGCATCTTCAAATATACATAAGTTCCCCAAGGAGTAATGATGTTGTTTTCTCTCGATCCCCAGGGTGGATGGATATCTGATTATATCCATTGAATCCATCCATGAAGCTGTAAAGGGAGTGCCCAACTACTTCTTCTATGACCTGTTCAGCAAATGGCATTGGAAATCCATCTGGAATGGTGACCTTGTTCAATGCCCTAAAATCCACACAGATTCTAATCTTGTTAGTGTTTTTCTTTGGCACAATCACCATGGGAGATAGCCATTCCGAATGTTCTACAGGGATGATAATTCCTGCATCTTCCATTTTCTGTATTTCCAAATAGACGGCTTCAGCATACTTAGGATTCAACCTATAACTTTTGCCTCTCACTGGTTTTGCTCCTTCTATCAGAGGAATTCTGTGTTCTCCATAGATAAGTGGGACTCCTTCTAGATCCTTATAGTGCCATGCAAAAACATTCTTATAGTGATTCAAGACGGATTTTACCTTTTCCAAGAGCTTTGGGTGGCTCCACAACCAAGTGGCCACCAAGATTGGACGATTATTGACCTGAGTGCCGAGTTGTATTTCTTTGACAGGGTTTCTCTCCACCATATTCTCTACCAGCTCCTCGTCATCCTTGGCTTCTTTCAGTAACTTTTCGTGCATTGATTCATAAGCCGGAGTACTTTGGATTTCAATGCAATCCTCCTTGTCCTATATCCATCCTGCAGGTATTTCCTGAATTGGGAGGGAACACTCTTCACTAGAATCTTTTGCCTCGCCTTTAGCTTTAGTAATTTCCTTATCTATTGTTGTAGTATCCTCCTCCAAGTTGTATTTGACGGGTGTCTTCCTGCCCCATTTGTGGTCTTTGATAGGCTCTCCCAATCCATCAACCTGGACTTTCTCCTCAACTTCATCATAACCTTCAGCTGTGCCAGAATTATTAAGAAAAATTCCAAAACAAGAGAAAGAGTTGCCTGCTTGGAGCCAATTTAGAATATCCTCTTCTTCCTCGAACTCTATTTGGGGGTGATCCTCTGGTTCTGGTTCCATGCAAATGCCGACTTTTTGCATCATACTGGTGTTTCCTTGATTATCTGGGCCCTCTTCTAAATGGATCTGCGTTAGCTCTTGTCCTTTCTTTTGTACCCACATAGTGTCTTTGCCCCAATCATGAATGACACTTGCATGTCTCAGCCATGGTCTTCCAATTAAGAGGGGAAATCCTCCTTCAACCTGAGGCAGTCTTAAAACCACAAAATCCAGAATGAATAGATTACCTTGTACTTCAAGTGGAACTTTTGGGATCACTCCCAATGGACTTACTTTGCTTTGATCTGCCAGAGTAACAGTGAAATTTGCAAGCCTTGAAGGGTGAAGTCCAATCTTTTCCATTGTATGTTTAGGCATCAAGTTAATGCCAGAACCACCGTCCACAATAACTCCTTGAAATTCATGACCTTTGATAGATACTGTCAATCGAGGACTTTTATAATCTGTAAGGGGTGCTTCCCCTACAATTTTTCCTTTGTGTAAAATAGCAGTCTTTGCTACCAAACTTGTAGTGGAAAGCCTCATCAATTATCTGTAAAAGTTCTGACCTGAATTTCCCATCCATCTTTATTAAATAAAAAATACTAACCTCTTTCTTTATGGACTTGAGAATTTTTGAAGCCTCTGATTCCTTAAGAGCCTGGGCTCCACTTGACTTATCAAACTCCTCATGAGCTCTATTGAATGCATGCCCAATGGCATCAATGGTACATATGATATCTCCTTTTTGCCTTGTTTCTGTGGTGGCTTTATCTACTTCAGATGTCTCTTTGTCTTTGTTCAATCCATAAATTCTTGATTCCTGAATTATATCTACTTGAGCCTTTCCTTTGTTTCTTGTCTGCACTGTAAAATACTCGATTTCTTCTAACTGCACCACCCTAGTAGAGGGTGATGGCTCATTGACCTGATCTAACATTTCTTCTTTATGCACAGAAATCATTTGAATATGGGGCCCGGATGTAGAGGCTTAATTCTTAGGACAGCAGTTTGTATAGTGGTCTTTGGCCTCTGGGCAGTTCCTACAAGGAGGGGCATTTTCTGGGAGAGTGCACCTACTTTGATAGTGCCCACATTCTCCACATCTGAAACAAATGATTGGCCTTCTAGGCCCATTTGCAAAGTTATTCCTCTGTCTAGGATTGTAAGTGTTACCTTGATTGGGTGCAGCCGCCATTACATTTGCTCGTTGTAGAGGTCCTCCTTATGTCCAATATGTTGTTGCAGGTATTCC
The DNA here is from genome assembly GCA_020310875.1 of Ceratopteris richardii. NCBI lineage: Eukaryota > Viridiplantae > Streptophyta > Polypodiopsida > Polypodiales > Pteridaceae > Ceratopteris > Ceratopteris richardii. The sequence goes on along the minus strand of CM035422.1, from coordinate 4,031,510 downwards.
CCTTGATTGGCATTCTTGGGCCTCATGACCAACTGTTGACAGTATACGGGAAGAAGCAAGTACGTACACACATACAGATCTAGCACTAAGGCAACCCTTCATTTTTTTCAAAAACCCTTACATCATTTTAAAGTGATTCTCATCACTAAAAACCCCTGTAAATACCATTTTCACCTTTTTGTAGCCCCATTTTGTACAAGCCGAGGAGTCCTCGAGCTTGAGGAGCCTTAGAAGTAGTTGCCTATCAATTTTCGTATTTTTTAGATCTCGTTTGAGCCCTCAATTAAACCTTGGAACCTAATTTTTAACTAGGCCGGACACTAGGTCTGGACAGGGCCAAAGCTAGGCAAAAACTATAAATAGAGCTAGAGAGCTCATTTTTGGGCTAGCTTCTTGTAGTTTTGAGCTTGTATGAGAACTTTGTTGCAATAGAAGTGATTCCATTGTCTTTCTCTCTTTGTTCTTGCCGTGTGTGCACGTGTGTGTGTATGTGTGTGCATGTTAGTGTGCTTCTCACTCACACATTTGTGCCTTCACTTGCTCGAGGTCTTCATACCATCCTCATGTCTTCCCGGATTGACATTAAAGGAGGTGCTACTCATCACTGAGCTACACCAAATTTTGGCGCCGTTGCCGGGAATCAAGCTTTGAGGACGAGTGTGTGATGGTAAGACGTAGAGAGGACGCGTTGGAATGGTAAGTAGTGGGTGAATTTCTGATTTTTTTCCATCTCCATATCCATCTCCATCTCCACCTCCTTCTCCACTACATATTCCCTCTTCCTTGTCATTCCCCTCATTTGTTGTGTGTGAGTTTGAGAGAGAGCGAGCGTGTGCATTGGTGTTGTATGTTTTTTGCATGTTTCTTGCAAGTACCAGCTCCACCACCATCTCCAGCTAGCTCAGCAGGTACAGAATCCTTTTGCACAGGCCCCGAGGCGTCGAGCTCGAGCTATCGCGACACCTCGCAAACTTCGACTAATCACGTTTCTGAGTGCACCACGACACTGCGCAGGCGTAGAGCACCTAGGATCACAAGACAAAACCACAAATTTTGCCATAACTCGACCTATCGCGACACCTCACGAGCTATCGCGACACCTCACGACCTATCGCAACACTTGGGAGTATCGCGACACCTCACGAGCTATCGCGACACCTCACGACCTATCGCGACACTTGGGAATATCGCGACACCTCACGAGCTATCGCGACACCTCACGAGCTATCGCGACACCTCACGACCTATCGCGACACTTGGGAGTATCGCGACACCTCACGACCTATCACGACACCTCACGAGCTATCGCGACACCTCACGAGCTATCGCAACACCTCACGACCTATTGCGACACTTGGGAGCCTATCGCGACACCTCACGACCTATCGCGACACCTCACGACCTATCGCGACACTTGGGAGTATCACGACACCTCACGAGCTATCGTGACACTTCGACCCGACCTATCGCGATACACGGCCCTAACGCATGAAAATTTTAAGGGTAAAGTTGAGTGAATTGAAGTATTGAGAGGTTTAAATTTAAGCACCTTGGGAGAACATTAGAGCCTTAGGAGTGGGCAAAGACCTAGAAACCAGGGAGGAATTTCCTGAAACCTGAGAGCCTGTTGGGACCCCTAAGTGCCTGAATGGTCATAACTTCACCGTCCGAACTTCGATTGATGAGATTTTGGTCTCATTGGAAAGCTTGTTGAAAATCCTACGTGGACCTCGACTGTTTTTTTGTAGAATCATACGTGGAGTTTTAGAACATGTATTTTCAAGTTGGCCTTTAAGTGAGACTAGGTGGTCCTAAGATTGAGGGGGTACAGTGAGTTACTCCAGGGGGGACTGCAACTATTGATGAGTGTCTTTCAATTACTTATGGTAATAGAGCTATACTGACTGGTGAACTTTTGCAGGAACATTGTGTGCACTCAAGGCAATCCAAAGCAAGCTAGCAAGGGTGAGTACCAAGCTTGGGAGAAGGCTTCCTGGGCTTGTGCAGTAATCTGAGCAACCAGAGGATTAAGGTTGGAAGTTCTCTCAGCCCTCCTTTGTCAATTCCTAGCCTAGGCTAAGTACGACTTCAGTGTGGTAATTAATTAGGGCAACGTTAGGCACGAATCAAGTCCAAGAGAATTAATCAACCAAGTGCAAGAATTAAGTAGGTCTTAAGTGCGAAACCCTAAGGGACAAAAGGTAAACTAGAGTCGATCACTTATCAAGTGCGAAATTCACTTAAGTACTCCTGACGATGCGATTTCAGACAAGATCATAAACATAATATTCAACTCAAAAGAACAAAGTGATTGGTGCAAATTAACCTGCAACGAGAGTGTGCTTGGGTCCAAGGGGGTAGATAAATCAGGCATATGAACCTTAGATCAGGCAGACACTTAGGTCAAGACAGACAAAGCCTCAGATCTTCTGAAGCTAGTGTCAATCACACTGCCAGGTCTTGGGCCCAGCAGTTGAGTGATTACCCATACACTCCCAGATCAGAACAAGTGATTCTGAGATGTCCTATCACATGGAGAGACCAGTAGGTAGTTCAGGGGTGGCTTATCTAGAAAAGCCAGAGGGACCTTACAAGACTCAATTGGAATACATTAGGACGAATCGTCTAGGTGCTCGCATCTACGAAGACGGACTGAGAAGATTTGTGGTCCAGATTAAGAACCCCGATCAACCCCATGGACTAGAACACCCGGTGGTGAAGTTTGAGAATGGAGCATACCTAGATAAAGAAGGGACTATATATGTAGTCACCACTCTTCCTTATAGAACTGATGAGTTTGGAAATGTGATTGCAGAAACCGATATGGGTGATATAGAGCAAGGAAATTTAGAGAAAGAGTCGAGAACTCCCCGCGGTAAATCTGTCTTGACCAGAATCATGACTCCAGAATTGATTCCACAGGATAATAAAAGCATAGATTTTCTTTTAAACCGAGAAACTGATGAGGCCTTTTGGAGGTATAAGCCTACCTTGTCTCATGAAGTAGGTGCTCTCACAATCTATGAGTTTAAAGACCCTGATAGCCCAAGCAAAGTAACCTACTTAGACAATACATCAGAGAGGATCTTCGTGGTCACCGAGCATGGCAGACATGCCTACACATGGAAGGGTGAATTTGTTTTTCCCCAACCTCGGACTAATGTGTCATACAGTCACCAAGGAGCTGGGACCTCCCAAGCTCATGGAGCTCAAAGAGATAGAAGTAGAGACAAACCTGAGGTAAGTTTTGCCAACTCCCTAGGAAGAGAAAGAATGGGAACGGAAAGGAATAGAGTGGAACCTGAAGGACATAGAACCCCATGGAATCAAAGGAATGCTGACGATTTTCCTTTGCCAAGGCCGAGAGAACACACTAGGACCCTGCGACCAACTCAACTGGTGAAGTCCATGAAGAATTACTTCGATGGCACTGGAGACCCTTATGACCATGTGGCAGAATTTTGGCAAGTATTGAAAGCTGAACAGGTAGAGGACCTATTCACACAATATAATGCTTTTGGTCTAACCCTTAGGAACACTGCCCTTACGTGGTTTCAACCACTGAACGAGAGGCATTTCAGAAACATAGACCAGCTCTTAGAGGCATTTATCATTGAGTTTTCTAAGAGTGGAATCAGGCACAACACTTCCTCACTATTCATAGCTTCAAACAAACACCTCAAGAGACGGTCAGACTAGCTGGAAGAAGATTTAGGCAATACCTGGAGAGATGCCCGATGTCGGAGTTACCCACACCAGCCAAACAAGTGGCCTTGTTCTTAGATGGATTGTTGAGCACCAAGCTCAGGTCATATGTGTATCTGAAGGACCCCAGAACGATAGAAGAGTGCGTGCGCATGTGCATAGACATTGAGGACAATCTAGGTGAGGAATTAGAACTATCAAAAATCTATAAGGATTCTATTAGCTCTAGTAGCCTCACATCTGGTCAATCCACATCCATTGAGGAACTTGCAGAGAAGGTAGCTCAAAAACTAGGTGTCTCTAGCAAACAAATTCCGAGATTTGGCTCAGTTAAGCGGTGTTACACTTGTGGCGGTGACCATATGGCAGATGTATGTCCCATTATGGCCCAACCCCAGGCGAATCCTAGTAGCCAGTACTGCACCATAGAGCGCAGGTACACCAAGCGCACTGCACAAGACTGCCCATATAACAAACAAACTGTTAGGCAAAATTACCCTCAGCCATATCCACAACAGGGTAGATACCAGAATCAGTACCCACCACAACAATACAATCAACCACAGCAAACTTATCAGCCACCTTATCAAGGGCAGCAGAGACCTCAACCAGTCCTAGTACAGCAACCCCCTGCTCCAACCAATGTGATCCCAGTGAAATATGCATCTGCTAAAGAAAATCCGAGCAAAGCCATAGTTCCAGTCACCCCATTGCTATCAGACAGTGATCCAAGTGACCATAGTTTTGACTCCACACATGTTGATAGCCCACAGGCTTACTACATGCAGTCACCCGAGCATAATGAGTCATACTATTATGAGGACCCAAGTGAAAATAGTGGGGACCCTGAGTATGCCAATGTCATGTACACAAACCCCAACTCTAGACCTCAACCTAGGTAGGTACGACCCCCATTTCCTAGAGGACCATGCTTCAGATGTCAGGGAGATCACCTTATACTTGATTGCCCACTGCCTGCCCCTACACAACCTCAACCAGTAACAACTCAGGGTTTCTGTCAAGACTGTGGAAAAGAGCATCTCCTACGAGATTGCCCAAAGAACCCTAATAACATGCCTAAAATCACTCCTATCAATGTTGTTGGGTTAATTGTAGACTCCACAGGGAGTGTGACTTCCACTGCACCTGTGCAAGTGATCACAAGAGCCCAAGCACTACAACAAAACCAAGGTGTTGGTCAGGAAAAGAGCCCCGAGGTGAGTGAAACAGAGAGCATAACCAAAAAGAGGACTAGAGCTTGGAAGGATAGTCGTGAAAGGATGAAAAGGAAATGGGCAAAAAAGATGAGCGAACTTGAAGAAAGCTTGAGAGAAACCAAAGCAAAGATAAGCGAACTCGCATCTCAAAACCACTCTCACACCACCCCTCCACCACCTCTCCCTTTACCCGCCAATCCACCTTCTTCCATTCCCCAACCTTTCAATACACCACCCTTAACCCACCCACCACCCAGAGTAGGATCTGTCCTAGCCGATCCCACTCCCGAGGACCTAAACATGATGCTTAGAGCATATCAGGCCAGAATCCAAGAAGGGCCAAACATAACTGATCATGAAAAGTGTTACCCTAGAGCAGAACTAGAGCTAGAACGAACCAAAATTTGTGCTAAGATGGAGGAATTGGCTCAGACTATGTTTGAAGCCAGTCGCCTCTTTAACATCTCTAGTTCAGCTAAGACGCAATTACACTTTGATGGACTACTAGAACGAATAGAGAGGCTAATTGCACAATCAGAAAAGGAACCCGCCTCTCAAAATAAGGGCAAGGCAAGTGAGAACGTGAGCCTACCTCCCCAGGAAGCCTACGTGCCTAACTCTACGGAGCCAGACACATCATCTTCTATGAATCGGTTCACACCAGAATTCCTACGAGAGATTCAAGAAGACAAATGGGCTAAAGAAGGTGAAGTCCCTCCTCCCATTGAACTTGTGGATGATGCACACGAGCAATTCCCACAAGACATCCCATCCATTTATGAGGAGCATGAGAGCATCCACTCTCAAGAGAGATTAGACTTTGAGTCTAATTCTCTACAAGAATTACCACATTTCACAGGCCCATGGGAAACCAAGTCTACTTGTCTGAGAGCGCCCACAGTCATGATAAGAAATGAAGCTTCTATCATACCTAGGAATACAGAGGTAGTAAAGAACACTAAAGTGCAGTGCAATCTCACTTTAGAAGAGCTACTCAAAGTTAAGCCAGAAGTGTGGAAACATGTAGCCAAACAAGTGCTAGACATAGCGAAATCGCGCTCCCAAGTAGGATCTCATAGAACAGTGCCTGAAATACCATTGGATAAGATAGGAGACATGAGTGAAGGAGAAGAAGGAAATACCTATCTCCCAGTTACCCATCAGGGTTACACAACCAAGGCCATTCTGGACTCAGGTGCAGGAGTTGCAATTGCCACCACTTCCTTATGGAAACGTTGGGGCAAGCCAGCACTCAGGCCAACAAGAATGAAATTGCAGATGGCCGATGGTCACATTGAAAGGCCATTAGGACTGCTAGAAGGAATAACTCTCACTACATGTGGTGTCGAGTTCGAGCATACATTTGTTATATGCGATTTTAGCAAAAATCATGCCTATGAAATGATCTTGGGAAGACCATTTATGCGACAGTTGCAAGTGGTACAGGACTGGGGAACCAATTCTTTGTACCTGCAACACTTAGGTGTTACGACCAAAGTGAATCTCAAAGATTACTCTCATAGAGATGTCCCTCCTATCCAATGGAATCCCATCCATAGAGCCAAAGATGATACGGAATCTGTGCATTCCATAGAATCAGGATCCTCATGGATGCATGAAGACACCCACCTATGGATGTGCAAAGTGGCAGTAGAAGAGGAGAAAAGAGAAAAGGCTAGAGAAATAGGTGCAAACGAAACACATAGACCCATTCAAGACCCAGCCTATGCACCTGTGGTATTTCCTGATGAAGAATTTGAACCCCATGGCTGGGCAGAAATCTTAGCAACAATGGATGTAGCCATCAATGAAGAACAATGGACACCCCACTGTGATGAGGATGGCTATGACATTTCAGTCTTCTCCATAGAGCCAATCATGGGAGAGGCAGTGTTAGAAGAGTGTGAGCCTAGCCCTGATGCATTCGAGGATGCAAGTGACTCCGATCTAGAGTCAATCATCATGGACCCACCTTTTGCATCAGATGAAGAATACTTCTATGAAGTAGAATTTCAACCCCAGAGGCACGGAGAGCTTACGAATGATGTAAGGCTAGCTGCACATGTGACCCCGAAGGAGGAAGGAAAGAAAAGGAAGAAGAAAGAAGTCACACAAGCACAGGAAGAATCTTTGTTTGAGGTCCCGGAAAATTTCAAGAAGTATGAGATAGATGACAGGAGAGTCATGATCAGAATGCCTAAACGAGAGGTGCAATCAGGCGAGGCCTATGACAACAAAGAAACCACCAAGAAAATAGTGGTAGCTGTGGAAGAAGGAGAAGAAAGATGCACATACATAGGCCATGACCTGACAGAAGAGGAAGAACAAGAGCTAATAGCCTTGCTAAGAGAATACAGAGATATATTCGCTTGGAGTTACAAGGATTTGAAAGGAGTGGACCCTGACATATGCTCACACACTATCCCCATGACATCAGAGGCCAAACCCTCTAAGCAAAAGCCATATACATATAATGATAATTATGCTGCCAAGATCAAAGAAGAGATAGATAGGCTGGTTGAAGCTGGATTTATCTATGAAATTGAGCACACTGAGTGGGTATCCCCCATTGTAGTGGTGCCCAAGAAAAACGGAAAGCTGCGTGTGTGCATTAACTTGAAGAAGGTGAATGCAGCCACAATTCGAGATAACTATCCGCTTCCTATCACAGAGCATCTCTTAGAAAGAGTAGCAGGCAAGGAAGTGTACAGCTTCCTCGATGGATTTTCGGGCTACAATCAAGTAGCCATAGCCCCAGAGGATCAGCATAAGACGGCATTTGCCACCGAATGGGGCATATTTGCCTTTAGAGTAATGCCATTTGGGCTTACCAATGCACTAGCTACCTTCCAGAGGCTGATGTGCCATGTGTTTAAAGAGTTCTTAAGGAAAAGTTTGGAAGTCTATGTTGATGACCTTTGTGCGCATTCCAACATTAGACAGACACATATACCAGAACTCAGACAAATCTTTGACAAATGTAGAGAATATCAAGTCTACCTAAACCCAGAAAAATGTGTTTTTATGGTCAGGCAAGGCAAGATTCTAGGACACATAGTGTCAAAGAATGGCATATCCACTGATGAAGAGAAAGTGAGGGCCATAGCCGAGTTACCTAGGCCAAAGAACGTCAAGGAAGTGCAGGCTTTCATGGGGCATTGTGGTTACTACCGCCAGTTCATTCACATGTATGCTGTCATTGCAAAGCCCATGTACGGATTTCTGACTAACTTTGAGTGGACTGATGAATGTGAGAATTCCTTCAATGAGCTTAAACGGCGATTATGTTCCGCACCAATCTTAACTACACCAGATTGGAATAAGCCCTTCCATGTGCATGTGGATGCATCCAATTATGCCATTGGATGTGTGCTTGCACAACCTATTGGTGAAGGTAATATGGATCTGCCAATTGCCTATGCGAGTAGACAGCTGAATGCAGCTGAACGGAACTATACCACTACCGAACGAGAGGGATTAGGCATGGTGTACGCAGTCAAAAAGTTTAGGCATTATTTGCTTGCAAATAAGTTTAAATTTTTTACTGGTCATCAAGCTCTACTATACTTGGTTAACAAGCCTTGTAATACTGGCAGATTAGTAAGATGGTTTCTCTTACTAATGGAATATGACTTTGAGGTAGTAGTGAGGAAAGGCAGGACTCATTTGAGAGCAGACCATCTCTCTAGGCTCACATCTGGAGAAGCCCCACAAGGAGTATCAGATGACCTTCCTGATGCTTACTTGTTTAATTTGGAAGTGGTGCCGCAGTGGGCTAAGCCATTAGTGCCAGTATTGACATACGGGCCTAACCATCCAGTAATAACCACACACGATTGAGAAGTTGTAAAAGCCCAAAGGTATCATATCTTGGCGGGAAGTATGTACAAGCACATAGATCAAGGGATCTTGGCTTGTTGTGTGGAAGAGGATGAGTATGCCAAATGGTTGCAATTAGCACATGTAGGTGCATTAGAGCAACACTACTCAAAGCAACAAACCTTACAGACACTAAGGAGACTCGGAGTGCATTGGCCGACGATGGAAGCTGATGTCCAAAAGTTGTGTAAAGAATGCCCAATCTGTTGCACTAAACCACCTGTGGAACATGCCACACTTTATCAAGTGTCCATAGTGCCAGATTGGAGTGAACCACTAGTATCTTTCTTGAGGACGAAAACATTCCCTCCAGACATGACCCTGGCTAGGAAAAGAAGTCTAGAACAAGAAGCCCTAGATTACTCACTCATTGGTGATAATCTATACAAGCGGGGTAAAGATGATTACCTGAGACTATGTGTTCATGAGAGTGAATACCTAAAAGTCTTGGAAACTGCTCACCAGGGCGTAGCAGGAGGCCACTTTGGACCAGATCGAGTGATCAAGGTAGTACTATTTGCGGGCTTCTGGTGGCCTACCCTTCATATGGATGCACATACCTATGTGAAGAGGTGTGATGTATGTCAGCGAGCTCAGCCTCCTACATGTAAAGATGAGATGCCACTGAAACCCATGATGGGAGGACGAGCATTCTCTAAGTGGGGAATAGACTTTGTTGGTCCTATTAATCCCCCAGCTATGGGCTCCCATGCAGAATATATCATTGTTGCCATGGACTATCTAACCAAGTGGGTAGAGGTAAAAGCCACAACAAAGAACGATGCACAAACAACAGCTAAGTTCTTATTTGAGAATGTATTCACAAGATATGGGCTACCTATAGAGCTGGTAAGTGATAGAGGCACTCACTTCTTGAATGAAGTTATTGAAAACCTGCTCCAAGAGTTCTTGGTAGTACATAAGAAGTCTGCCCCCTATCACCCCCAAGCTAATGGCCAGGCTGAGAGCACAAACAAGATCTTGTGTAATGTACTGACCAAACTAGTGAATAATAAACGCTCTGATTGGGACAAACAGCTACACCACGCTGTTTGGGCATACCAAGTGGCCTATAAAACGGTACTTCAAGCCACACCCTTTCAGCTGGTGTTCGGTCAGAATGCGGTGCTACCCTTGGACTTCTTGATACCTACATTGAAAGTAGCACAAGAGCACGACTGGACAGGCCATGAACTCTCTTCGAGACTGTTTGATCTTGAGCGATTAGGTGAAACCAGACTAAGAGCAGCTGCAGGAATATATGCAGCAAAGAAACGACAAAAGGCATACTTTGATGCCCATGTGAAGGACAAAGGTTTGAAAGCTGGAGATCTAGTTTTAGTCTACACATTGAAACAACACGCAAGGAAACTAGAAAAGAGAGGCTACGGACCTATGATAATAAATAGGATCTCCACAAGTGGAGCAGTGCAAGTAGCCACATTAGAGGGTGATGTTCTCCCAAACTATATTAGTGGATGCAGAGTCAAGTTGTATCAGGAACCCCTCACAGAGGAAATGCTCAGTCGACTCAAGACGGCTAAGAAACGTAAAGAGGAGGAAAAACGAATTCGAGAAGAAGCACATGCAGAGGCCTTAGAGCGCATCAGACGAATGAAGCTGAGGAGACAAGGGAGGGATCAGCCTATGCCTAACCCTCAAGAGTCCCCAGGTTATCACATGGCCATGTGTGAGGTTTCCGGTGAACATTCTCATAGAATAATCGATCGAAGACCTTTTGTAACCCTAAAAATAGGACAAGGAGACAATCCAACTAGTGTGAGAGCTTTAATTGATTCAGGAGCCGCCACTAGTGCAGTTCGGCTTTCTTACTGCCAACAACTGCAATTGGAGATAAAACCCCTGGAAGCATATCTGATAGGTTTAGGAGGTGTCGAAACCCCTTGCATAGGAGAGGTGGAGCTTCCTCTCTACATTCAGGAGGTACTAATGCCAGTAAAAGTGCTAGTATGTGAAGACGAGGATCTTACCGAACCTCTTATCTTAGGCCAAGACTGGATCTATGATCACGCAGTCAACCTCAACCTAAGAAGTGGATTTCTTCAGGCTTGGGTAGGCCAAAGTCGTCTTACGATTGAATTAGAAAATCAAGCACTCAAATCCTTAAAATGGATACCAACTCCTGGTCCCTCCAGGAATCCCCATGAAGTTAATAATGCTGTTCCTGTCCCGAGTTCTATGGTGCAGAGGAGTGTCCAGCTTACTGAAGGTACAGGAGCCAATAGGAAGTTCCCAGTTGATCCAAAGAAGAATCTAAACTGGCAGACCGAACATCATTCGACACGAAGGAGACTGCTGATCAAGAAGCAAGAGCGCCAACCATTGCAATACGGAGCACCTTGTGGGGTGAAGCAGATTGGGATACGCAAAGGGGAGAACACCGCAGCTCCAGAGACAGGCTCTCAAATAAGCATCAGACGAGCCTCACCATCAAGGAACAAAGTGAAGAAGCCCCCTAGGATAACTCCTAGGCATACCATTTCTATTTGGGTTCCTAAGCGGTCAATGAAGGCCATCCCTAATGCTAGACAGATATGGGTGCCCAAGGCCTGCTTACAAGCCCAAATTACTTCACCTTCAGGCACTAGGATGAAGCAACTTTCACAAGCACTCGTGGCCAACAACTCAAAAAATGAAAAGATACCTACACCTCTCACTGTCTCCACTCCAATCAACCCTAGGAATGTCTGGAAATGGGTACCCAAAAGGTCCCAAATACATCACTCTCATCCAGAAATCTTCACCTGTCTTTAGTTTTAAGAGCTACGAATCCTCTATCAAAGTTTGGAGAATTAAACTGTGTATCAAACCCCCTGACCCAATTTTGTAAATCCGTCCACTATAACACAGGAGCATTCTGAGCCCATTGCATAACCAAAGTATGCATCTAGGATGACACTGACCTCTAATCACCACTCACACCTATCACAAACACTTCACCACTAACCACTGACCTCCGGGATTGTCATGTTAGTATTGTGAAGGGAACATCATTACATCTTGTTTCCTATGCAACACTAATGTGCCTTTCTTCTTCCAGCAGATAAGCAACCTACTCTCATGGCAGCAGCAGCAGGCACAAGCTCTCAGGCAGGCTCTGGTGCTCAAATCAATTGGGATGCCATGCCGGTGGAGGCCCCACCAACAGCTCGGCCTGAAGAGTTCGTGAACGTGCGGAGAATTCCTATTCCAGATCCACCAAATGGCCTAACCGAAAGAGTAAAAGGGCACTCTCATTGGTTCAATGAGATGCCAGGAGACTTGGGAGACGCAGATCATATATGGGAGTCCAAGATGGAGTGTGGAGGAGTATGGTGGACCTTCCAGTTCTTTTCAAGAGAATTCAAAACCTTACAGAATGCAGCTCCACTTCAAGATATCTGGCAAAAAGCAAGATTAAAAACTTATTTTAGTGCAGCTCTGCCTAAACCCGATTTCCTCAGGTGCTACTACCTAATTGCCACACTGAAGCCGACAGGTGATAAAGATCATTCAAGCACATTCTGGGTGCCCTCCTTATCAAACCGGGAAGAAATGAGGAAGTTTGAATTGAATATTACCTTAATCAGGGAAGCCCTTCAAATGTATGGCACTCACGTACCGTCGGATCGCGATCCCTTGATACCAGACTCGATGAAGAGCAACAGAATCAAAAAGCTAAAGGAAATGTGTGCCCTCACCCCTAACATCGCCATACCTCTGCGAATGTGCCTACAACACTTCGCATTTCCAGTTCAAGTCCGCTTCACCCAACCACACAAGAAAATATGGTATGGGTTATATCTAGCAGAGACTGGAAGCTTGCCCATTAAGATGCCTGTATGGATCTTGGACCAAGTGTATGAAGTAGGCAAGCGGGGTGTGAGGAAGCCTACTCTACACGGCTGTTGTGCGCTTACAAGGATTATCTATCGATGTCTTGCATATGACGTGCCGGTTGCCAGAGCCCTAAAATATTCACAGCTGGAGTTTTTCAAAGGACGGAAGTCAGGGAGCCAGCCTGCGAAACGAATGTGTGGATCACTCTCCCAGGTAATGATCCCTCACGAGGCCACGACCAAAGCTTCCCCCAGAGAAGAAGCCCAGGTCGCACCTTTCACGATCCATCTTCAAGGAGTTCAAGCAGGGGACGTGGTACAACCCACCCCATCCGCCCCTCCACTACCTACTGAGGCCAAGTTTGCATCTATGGCCGCTTTAACTGAGGATCCCAATTTTGATTTTGAAAGATTCCTGCAGACGGCCCACTTATCTGATAGTGAAGATTTTCCTGACAATGCCGATCCGGGATCATCATTCCAAGGAGAACATCCACAGGGCGAGACAAGCAGGGTACATTTGGGAGAAAGAGGCACCACATACTCATGGTCCTAGCACACAAAATCAGGAAGAAGAACGGGGGAATGAACCAGAGGAGAGTGAAGAGGAGGCCCCTGCTTACACAGCACAACTCAACTGGCTATACAAGACAATCAAGCAGGTACAGAGAAGACATAAGATGACAGAAGAGGCGAACAGAGCCCTAGTGAACCAAATGCTGCAGGCCGAGAATGTAGACCCACATTTTGTTGAATCATTGAATCTGTTGGCGGACACATGTGGAATCGGGGAAGTAATGAGGACAATGGTCTATCGGGAGAACCCTACCTATGATCAACGAAGGATTGATACACGACCCCGGCGAGGAAAAATGATTCAAATGGAAGTCTCTACTGCCTTGCCTACCACAATTTCAGAGGATGTTCACATGACTAGCCCAAGTCCCACTGATGAACAAGATGTAAATACACAGGTACCATCTCCACCGTCACCTTCCATTCAACCCTCAGCATCCTTCTCCACTAGTCTTTCTGAACAACCGATATCCACCCATCATGAAACCATTGTACACACCTCCGTTTTTACATCCTCCCCCTTACCCACATCCATCACTTCCGCCCAAATTTGTGAATCTCACACAGGACATCCTGCCACCAATCAAACCATAATAGGTCACCCCAGACCTTATCCCATCCTTTTCCATTCACCCACACATTTCCCCTCTCCCAAACCCTATCCACCACTTCCCTTGTAACTGCCTCAGGCTCAACCCAAGTCACACAACCGTCATTCTGGACAAACCTTGTAAATATACTCCAACAGATGGAGAATTATAATAAAAAGTCCCTTCCCCAACCCCACTCCCCCACATTCACTGCCACCACTAACACACCACCTACCGTTCCCGTATTCACAATTCACACTTCACACACTATCACATCCGATCCCATGGATATTTCACCATCCACAGGAGCACCCACCGCCACGTCTGTTCCACCATCATCACATCTCACTTCACTCATAGGCACATCATCCACTTTTCCCTTCCCCATTTCCCGACCCTTTGCATGTTCCACCTCTACCCATGCATCCACATCATTTAGTAATGCACTAGACACCATGGTTGAAGCGGCCACTCAGCTTAAGCAAGAGTATAAGCTATTAGAAGAAAATAACACAGAGCTGTGCAATCTCTCGGCTCAACTCCAGGCACGAGTCGATGCCTTGGAACTAGGTAATACAACACTTCAACACCAGGTGACTGACCTCCAACAATCGAAGACAGAACTCGAAGCTAAGTATGCAAAGACAGACAAAGCTATGGAGGAACAACTCAGAGAACAAATGGGCCGCAATGCGAGACTTCAACGCAACATGGCTCTACTACATCGCCATCTAGCAGCGGCTCAAGAAGAGAACAGAAGGCTACAACAACAAAACCAGGAGAACCTAGAAGCGGCCATGGAAAACACCTCGGGAGCACCCATCGACCCTGCTAAATTCCAAGCCATCCCCTCAGAAAACATACAACAAATATTGGAAACCTATGCCAATCTCTTAGAAGCACATGATCAGCTTGTTGACCAAGTCAAAGACCTACAAAAATCCCAAGTGCCTGCACCACACCAACGAGAACCTAAAGAGATGGCCAACGCTGCAACCTCACCAGAGCCGGAATTATCAGTAACCAATGAAGTACTAGAGCTACGTCAGCAGGTGGCCGAGTTAAAAATTAAATTATTACAATATGAACGACCCCCCTCCCCACCTGATCAGCCAAGTGAAGAGGAGACCATTGCCATTCCGGTGGAAGAAACATTCGAAGATAATTATGAGCCATAACCTCTTCCAGGTGGCAGGATCACTGAAGAGGGACAGGATACATATGAGGAACCCCCGTTAGCATGGATGAAGCAGGTAGAGGAGATGGGCCACACTCACGAAGAGCGGTTGCAACCCAGATGCTAGCCATGAAAACCATAGAGGAGACCATACTCAAGTCTGAATATTTCTCGAACTTGGCTCTTAGGCGGTTGATAACTAGCTCAGAGTTACAATATAAACCTTATTTTGTATTGTTGGCGGACTACAATGCTGAGATCAAACGCATAACCAACAAGTATCCCTCTTTCGCAACACAGTTCGAACCCGAGGACATCCCAGAGGCAGCCAAAAAAGGGGCCATATTCTAGCCCATATGGAGGCAAAAGTTACTGGAGACCTATCCGGAAATGTTACGAACATGGGATCATGCTCCCATGCATCTAAAATATAACCCATGCTTTGGACCGGTACAAAGAAGACGCTCCTGGAAAGCATTCGCCATCAAGGTTCAGAACAATGTGAATTGCAAACAGTGGCTGAACTACCCCAAAATCGCACCACCAACAGGCCCACCTACAACAGCGTACATGATGGCTACCATCCGATATTGGCTTCCACGCCTCCACTCCATGCCAGATGTAGCTGCACAGATGCTACTCAAGATATTTGATATGATGCAGGTTGTGCTCAAAACCTTCTGCAACGTATGTAACATTCAGCCTCCGATTCCCGGCTTCATCAATGGTAATTATGACCTATTGTATGATATGAGCACAACCCCAAGCATACGAGTTGCTTATGCATGGCACGCACGCATCAGATATCTCCCTGCTTGCTATAAGCAAACTTCCGACGACATGTTCACCACGGGATTTTGGGAAGCACATTCAGAGGTATTTGCACCACGACCAACCCACCTGCTGCAACTATTTGCGTGCGAGCAAACAATGCATTCAGAGCTCTACACTACACCACAACCTAACATGCCTGGAGCCGTGAATTGGGATGCCCTCCAGAGCGATTTGGTCCGGGGACTACGTATAAAAGAACAAGAATTGGCAACCGACCTCCGGCAAAAGTACATCGATCAAACAGTGGAGCAGAGGTCTATCAGAGGCGACAGACACTAGGGGGGGAGAGTGTTGACAGTATACGGGAAGAAGCAAGTACGGACACACATGCAGATCTAGCACTAAGGCAACCCTTCATTTTTTTCAAAAACCCTTACATCATTTTAAAGTGATTCTCATCACTAAAAACCCCTGTAAATACCATTTTCACCTTTTTGTAGCCCCATTTTGTACAAGCCGAGGAGTCCTCGAGCTTGAGGAGCCTTAGAAGTAGTTGCCTATCAATTTTCGTATTTTTTAGATCTCGTTTGAGCCCTCAATTAAACCCTGGAACCTAATTTTTAACTAGGCCGGACACTAGGTCTAGACAGGGCCAAAGCTAGGCAAAAACTATAAATAGAGCTAGAGAGCTCATTTTTGGGCTAGCTTCTTGTAGTTTTGAGCTTGTATGAGAACTTTGTTGCAATAGAAGTGATTCCATTGTCTTTCTCTCTTTGTTCTTGCCGTGTGTGCACGTGTGTGTGTATGTGTGTGCATGTTAGTGTGCTTCTCACTCACACATTTGTGCCTTCACTTGCTCGAGGTCTTCATACCATCCTCATGTCTTCCCGGATTGACATTAAAGGAGGTGCTACTCATCACTGAGCTACACCAGCTTTCCTGCATAATTGGCAAGTCACACTTAATAGAGGACATTCACTTACTATATGCCCTTGCTTGCTGCACATGGAACACCAGAGTCCACTCTTGATGCCACCTCCTTTGAGTTCCTGCAACTCCTGTCGCAGTTGAGCCAATTCCTCTGCTTGGGCCTCCTCCTCCTTTTGGAGCTTTCGTGCTTCAATCTCCCTTCTCAACTGAGTTACCGCATTCTCCTCCTCTCTGTGGGGCTTATTTCTTTTTAAGCCTTCCAACTCTTTCCTTAGCTAGATTACTGGATCCTCCATTTCTGTGGAATATGGTAATTGAGAAGAAGTAGCTCCATACTGTTGCCTTATCTGCTCCAGTCGTGTAGCTGTGTTGATGAACTCCTCTATGGAGGCTGTAGGTAACACTAATTCCTTTATTTTGCATTGGGTGGCCACTGGTAGGGGCTTACCTAGCCATTTCTTAACAAAAAAATCATGTGGTGGATCTGGCAGTTTAGCCATTAGTGCCTTGGCCCTAGTCACAAACTCCGGGAACTTTTCACCTAGACTCAATCTCAAATTTTCTAGTTCTTCTATGATGATCTCTGCTGTATTCCCATTCTGGAATTGATTTTTAAATGCATCTTTCATCAAATCCCAAGTTGTAAAATGGTTCTCAGCAAATTGGCTGAACCATTTATCTTCTAATCCTTCTAAGGTGGCAGGGAAGAGTATAAAAAAGGCATCCTCCCTGCCCATTAAGCCCCTAGTTTTGCATAGTGCCAAAAACCTTCTAATATGCTCGTTAGGATCTTCCTGAGCTAGGCCTTTGAAAGAAGGAAATTTTATATTTAATCATGATAGTAAGGTTTCCAAGTCTACCTGACCAGACATGCTCCTTACTGATGAAGTTGATGAAAGTGGATTGGATGATCTTCTAACAGGCTTCCTTCTTGTTTGCTTGCAGGTGACCCTCAATGTTTGGGACCGGGTTGCGGTCATGGGCTGTTCATAGTCCTCTTAGTATGAGATAATTGATAAGAATATGTACCTCTTAGTCCACTAAAGTAGTGCTGTCGACACTTGAATATTGCTTCTCCAATTGCAATATATCTTCTCCTATGCTCAAATCTCCTTGGAGGTCCCACCGGGGCGTGCCAAATTTTGTTGGGGGATTCTTGGACAAGAAGGAGTTTGAGGGTTTGTAGGAGAAAAGGAAAAGACAAGAAGAGAAAATACACCGTGGAAGCCTCTGCCTTTTGATTACAATAAGACAAATACAATGTTGAAGCACAATACAAGCCGATACTTCTGTGCAAAGTCCCACAGAGGGCTCAATTACAAAATACCAAATACCCAAAGTCTTCTTGCTGTCGGCATCTTCTGCACCAGACCTCCACCTACTTCAAGCTTACCCTTGTGCACACCTTGCACCAAGCTTCCACAAAAGGGAGAGGAATGAATACCTTCTGTCGGCACGCGCACACTGCAATTAGACCTTGAGATCCTTGGGGGACTAGCTTAGCACTCTCTGCACACTTCCTTAGTCCCTCTCCATGCACTCTGGCACTTCTCTTTCTCAGCGTCGCACACTGTGGCACTTGCCCTCCTCTCTCTTCCTTCACCTAGACTATGCCTCCTTGCTTATGCTTCCGATTCCCCAAGAATAGTCCTTGCCTTGATTTTAGTGTGTCAATTCCCGTACGCTCCTAACTGCAAGAGTATCTTGGTGCGATCTTTGATGTCCCAAGATTGTCTTCACCAGTGGCAAGCCAACGACTCCTTGTTTTGTCCTGTAGTGACTTTACACTAAAACCCAAAAATTTTAATTGGGGGGCCATATTTCACTTGTGTGTACGCCGCTTCACATACCTTCACATTTTTCCTTTTAAGTCTTCACTTTTGCACATAAGAGGGGGTTCACCTGAACCTTCCAAAATACTTAAAAAAAAAACACTTTGTACCTTAGGGAAATTAGAGAAAATACCTCTGCAACCTGCACCCCACTTTCTCCAATTTACCCTTTGTGGACAATTAATTGTGCACCACCTGTGCACTTTTATGTCTGCACTTTAGCATTTTGACTTTGCACTTGTTGACTTTGACTTTGACATTGTTGACTTTGATCGACATGACTTTTATGGGCTCAATAACTGGCAAAGGTTTGTAGTGACAAATGAAGAACCGGACAACCAACCCTGCCACAATTGGAAGATAGATGGCTCTTAGGATGGACACCACCTCTCGAACCACTACATGGAACAACCATAACAACAAGGGTATGTCAGGGACGACAGACTCGAGGGAGGGGGGGTGTTGGAACTCAAGGTCAAGCACAAGCATGGAAGCACATCAGAAAAGTGGACACATAAGAAGAAGGAGCAAGTAAGGAGCTCCAAGAAGTGTATGTCAAATTTTCAGAAGAATCCTCTACAAAAATAGTGATTTTGATCACTGAAACCATTGTAAATATCATTTTACCTTTTTGTAACTCCATTTTTTTCAAGACGAGGAGTCCTCGAGCTTGAGGAGTATTAGAAGTACCATCATACCAATTTTCATAATTTTTAGACTTCGTTTGAGCCCTCAAATAAGCCCTGGAACATAATTTTTAATTAGGCCGGACACTAGGTCTGGATAGGGCCAAAACTAGTCCAAAAACTGTAAAAAGAGCTTGAGAGCTCATTTTTGAGGTTAGCTTGTGAGAGAATAGAGCTTTTGTAAGAGCACTCTTTTGCAATCAAAGCTTTCCATTGTTCCTCTCTTTGATCTTACCTTGTGCGAGTGTGTGTATGTGTGTGCATGTTTGAGTGCTTTCACTCACACACTTGTGCCTTCACTTGCTCATGGTCTTGATACCGGTCCTCACGTCTTCGCGGATTGACAAGTAAAGGAGGTGGTGCTTACGCTTGAGCTACAATAACCCACAATCAAAAGAAGGAAATCTAACCCCCCCACCACTTGGGTCATGTATCATATGGGTTTAGTTGTGGGTCCCCTTGTAATGATCTAGTGTTATTACATCAAATCCCCAATGTGTGAATCATTTTGTAACCATCTTTTATGAAGTGTAGCCTTGTTGATCACAAAAACTCCAACCATTGAATTTCTGAATTGTCAATTCATTGAAAAACAGCCTTATCCTAAATCTGCCCTCCTTATCGTAAATCACTCATCCATGGATATCTAGAGTCAATGAGTCCGTGTTGAATATTATGATTTGTTGTCCTTGTATGTCTCTCTCTCTCAAAGAAAAAAGAGACTCTAGTCATGGGCATTTTGAGCTTCCAAGTTGCACGTTGAAGAAGTGCTTGAAATAATGTGAAGGCATCGGGGGGAGTTAGGGGTGCAACTTCTCTCAAGAGTCGCCTGGCTGGAGTAGTGGGTGGCATGTCTCCATTTGCCAAAGGTGATGCTTGAGGGGGACACACGAAACATAAGCCATAGATATGTGGGCACTGGCAGTGGGAGTGTGAGAGAGCGGCAAGAGAGAGAAGGTAGGTTGGCAGCATCTTAGAATAAGACTTCTTCTAGGATAAGGTACAAAAACAATTATACTTTCTGATATTTTATTTCAAATGATAATAAAATAAAATTGATATAAAATAAAAAATAATGTGAAATCGATGCAGGAGATCTAACTCCCTGTTCTTTGAGATATTTTTCTTTTCACGAAAGGATTCAGGCGTCCCCCGAGGTGGCGTGGATGGATAACTATTATGATAAGTGGCAGAGTCCTGAGAGGAATAAAAGAAAAAGGAAAAGGGATTTCTTAGTATTTTATATCGTTCATGCGCATTTAAAAAAATATGATATGGTACAAGCGCGAGGTTTCCACGCTTATGAGCGTGCTCGAAGTCGTCTCAATCTATCTGGCAAATTTTGCGGTTCCAGGTCATCCAAATGCGTGATGTGGCAGCGATTCTTCTGACCTTTGCGCCTTGCTGGCATTCAGCCAAGACAATTGTCAAAGATATATGAGAGCCCTGGAGCTGACGAGGCAAGCGGGAGCATTTCATCTCTTTTGGATATCACGATTCACGATTCTCCCTTACGTGGACGCTGACTGGGCATGGCACGTCATTGTCGGGGGGCGCTATCCTTTACTTTCTCCGACAGGCACTTTCAGACAGCAGGAAAACAAACCAACTGAAAAAGAACGAAAATGCTGTGCGGTTTCAAAGTCCATTTACACAGAACCAAATCCCGCCCCTTCCTTCTTCATCGTCTTCTTCCCGTCCCGTGAACGCTGCAAAGCTGCAGGTTACAATGACCCTTTCATTCCATGCGTCCTAGGTTTTCATCTCCATATCTCTACTTATATATCTGTATTTCTTCCCCCCATCTGACTGTCTCTTTTTGAGCCATGCCTGCATTGCTTCAGGAGCCCACCTCTGAGTTTTCCCTCCATCACGCAGACAGCAACGCCCCTCCCTCCCCCTCAGTTGTTGATGCTGTGGCCTATGCGCTCCAGCAGTGCCCGGGCTTCAGCTTCCTTCCCTCTAACAATGACTCCCAGGGTGCTTTCCCTCACGACATCTCGTCCTCTGCAGCATCGCAATTCTCCTGCGACGACTTCCGCATTTATGAGTTCAAAGTTCGGCGCTGCATGAGGGGCCGAAGCCACGACTGGACCGAGTGCCCCTTCGCGCACCCTGGAGAGAAGGCGCGCCGACGCGATCCGAGAAGAGTTCACTACTCTGGTACTCCTTGCCCAGACTTTCGTAAAGGTTCTTGCCGGAGAGGAGAAGCATGCGAGTTCGCCCATGGTGTCTTCGAGTGCTGGCTTCATCCTGCAAGATACAGAACTCAAGTATGCAAGGACGGAAAAAACTGCAAGAGGAGAGTGTGCTTCTTTGCTCATTCACCAGAGCAGCTTCGGATCCTCCCCGTCTCAATGGCGCCCACTACTATGCCCGACGTGTCGCCGGCCTCCTCTACCCGTGGGCTGGCTTCCTCACTAAATATCGCCCTCGAAGATACCATCTCTTCCATGCCCCGTAGGATGTCACGAGGGCACGCATTTATCTGTTCGCCTCCTTCGTCATTATCGTCAACCCTGGCTCATCCAAGCAACCAAGTAAACCAGGATACGTTTCAACACCTCGAATCGGCGTCAAATACAACTTCTCTAAGGAGGGCTGTCATGCAAAACATGTTGGCATGCACAGGCTATGGTGTCAACCTTAATTCTTCAGATTTTCCTTCGGTTTCGGACTGCTTTGAAGGTCTTTCAGAATCTCAAGCGCTGTATTCTTTGTACTCTGGTCTACAGTCGCACCGAAACATTTACTCGAATTTTAATTTTCCGATAGAACAGACGCCCTATGAGCTTGCTAACTACAGCCATGGATTTGCATCGCCTACCTCAACGCTGGACGGAAGTATGTTCTCTCCCCCTCCGCTGTCTCCTCCGCTCTCGCCAATGAACTCTTCTAGTAAAGAAGTGAAGGACATAGTGACCGGCTCATTGACGGATTTCAACTGTTTCCTCTTCAACGATGGATTTGTTCAGAGCGATGTCGTCGAACCGTGTACTGGATCTGACGGTTGGAGCTCCATACAAGCACTTGGATTTCACCTTCAAAATCTACAACTAACCAGCGGTAGTGGCACAAAGGTTTTGCCTCAATATCCGGATGGAATACTTCCGGGAGGTAAAGATCGATATTTTCAGCAGTCGAAGTGGCCTTTCCTTGGCCACGAGTTACAAAATTCTTGCACATCCATAGATGCATTGTGGGGAACTTCACGTGGTTTTCCAGATTCAGAGTTTCGGGTGCTTGATGCTTCTCAAGAAAGAGATGGATGCGCATTCGATCTGATACCAAGCAAAGGAGGAGATGAATGTGTCAACTCGGATAGTTTGATCCCAGATTTTGGTTGGGTAAGTGAACTCGTTAAATAGTTCGTGGGTATTAAGATCATATGACCAGTTTAGCGGCTCGATGGTGTGGATTTGTATGATATTTTTGTCTATAGATACACAGGAGATTTCCCCCCATTGTATTAACCCATATCCATTTAATGTTTTCTCAGCTTTGAATTTTTGCTGCCGATTCGATGTAAAACTTGATCTACCTTGCTAAAGCGAGGTTTTTCAAGCCTAATTATCTGCAATGGTTACTTAACGAATTTTACAGCTACTAATCATCTGCGAGGTTTTAATATTATCTATTCATGTATAGCTGTGGATTACATGATGGATCTGGTCGTATGATTCTCGAGTGCAGTAGACTAACGAGGTATAGCTACTCGTATTGTTTGTTTTACAGCTTTTCAGGAACCGCAAAGCATTGAGGTGGTGGAGTCCTATCTTTCCAAGCAAAGTCGAAATGCGGTCTTGCTATTTGTTGGGTGTTCATGTTGTATATTTTGTCCTCAAAAGCTTTAACTACATCAGAAGAAACAAGCATTAGATTGTTACTATGTGTCCAAGCTGCAGTAACTAAGAACGTTGAGTGCACTTGCAAAGTTGTATGCTCATCCTACTAAAGATCCCAAACATAATTATATTGTTTAAGGTGTTAGGTATTTTACTCAATGACATGACCTTGAGCGCCTATTCTACGACCGGTATGTTATATTATTGGGTCACGAGTTGCACAAAATTGAGAACATTGGAGTGTCAGTTCTACAGAGTTCCTCAATCTAAACTTGTCTATCACATTTCTCAAATACAGTTATCCATATATTGCATAGACGAGTTCCACTAGTAGATCCTCTTCTGATTGGTTTTGTAAGTGGCATCATTACTAGCAGTGTGGTTAACCATACAGACTCGATGCAAAACAGGATTTGACCTCGATTCACTAAATTTGGTCGAAACATTAGGAATGAATGCTGAAGCTAAATGCGAAAGAACATTACAATTACCAGCAGTCTGGACGCCCATAATGGCAAAAGATAGTTTATTTTAATTTTGTTAATGGAAGTTAGTTTCAGTATCAGTCTAAATGGAAAAAAGCCTCTAAAATCCAGCTATTTGCTCATTAGCAGCATAAGTATCCTGAATCTATATATATGATCCCTAAGGAACAATTGGTCATAACATCTGAATGATAAAATGCTTGATGATCAGCATGATTTGAAGAGCCATTGCTTAACTTGCGAGCACTATATTACCACTGGGTGTAATGCAAATTTTCAGCAAAAGTTCTATGAAAGAACCTCATTTACAGATTAAGTATTGGTTTCAACTTTTGATTGTATCATCAATCAATTGCACAATGAATCTGATTGAAAAGCAATGTTTGGTTCCTCTATTAAAAATTCAGCTAAATACAAGTACCACTCTAGCAATGATAAAGAAAATCTTCGACTCATTGCTCATAGTCGGCACAGTTCTAGTAAATCTTTTCTATAAAATATCGCGGAATAGTGGTTGATTGTTATACTTCTGAAGAACAAGGTGCGCAGTGAAACCAGAGCAGAGCGTCTTGAGTTCCAAGGAATACGATGTTCCGAAATCACAGACATGTGCGCTTGGGTGCTTTGCTTTTCGACAGAAACTAAGATCTAAACAAGATGCACTTGTTAGTGGCGCTGGAACAAGATCATTACATGATTTGATGCTTTGATGTTTCTCAGAATCAAGTGGTGAAATCTAAAGCAAAGGATCTTAGCTGGTATTTACAATCAGCATTACTGTTCTGTTTGATTTCTTTTCTTGGGTCCAGTGCATAAACATGAAATTTCTCCGCTAAAACAGTAAGTTCCCACCCTTGGAATTCGATTGTCTCAATCTCAACAATTTTGAGATATGTTACATGGCACGCACACGCATTCATAATTCCACAGTCCACTTAATCAGCTTTGTCCGTGCTCGCATCTTGATGTCCTAATCTTGTGAACCTCAAACTATGTAAAAATCTGGGTCGTACAAACAGGTACACACTCATACATGCACTCACCCATACAATAGCACCTGCATACACGCAAGCGTGCACACACTCCACGATGCGTACTGGTCATAAACGTGCGTATGTGCATCCCTATGTATACACAGAGAGATGTATGCATACATCATACCTGTAGGCTGTGCATGCGCCGTGTATTTCTGCGCGGGTTTGCGTTTGAATTTCAATATCAAAGAGAACTGCTTTAGAAATACGAGGGACGGGGAGGGGCAATTATCTTCTTGTTTTTAAATGCGGGTTGAAACTTGAGACAGCCTCTCTGAGTGTCCTCGGCGTTTGAATTTCAATATCAGAAAGAACAGCTTTAGAAAGGCGATGGAAGGGAGGGACAATTATCTCTATAAGGGTCTTTTTTAAATAGGGCGGAAGCCTCCAGAAAACGTGGGTTTCCTTCAATATGAACTTGGCGAACCGGCAGAACAAACATTCAAAAGTGTAGTTTCAGGTGGAACAGTAAAAGAATAATTAGTTTCACTGGTCATGTCTTCACACAAGAAGGCGGAACTATGCAAAAGTTACTCTCGTGTTGATCCCCTATGTGAACACAAGGGATGGCAGAACAAATACTTTTTTTTTTACATAAATCTTTACAAATACATAAAAAAAGATCAAACAATTAAAACAAATACCCTTAACAATTACATAAACAAATATATCTTGTTACACTACATTGCATTAAAATGAAGCATAATGTAATTGGTACAAGACATTATGATGATGATGATGATGTATCCATATCCTCCAAAGCTTCATTTCCAAAATGCTTTTGCACATTCATTCTTGCTTGCTCTTTTTACATTATTCTTGCAATCCTATCTCGTCGCTTTGAGTTGCTCCCAAGATCGACTGCTTCTTCATTAGTGTCTTGACCACGATCCATTGCTTCTTC
This sequence comes from Ceratopteris richardii, assembly GCA_020310875.1. Taxonomy (NCBI): domain Eukaryota; kingdom Viridiplantae; phylum Streptophyta; class Polypodiopsida; order Polypodiales; family Pteridaceae; genus Ceratopteris; species Ceratopteris richardii. Next base: position 4,006,037 of record CM035422.1, on the reverse strand, counting down.
TGATCCCATTCCATGTATTACTCTTTCATTCCCTTCTAATTGCCCATTCTGGCTTGTCAATTTTGCTTCTGCTTCTCGAACCCAATCCATATCAAAAGCGTCTCCATGACAGATGCAAATGTTATGGAGTACAAGACATGCAACAACAAGATCTAGCATATAATGTAGATCCATATCACATCTTTTTAATAAGATCCGAAATCTTGCTTTCCACATGCCAAAAGCTCTTTTAGTTGGCATCCTTGTACTTGATTGGATGAAATTCCAATGATGCTTAAGACTTGATAATCCTTCTTTACAACCTTTGAATGGGACTAACATGTATGACCGAGAAGGATATGCACAATCACCAACCAAGCAATACTTACCTAGTTCAACTCATGCACATCTCTATCCTAATTTACTTGTGAAATTAAGGGAATCATGCATTGATCCTATCCATCCTACATCATAATTCCAAATAGAACAATTGATGGCTATTGTTATTTGCAACAAGATAGAGTGAAAACCTTTGCGATTGAAGTAATCGACATGATTTTCATGTGGTGCAATTATAGGTACATGGCTTCCATCTATTGCACCTACAACATAAGGTATTCCTCTTTTGCTAACATTGCTAAGCGAGATGTTGAAGGCCATCTAATGTATGTGTCTCTAAGACCAGAGGCTACAATAGCTTTAACAAAATCATGCACAATACCACAACATCTGCTCTTTGAGCATCCAAAAGTGTCCCCTATGCCCATAAGCCCATCTCCTGTTGCTAGGCTTGTTAATGCAATAGCTACTCGATCTTGTAAATGTATAGTGTCACAATAGTTTGTGGTTTTCTTTTCCATAAAGGGTCCAAGCTTTCCACACAAGTAACAAGTAATGGAAGGTTTCCTTAGTCAAGCGATGTTTGAACATATTGTCACAAAAGATACCTTTTAATAAAGCCATGAGGACGTGGGTATGCCCATGCTTGCCTATGTTCATGATCCCTTCTTCGATTAATGGCATTATTCATTATCATCGATCGTTCCACACATTCATTTAAGTGCAACCAAGCATGTAGCATGACATGATGACGATTGAGGCTTGACTTTTGAAGTAACTCTATCATAGTTAAAGCACATATCAATGCACAAATCAATGAAACTTCCTTTGGCATGTCCATCAGAACCTACAAAAAAAAATACAAGAGATATTTAGAATATAGAAAATATGCACATGCTTACATACAACATATGCAAATGCATAATGCAACATATGCACATGTATACATGCAATATGCACATGCAAATGCATGCCATGCAACATATTCACATGCATGCATGATGCATTAATGCATAATGCAACATATGCACATGCATATGCAAATGCATACATGTAGCATATGCACATGCATGCACAATTCATTAATCCATAATGCAACATATGCACATGCATGCACAATGCATTAATTATGCAACATATGAACATGCACATGCAAATGCATACATGCAACATATGCACATGCATGCATAATGCATTAATGCATAATGGAACATATGCACATGCATATGCAAATGCATACATGCAACATATGCACACACATATGCACATGCATACATGCAACATACTCATATGTGTATGTAAATGCATACATGCATATATGCACATGCATATGTTGTTGAAAATCAAGTCTCAATCATGCAAGAGGGCTCAACCATGAGTTTTTTCAAGTGGACCAATAAAAAACGAAGACCCAAAGTCGTGGAATAAAGTTAGAAGCTCCACCAAACTCAATCAAATTCAAATCTAATCAAATCAGCCACCAAAAAGTTCACCTACACTGATTGGTTGGTGGTTAGCTAGATTGTAGGAAAAGTAAAACTCTATATAAGCATCATCCCGCCTTTGTTTCTTGAGTTGTATGCATTCCAAGAGTTTCCCACTTAGTTTAGTGAAGTCATAAACTCCAGCAAGCAGCCCCCTTGCTTGCTTATCTCATTTTCTCATGATTTCGCTCCTCTTTATCTAGAGGTGTAGTTAGGCTTTTCCAAATCCGATTGTACCAGATTGCAGAGCATTTTTTTCTCTCTCATTCTACTCATTTTCATTCATTTCAAGCTTCATTTGGTCTCTCATATAGTTCCTTGAACTTTGCCAAAGTTTCAAGTTATTTTACTTAGTGATTTGTGAGAGATTTCTAACTTTGTGAAGGTATATCTCTACACATAGGCAGAGAGTGTTGCAAATAGGTAGCGTGTTTTGCAGAGGGTGGTTATCCCAGCTGGAATATCCATTTGGGATGATTTAAACCTTGTTGGGTAGTTCCTATAGTCTATTCTAAGTCTCCAAAATTGCATTTTAAGTCTCTGTACTAGTTCAGAGAAAAGTTTAGATAGTAGTGATCATATATCACTGCTTACGGACCTAGTGGAGGGTAGATATCTTCCATTGTTGCATTGGGGTGGTAGAATCATCCCCCATCAATGGTATCAGAGCCATTTTGGAGGCTTGGTGACATTAGTGGGCATCATATTGAAGACTTGAAGGGATCAAGACAACTCATGGAAGCACAAGGAGGACTTATCAAAGCAAGAAGACATCGAAAGGGGGCTATGTCGATTGAGATCTCAATTAGTCGAAGGTTAGCAAGGGAGAAGCTATCAAAAGGTAATATCACCTTCTAAAGCATACAATCACTTGAGGAGAAGCTAGAGGAGCATCTTAGAGCTCAGTATGGCTGAGTATAATGCACAAATAGAAAAGTTAGAGAAAGGCAATTATCAACCATGGAAATTTAGAGTTAGCAACTACCTCATGGGCAAAGGATTGTGGGGATTAGTGAGCGGCACGAAGCCAATGCCTCATGTACATGATCCACCACTTCAAGCGCAGGTCAAGGCACTTAATGAATGGATAGAAAGGGATAAGAGATTCATATTCATTCTATCCCAACACATAAGCAATAGCATGATAGGGCATATACAAGACTTGGACACATCCAAGAAGGTTTGGAAGACCTTGGAGAGATTGTACTCTTCATCAACCAAGGCAAGGAAGATTTAGCTCAAGAATGGGCTAAATAATCTTAGGAAAGCACCAAGTACTAACATAAATGAGTACATTTTGAAGGTTAAGGAGCTTGCAGATGCCCTAGGATCAATTGGGAGCCCAATCAAAGATGAAGATCTTGTTGCACACACTTTCAATGGCTTGAGAGAGGATGAAAGGCGAAAAGCATTCACCACATCAGTTTATGTGAGGGATTCCCTACCAAAATTTGATCAATTAGTCACATTGATGGTGATCGAGGAGATGAACCAAGGAGGTCCACAATCAAAGGGCGGCCAAGCCCAAGTTTTCTATGCAGGCAGAGGCAAAGGCAAAAGAGGTGGACAAAACTCCCAAGGCAGAGGGAGAGGAAGGTCAAGCTCAAGTTCAAGCAACCAAGAAGCCTCCAACAAAAGCTATGGATCAAGAGGAAGAGGAAGGAGTAGAGGAAGAGGATGAAGATCACATGGAAGAGAAGCATTCAATGAAGAATGCTTCAATTGTGGAAAAAATCGGGCCGTTATGCAAGAGATTGTTGGTCCAAAGGAGGAAGCAATCAAGGATACAAAAGGAACCAAGGTAATTATGCTATTACTTCAACAAATTCAGAAAATGAGAACTTGCTTATGATGTATGGGTCAAGTGAAAGAGTCAATTTAGATTTTACATGGTACATTGATAGTGGTTGTAGCAACCATATGAGTTGCAATAAAGATGTTTTCTTTAATTTACACTCACCCATCACTCAAGGACATGTAGAGACAGGGGATGACACTGAGCACAAGATTACACATGGAGGTGTTGCATTGAATGGATCTCAAAGCTCCAAGGTGTTGAAGGATGTGTTGCATGTGCCAACCATCACAAAGAACTTGGTTTCGGTAGGTCAAATGGTTGAAAGAGGTTATGAGGTGAGGTTCAATGATCAAGGATGTTTTGTTGAAGACCCCATGCAGGACTACAAGCTCATAGCAAAAGGAAAGAGCAAGGAAGACTCTTCATCATGGAGGTAAAGCCATCAACCCCTCACACTATCTACTTGTCAATTGGAAATAAACAGATTGCAAAAATCGACTTATGGCATAAAAGAATTGGACACATAAACTTACAAAGGATGAATGACATGCAAAGGAAGGGCTTGGTGAGTGGTCTACCTGATCTTACATCTCAGAATATGCAACATTTGTGCCATGCTTGTCAATTAGTGAAACAAAGCAAATTTCCATTCAAGAAGGAAGCACATGTGAGCAATGAAGTGTTGAATCTCATACACGCAGATTTATGGGGACCTACAAGGGAGCCATCCATTGGAGGTAATAGATATCTTGTCACATTTATAGATGGTCATTCAAGGTTTGTTTGGATGTATTGCATGAAGTCAAAGTCATAGGTGTTTTACCACTTCAAGAGGTTCAAAAACTTAGTGGAGAAGGAAACAGGGAAGTATATAAAGACTCTCAAATCGGATGGAGGGGGAGAGTATTTTTCAAATGAATTTTCATATTTTCTACATGACCATGGCATCAAAAGGCGATTCACTTGCAGGTATAGACCTCAACAAAATGGGGTGGTAGAGAGGAAGAATAGTTACATAGCAGAAGTGGTTAGAGCTTTGTTAAATGAAATGAATGTTACTAACTCTTATTGGGCTGATGCAACAAATACAACCATATACATTATGAATAGGTGTCCAAAATCAGGATTGCATGGCGTTACACCTTATGTAGCTTGGTGTGGTAAGAAACCCAACCTTTCACATCTAAAAGTATTTTGTTGTGTGTGTTATGTTCACATACCTTAAGAATTGAGACACAAGTTAGACCCGAAGGCAGATAGGTGTATGTTTCTTTGATATTCTTCAGAGCAAAAGGGTTTTCGATGCTACAAACCTTGCACCAAAGAGCTTAAGGTATCTAGGGATGTAATACTTGATGAGTTGTTGCCTTGGTATGGTGGCAAAGATGTGTTATAGGTTGACCATGCATATGAATCCGAGAAGAAGTTCAAAGAGCAACAACAAAGCATGTCAAAGGAAAGGAAAAGGCAAATGATGAAGACCATCGATGGGTAGACATGGAATCTATAAGTGACGAAGATATGGAAAAATTAGAAACTCCAGGATTTAAAGCATCTAAACCAGAGAGGAGGAGACTTCTGCCATCTAATGGTGAGGTAAGGTCATCCAATAGGGTTAAATACCTTGTTCAAAGGTTAACTTATGATTCATTCATTGCAAGACACTATGCCTACATAAGTCAAGTTATAGCTTATGAAGAACCTAACTTTTTTGAAGAAGCAAATACGCATAGGGAATGGATTAAAGCCATGGAGGAGGAAGTCAAGGCACTTGAAGAAAATGATACTTGGTCATTGGTGCCAAAAACAAAGGACATGAAAGTCATTGGAAACAAATGGGTGTACAAGGTAAAGAGGCATGCAGATGGGAGCATCTCTAGGTATAAATCAAGGTTGGTTGCCAAAGGTTTCACTCAAAGCTATGGCATTGAATTTGAGGAAACATTCATTCCAGTAGCTAAGATGTCGACCATAAGAAGTTTGATTGCAATTTCAGCATCAAAAGGTTGGAAGATGTACTAGTTGGATGTGAAGAATGCTTTCCTAAATGGAGATCTTGAAGAGGTAGTCTTCATGGAGCAGCCCCAAGGCTTTGAAGATGAGAGGTTTCCACATCATGTATGCAAGCTTAAGAAGGCTCTTTATGGACTCAAGTAAGCCCCAAGGGCTTGGAACCAAAGACTTGTGGACTACTTGGTAAAATGTGGATACAATCAGAGTCATGCATACCCATCACTCTTTTTGAAGAAAGAAGGTAGCAAAACTGTTTTCATATGTATATATGTTGAAGATTTGATCATTACAGGGGATGATGAAGCCAACATCAAGGACATAGAGAGGAAGCTTGTATGTGAGTTTAAAATCTCTGATTTAGGGATTTTAAGATACTTCCTTGGAATTGAAGTACTATATAAAGAGGAAGGTATATACTTGATGCAACGGAAATACATTCTAGATCTTTTGAAGAAGTTTGGCTTGTATGATTGCAAGCCCATTTCGAATCCATTAGAAGTAAATGTTAAACTAAGTGCTCATGAAAGTGAAGAAGTGAAGGATGTGACCATGTATAGGTCAATAATTGGTTCTCTGTTGTATGTTACTATGATGAGACCAAATATTGCACATGTAGTTGGAGTGTTATCTCAATTTTTACAGGCACCAAGAGTATCTCATCTTGTTGTAGCCAAAAGGGTACTTAGATACCTCAAAGGATCAGTGAATGAAGTTCTATATTATCCATTTGATGATGGATTAAATGTACAAGATTATTGTGATGCTGATTGGGTAGGTTCTAAAGACGATCAGAGGAGCACTAGTGGTTATGTTATCATGCTAGGGAAGAATACCATCTCATGGATGTGAAAGAAACAACCAAGAGTGGTTCTCTCATCAATCGAAGCTGAGCATAGAGGCTTAGCACAAGTCTCATGTGAGCTTAGGTGGCTCAAGAAGTTTTTTTGTTGATCTTGATTTGCAGGTTAAACAAGTACCCATTTTTTGTGACAACATAAGTAGCATAAGCTTGGCTCAAAATCTGATGTTCCATGCAAGGTCGAAGCATATAGAAGTGCATTACCACTTTATTAGAGAGAAGACCATGCCAAAGGATGTCAAGGTGAAGCATGTCAATACAAAGGACCAATATGCAGGTATGTTTACCAAAGCATTGAATGGAGTAAAGCTACAACACTTCAAAGCATGCATTGGAATGAAGGACCTAGGCATTGAGACTTGAGGGGGAGTGTTGAAAATCAAGTCTCAATCATGCAAAAGGGCTCAACCACGAGTTTTTCAAGTGGAAAAATAAACAAGGAGAACCCAAAGTCATGGAATAAAGTTAAGAGCTCCACCAAACTCGATCAAATTCAAATCTCATCAAATCAGCCACCAAAAAGTTCACCTACACTGATTCATGGGTGGTTAGCTAGATTGTAGGAAAAGTAAAACTTTATATAAACATAATACCGCCTTTATTTCTTGAGTTGCATGCATTCCACGAGTTTCCCACTTATTTTAGTGAAGTCATAAACTCAAGCAAGCAGCCCCCTTGCTTGCTTACCTCATTTTCTCATGATTTCGCTCCTCTCTATCTATAGGTATAGTTAGGCTTTTCCAAATTTGATTGTACCATATTGGAGAGCGTTGTTTTCTCTCTCATTGTACTTGTTTTCATTGATTTTAAGCTTCATTTGGTCTCTCATATAGTTCCCTAAACTTTGACAAAGTTTCAAGTTATTTTATTGAGTGAGTTGTGAGAAATTGCCAACTTTGTGAAGGTATATCTCTGCACATAGGCAGAGAGTGTTGCAAACAAGAAGCTTGTTTTGTAGAGGGTGGTTCTCCTAGCTGGAATATCCATTTGAGACGATTAAAAGCTTTTTGGGTAGTGCTTATAGTCTACTCTAAGTCTACAAAATTTCATTTTAAGACTTTGCAGTGGCTAAGAGAAAAGGTTAGGACAGTGAGCATATATCACTGCTTGTGGACCTAGTGGAGGGCTACCATCTTCCATTGTTGCATTGTTGCAACATATGCACATGCATATGAAAATGCATACATGCAACATATGCACATGCATATGAAAATGCATACATGTAACATATGCACATGTATATGCAAATGCATACATGCAACATATGCACATGCATATGAATATCACCAAATTAGGATCAAAACAGAGGATATTCCCAAGACAACTTTTTGAACACGATATGGTCACTACAAGTTTACGGTTTTAGCTTTTGGATTAACAAATGCTCCTACCACATTTATGTGCTTGATGAATAATGTTTTTCATAATTACCTAGACGAATTCATCTTAGTATTTCTTGATGATATATTTGTATACTCTAAAGATGATTCTGAGCATGCGGTACATCTCAAGAAGACTTTGCAAACTCTTAGAGAACACAAATTGTATGGAAAGAAGAGTAAGTGTTTCTTTGTTAAGGATAAACTTGTGTATCTAGGAAGAGTCATATCAAAAGATGGAATCCATATAGATGAAGATAAAGTAAAAACAATAGTTCATTGGCCGATTCCTAAGACTGTAAGGGATGTTAGAAGTTTTCTTGGGTTTGAACAGTATGAAAGAGCACATATTAAGGATTTCTCTAAGATAGCTACTCCCCTCATAGAATTGACTAAAAAGAATGTAGGATTTTCATGGATTGATGCTTGTCAAAAATCATTTGGAACATTGAAACAAAAAGTCATTGAAATTTATGTTTTGAAAATTCCAAAAATGGGAAAGCCATTTTTGGTTGCGTGTGATGCAAGTGGCAGTTAGATAGGATGTGTTCTTTCACAAGATGGTAGGGTGGTCGCATATGAGTCTAGAAAATTAAGAAAACATGAACTTAACTATCCTACTCATGATCTAGAAATGCTTGTTGTTGTTCATGCACTTAAGCATTGGAGACTGTTGCAGAGCAAAGAGGCACAAAAGAGGAGCCCCAAAATTTTCAAATTAATGGGCATATTTTTCTTCTTCAAAATCTTAGGAAATTCCCTCAAGCCATGTAAATGCACTAGAGGAGTCCTCTAGATGCATAATCCCAAATCATTGTAATATATTTCTTGTAAAATAGTAGGAAAATAGAGATTGGTTAATAAAGCCGGCCTCTTGTGTGAAAGGACCATTTTTAGGGCACATGTATATAAGTCACTTGATGAATCTTTGTAAACGCTTTTTGCCATTGTGAAGAAGAGGAGCTTGAGAATTTCGAATTTGCTTCTTTCCTGCAGATTTCTACCTTCTCTATGATCATTGGTGTGTGTGTAATGCTTGTAATGTGTGTGTAGGACTGTTGTCTACCCCTCCCCACTATTTTTGAGCTATTCTAGTGTGTGTGTGAGCTAGTACAAGTTGTGGAGTGAGTGTGTGTGCTTTCCGCCATTCACTGTTTTGGTCATAACTTGAAGCACGGTTGTCAGAATCAAGTGAACTACTCCAATAGATGCGTCTCGTCGAGAGCTTCGAGACGAACCCGCTATTGGCCATATTCGGAGTTTGGAACTAGGAGAAATCCTCGATTTAGAGAAAACTGCTGTAAGTGGTATCACGACAGACACTTTCAGTAGTTAAGTGAGTTGGAGAGGTAGGTTAGTCTTTTCTCATGCATGTGAGCTGAAGCACTTCATTTTCCATCACGTGAGCACAAGTCCTCATACGCTTGGTTAGGTCGGTTCGTCTGATTGACAAATAAGCGTGTGTCAATTCCCCAATATATGCACTTGTGTGGCAAATGAGATTTAGTCTCTTTGGCACAAGTCCCTAAGACTTCTTGACTTAGGTACACATGTTTTTGGCACCGTTGCCAGGGAACAACTCAACCAAGGTGTCTTCGTGATGGTTATAGCTCGAGAGTGATGAAATCGTACTTGTAGAAGTGAATTCGTTCAGTGGCAAGTAGTCAACCACTTCAGCACTTGTTACTTCACATCTCGGAGGTGTGTGTAATGAGTTTTTACGTTTAGGGTTAGTAGAGAGGGAGAGAAGAAAGAGTTAGGGTTAGGTTAGGAAGAGAAGTGGATTAGGAGTAAGCCAAGATCAAAAAATTCCAAAAAAAATTTGCCAAATTAGTGTAGTTAAGTTTCAATCACCAAAAAGTATAAAAACCAAAAAAATTTTCAGCTCATTTCTCATTTGCTCAGAAAGTGGTATCGTCTCCAGGCAGTGATCTGTATCGTCTGTGAGTATCGCGCTCTTGAGGCCTTCAAAGCTAGCTAGTGAGCTCAAGGCACAAGCAGGACATCACAGAGGTAAGCTCCCATAAGATTCCAATAGCAAAAACACAATAGAAGTGCACTCACACATGATTAAACGTGCATCTGGTATCGCGGGGTAGGACAGAGTGTTTTTTGAACTTCTTTGAGTGAGGCAAGAGGCTAGACTGAAGAGGGGCGGGAGAAGAGCAAGGGGGGAAAAAAGTTTTTGAATTTGGAGGTATTTTAGCTTGAGTATCGCGATCGGTTGAGTTTTTGGTATCACGATACCAAACATTCCTTTGTATCGCGATACTCACCGAAGTATCATATCGTCGATTACCAGCCTTGGTATCGCGATTCAACCAGTATGTGGATAGATGTCTGGTAGCAGAGAGACCCACACAACAAAAAATGATATCATTGTTTTTGGATGGACTAACGAATGGAACTCTAAGAATGCTAGTTTACGTGAAGAGGTTACAAACCCTGAGTGAATGTCTTCAAGAGTGTATCGACCTAGAAGACAATCTAGCAGAGGATCTCAAGAGTATGCCCAGACCCACTAAATCAGAAGACTCTCGGAGTACAATTACATCCAACTCTAGTAATGTGGAGGAATTAGCGGAGCTGGTGGCAAAGAAATTGGGAGTCCAAGGACAGAGAAATTACCAACACCCAGCCTTAAGCGTGCCTATGTTACGAAGATGTAGTCTATGTGGAGGAGATCACCCCACTCACTTGTGCGTTCGAGGAGGAGCCGGAGTACCTCAAACATACCCCTACAATAGACAACATTACCCTGGAACTGCCTTGTGCTATCACATAGAACAAAAATACACTAATCATACCACACAAAACTGCCCATTCAATAGGCAGACACGACCTCTACAACCATCTCAGTATCGGCCATATGGATATCTACCTAGAGAGCCAGACAGAGATATGCCCAGGTACAATCCCTACCCAACACCACCAGGAGCACCGAGACCATATGAGCAAGCACAACATCCACAACCCCAACCAGTGTTAGGACCACAACTGTCACAACCCCAACATGTGGTACCTGTGAAGTATGCCCAACCAGAAGAAAACTTGGAAAGAGCCATAGTACCAACCTCAACGATGACTAGTGTAGAATCAGCAAACCCTGGATATGAGCTATCCCAAGGAGATTACTATCCCTATGAAACCAATATGTTTGAGTATGAACTAGCATATGACCCAACATACCATGGATATGAAGGCTATGACCAGGCGCATGGAACGGAGGTGGCTACTTTAATGTACACTGCACCCAAAGCACCCACACCTAGGAGACCACCCATTAGACCACCGGTGCCGAGAGGACCATGTTATAGATGCGGAGGAGATCATTTTATTAGAGAATGTACTCGACCTTACAACCCACCACCTCCTAGCACTTGTGGGAAGGAACATCTTTTTAGAGACTGCCCAAAGAATCCCATTAAAGCCCAAGACACCGCACCTATTAATGTAATTGAAGTGATAGAAGCACCTGCAAGTGACAAGGAATACACCCTGCCTTTAAAGGCCATTACACAAGCTCAAACGAAGGAACGAAAAGAAAAACAACCGGATCTGGAGCAAGAAAACAATAGAACTGTAAACCCCAAAATTCAAATAGTGGAAGATTCAGAGGACCCACATGAGAATACCCAGAACATAAAAGCGCAAAAATGGAAGGAAAGAAGAGAGAAGCTCAAAGAAAAATGGGTGAAAAACAAAAGTCAAGAAAATAAGAAACAGACAAGAAGCAGTAAGGAGCATAAAGAACCAGAGATTCTGGAAGAAGTTTCCATTCCACCGCTTATCCGAGAAGCCAAAAACCAGGATCAATTCTAGTTGACCAAAAACTGGATGATTTGGACATGTGGCTGAAAGCTTACCACGCTAGAATTAAGACTGGACCAAATGTGGAACAACACGAAAAGCTTTTAGAAAAAGAGAGGCTTGCTATATGCAGGAAACTTATAGAGGTAGCACAAGCAACCCTAGAAAAGACTATCACAGCCCTCCACAGACAAGGATAGCAGAGGAGCAATACAAGGAGTGTGTTAAAGCCAAGGACAAAGAACTTAAAGAGAAGGATGATAAATGTGAGCGAGTGAAAACCCAGGACGAACCTATGTCAACATTACCTGATTTAGAGGCTGATTGGCCAAAAGAATTGTGGAATAGAATCCGAGAAGAACAATGGAAGAGGAATGGAGTGACTAAGCCTCCCTTTGAGGAATTAGATGTGGAAGTTTATCAACCAAATCCCAACATGGAAGAAGTATATGAGGAAGTATCAAGACTAGACCGAAATAGAGAAGAAGCTCAGAGCATTTCAACCCTACCAAATTACATGGGAGAATACGAAAAGGAATCTATGATAATCCGAGCATCCACAGTACAGGGAAAAGGGAAAGGAAACTCAAATCAGAATTCACACAATCTAACAGAACTTAAAAAGACAAAAGTCAATGCAAACTGACTGTGGAAGAACTACTCCGTGTTAAATCGTAATTATGGAAACAATTTGCAGGTCAGCTGGAATTAGGACAGGAGAAGGAAAAAAAGGAAAACAAGGGAAAAGAAAACCCATCGAAGATACAAATCCCAGTAGATAAGGTGGGAGAATTTAGTGAAGGAGGCGAAGGTAATACATGTCTACCTGTCACTTACAATGGGTACATGACCAAGGCTATACTAGTCATAGAAGCAGAAGTAGGAATTGCCACCAAGGAGATTTGGGAGAAATGGGGAAAGCCTGCCTTACGACCCACATGCATGAAGCTCCAATTAGCAGACGGTCATGTGGAGAAACCATTAGGAATATTAGAAAAGATCAAATTAACCACCTATGGAGTTGAATTTGAACACACGTTAGCCATCTGTAAATTTGAAAAGGCTAACAATTACGAAATGATATTAGGACGACCTTTCATGAGACAAATGCTGATAGTGCAAGACTGGGGACGAGATTCATTATACCTACAACATCAAGGAAATACCACCAAGATAAACTTGCATAAATTTTCATATAGAGGTGTACCCCCACTACAATTGAATCCCATACACAAGGAGGAAGATGACCTATCTATTCATAGCGCTGGAACAAGCGATCAATCATGGATGCACGAGGACGCCCAATTACGGATGTGCAAAGAAGCCAAGAAAGAGGATCATAAAAGGCAGCTGTGGCCAATAGGACATCCTAACTATCGACCTATAGAGGACCCAATGTATATGCCTCAAATCTTCCCTGATGAAACATTTGAACTGCATGGATGGATGGAAATCTTAGATACCTTGGATGTATGTGTGAATGAAGAAGTTTTGACGATGAATGAATGTGTGGATGAAGAAGGCTATGACGTAAATTTGTACATGATTGTCCTTCAAGAAGTAGAAGCAGGGGAAATCTTAGAAAAAGAGTGGAAAGAAGAATACAAGAGCATAGAGATGGAATCGGAGTTTGACTCTGAAGAATGTTACCTAGAATCTATTCATACCGAAGACAAGTATGGAATGACCAAAGTGTTAGCAATAGAAGCAGCCCCCATAGTACAGAAGCAGGAGGAAAGAGTGAGTGAGATCAAACCAATTCCTGATCTTTTTGAGGTTTCGATGCATTTTAAAAGGTACGAAGTAGAGGAGAGAAAGATAGCCATTCAGATGCTCAAGAGAGAAGCTAGAGAAGGAGAAGTGTACGACAACAAAGAGCAAACAAAAAAGATCATAGTAACACTGGAAGATGGAGAAGAAAGATGTACATACATAGGTAAAGATGTGTCAATTGAGGAGGAATAAGAATTAATACAATTGATCCGAGAATATCGAGATGTATTTGCGTGGACATATAAGGATCTCAAGGGTGTGGACCCCTCAATTTGCTCTCATAGAATATCAATGACGGCGGAGGCAAAACCATCTAAACAATGCCCTCATACATACAATGAGGTCTATGCTGCTAAAATAAAAGAAGAAATAGACAAGCTACAAGCGGCAAGATTCATTTATGAAATAGAACACACCGACTGGGTATCACCACTAGTGGTTGTGCCCAAGAAGAATGGAAAACTGAGAGTATGCATTAACCTGAAAAAAGTGAATGCAGCCACGATTCGTGACAGCTACCCATTACCCATCACTGACCATCTACTGGAAAGAGTAGCAAGAAAAGAAGTCTATAGCTTCTTAGGCGGATTCTATGGATACAACCAAGTATCTATTGCTACTGAGGATCAACATAAGACCGCATTCACGACGAATCGGGAGTCTATGATTTCCGAGTGATGCCTTTTGGACTCACTAACGCGCCTGCTACTTTCCAACGATTGATGTGTCATGTTTTCAAAGAATTCTTGAAGAAAAGCATGGAAGTGTATGTGGATGACCTATGTACATACTCAAATCAAAGACAAGACCACATTCTTGAATTGTGGAAGATATTTAACAAATGCTGACAATATAGAGTCTGCCTGAACCCTGAGAAGTGTGTCGTCATGGTAAGACAAGGGAAGATCTTAGGACATATAGTCTCTAGAAATGGAATATCCACAGATGAAGATAATATTAAGGTCATTTTGGAGCTTCCTAGACCAAAGAATGCAAAAGAAGTGCAAGCATTTATGGGACATTGTGGATACTACTGTCGATTTATCCACATGTATGCCATAATCGCCAAACCCTTGTATGGACTTTTGACTCAATTCACATGGACAGAGGAATGTGAGAAGGCATTCAATGAGTTAAAGAAGCGGCTTAGCACCACCCCAATTCTGAAGACACCAAATTGGAACAAGCCTTTTCATATTCATGTGGATGCTTCAAATTACGCAATAGGATGCATCTTAGCTCAGCCGACAGATGAAGGAAAGTTAGATCACCCAATTACCTATGCGAGTAGACAACTGAATCAGGCTGAGAGGAACTATACAACTACGAAGCGAGAGGGATTAGGAATGGTCTATGCAGTGAAAAAATTTAGACACTATCTCTTAGCCAACAAGTTCAAGTTCTTCATAGACCACCAGGCTTTATTGTACCTAGTCAATAAGCCTTGTAACACGGGGAGACTGGTGAGATGGTTTCTATTATTGATGGAGTTCCACTTCAAAATAATAGTGAAAAAGGGAAATACCCATGTAAGAGCCGATCACCTCTCTAGGTTAACACATGGAGAACCACCAAGTGGAGTACCAGACGAATTGCTAGAAACTTATTTGTTTAATCTGGAAGTGTGTCCAAAGTGGGTAGAGAAACTAATTCCGATACTCACTCATGGCCCACTACACTCAATCAATAAAGAAAGTAAGAAGGAAATTCTATAGTCAAGGAATTTGCACATTATTGTGGGACATGTGTACTATAAGGAACCCAGTGGTGTACTACTAAGATGTGCTGAGGAAGACGAACAATTGAAGATGATTGAACAAGCTCATGTGAACAAATGGAGGACACACAAAGGAACTCATGGAACTATTAGGGAATTGAAACGATTAGGAGTATACTGGCCTGATATGCCTAAAGCAATCCATGATTATGTTAGTAACTGCACAGAATGCTAGGAGACGATCCCTAAGGATCATACATCCTTACCTTTCTCTACAATAGCACCCAAATGGAGTGAAGCACTAGTGAAATTCTTAAAGACCAAAGAACATGCGGAGGGAATTAGCTTGGCTAGGACGCGATCTCTAGAGGAAATGAGCAAGGATTATGTACTCATGGGAAGGCAATTGTTTAAGAGAGGGAAAGAAAATCTATTACGGCTATGTGTACATGAAGGAGAATATTTAACCATATTAGAGATGGCACACACAGGTGCGGCAGGAGGTCATTTCTCAGCCGAGCGAACTGTGAAAATGATTCTCTTTGCGGGCTTGTGGTGGCCAACTCTATATATGGATGCATAAACCTATGTACGAAGTTGTGAGACATGCCAAAGGGCTTAATACTCAATTCGGAGAGATGACATGCCATTGAGACCTATGGTCTGCGCTAGAGCATTTTCCAAATGGGTTATAGATTTCATAGGACCCATTAATCCACCAGCCAAAGGGTCTCATGCCGAATATATCATAGTAGCCACCGATTATTTGACAAAATGGGTAGAGGCAAAGGCTACTAGAAGAAACGATGCTCAAACCACTGCTAAGTTTCTTTTTGAGCATATATTCACTCGTTTCGGATTACCAATTGAGATTGTGAGTGACTGAGGAACGCACTTCATTAATGAACTAATAGAGTCTTTAATGAATGAGTTTTTAGTGATCCATAAAAAATCAGCCCCATACCACCCCCAAGCCAATGGTCAAGCAGAAAGTTCCAATAAGGTGTTATGCACAGTATTAACAAAGATTGTCAATAATGGGAGGTCTGACTGGGACAAACAATTGCATCATGCAATTCGGGCCTTCCGAGTCGCTTACAAAACTGCCATTGGCACTACCCCATTCAATCTCGTGTATGGCCAGAACGCCATCTTGCCAATCGATTTTTTAGTACCCACGTTGAGAATAGCACAAGAGCATGAATGGACCGGACATGAATTATCCCAACAACTAGACCAAATCGAGAAACTGCATGAAACTCAGTTGCAGGCTGTCGCAGGAATCTATGCGGCCAAGATAAGGCAAAAGGCATATTATGATGCACACATAAAAGACAAGGGACTAAAAGAAGGAGACTTGGTCCTAGTCTACAACTTGAAGCAACATGCCAAGAAATTACAAAAACGCGGATATGGACCTCTAATCATTAATAGGATCTCTACAAGTGGAGCAGTTAATCTAGCCACTCTAGATGGAGATATTCTTCCTAACTACATAAGTGGATGTAGAGTGAAATGGTTCATGGATCCATTGACGGATCAAATGTTAGCACATCTCGTAGGTGCACAAAATAGGAAGAGAGAAGAAGAACAAATTAGAGAAGAAGCACAACAGGAAGCCTTAGAGCACATTAAGAAATGGAAATAATGGATTACGCAACGAGATGAACGGTATGTCCAAGGAGAAGAGCCTATCCCCATGGCTAATTACCAAGTCCATAAGTCTGACACGACTAATGTCAACATGTCCAAGCCGTATTTAAACCTAGGAATTGGAACAACGGAGTACCGGTTGATAGATGCCTTGATCGACTCAGGAAAGGACTCAGTTGCATATGAAATACAATCATTCGAGATCTTCAAACGATTATAAACACCCACGAAAGCTCATATGATAGGAATTGGAGGTCAAGCCATAGCATGCATTGGAGAAGCCATAGTATCCCTCCACCTAGGAAATTCAACTATGGAACAACGAGTCCTAGTGTGCAAAGATGAAGACTTAATAGAAAACTTGATACTAGGACAAGACTAGATCATTGAGAATGAAGTAAGCATCCACCTAGCGCAAGGATACATTTCAGCCAAGATAGGGCACAAGGGAATTTTTAGTCTATTAGGGGAGAAACCCTCATAGAGACCGGAAGTCATCAAAAGTGCGGAAGAACTCAAAGAAGAGCACGCAGAAAATGATTCCGGCCCCAATCTCTCAGAAGCAGGTCCGAAAGAAGAAGAAATTTCAAACCCTAACATATCCACGGAAGAAGGATTCATCCTATTCAATTGATGAAAAAAAAGAAACCAAGGAGATCAACACTCATAGAGTTTCTCACATGAAAGAAGGATCACCAACTTGGAAGACCACCATCAACTACTCGCATTCAGGAAAGGTCAACTTCAAATGGGTGAGCAAGGATCAAGCGAAGGAATCAGAGATCGCAACACCAGCTCATAAGGAGGAAAAGGTGGACAAGAATTCTTCTTCACCGAAATCCGAACCAAAACGACTCTTGCAAGTATGGCTTCCTAGGCCTTTGATTGAAGCTCAAAAAGCATGGCAACAAATGTGGATTCCCAAGAAGGTCAGACAAGCGGCCATTAAAGAAATAGACAAGCACAAGGAAACATTATATCAACACAACAATACCATAAGGAATAATGAGCTTCTTCACAAATACCTCAAGCGAAGAAACCCCACACCTCCGATAACCAAGAAAAGAAGAGATGCCCATGGAGCATGGCACAATGAGGCAAAAACAAGGTTCAATACCTCTACTACAAAATGGATTTGGAAACCCAAGCAACCGCAAGGAATGGAACAATAGAACCAAGAAGATTTCGGTTGCACTCATAAAGCTTCCAATGCACCTAAAGTATGCATGATAGGGCCACATTACGAGGCCAGGCATTCGGCACTTGATGTACATAATATAATTAATGGTGCACATCCTCCAATGGGGAATAGGTCATAGCTTCAACTTCCTTAGGAATGGACCTACTATGTAAATAAATAAATGCTTCGGCTATACTAATTCTTGTTTTCTTTCAGAAAAGAAAAGAAAAATATGTGGTAAGAGATCTTACTTATGCAAAACCAGGGGAACGGAGTGACGCATCGAACGACATGTCACTACAATACACAACACTAATGCTATATCTTCTATTGAAGCTAATGCACTTTTCATTACGAGTGCAGATGGCTTTGGAAGATTCTGAAGCAACAATTCAGGAAGAAGTATTGGAATTCCCTTTACAAAGCGTGACTAAAGCCAAAGGGCATTGGTTTAGAGAGGATCAACCCGGCAGGGGATTATCTATTCCTAGTGACAATCAAAATCATGGACACGGATCATCAATTCCCAATCATGTCTCAAGATTTTAAGGTGGTACATGAGCTTCCATCTACCATTGACATCATGAAGAAAGCGGGAATCCACAAATATTTTGAATTACCAATCTACAAACCCGACTTTCAAAGGTGCACGCAAGTTATGAATACATCGTAGCCATCACTACATGATCCATTGGTGCCAGAGGCCAGATTCATGGATACAGTAGGTGAATGGGTCGTGATTCAATTTACACATGATTTAATCAAAGAAGCTTTTGGATGGGAGAAGGATGGAACTACTGTATTAAAAGAAGAAAGTCGAGGGGCAAAGACCAGAACCTTTACTGACATCAATCGAATTGACATAGAAGAAGAAGTCAGACTCATTCATTAGCACTTATGTTTTCCTAACATGCATCTATACACTGCTCCTCAGAAGATAATCATCCTGCTGCTATCACACGCTATCAAACAAATTGGAAATAAAATTAATATGACTCCATACATACAAGAAAGGCTATTCGAGGCAAAGAAGCAATGGAATCACAAGAAGTTCCTGAACGGTAGTGTAGCTTTGACCATCTTGATATATCATGCCTTAGGTATTAGAGAGCACCTCCAAGAAGTGCCATCATCGACAGCCATGGCTAAATATGCCAAGGTCGCCACAGTCCCAAGAAAGAAAAAAGGAGTCAAGATCATTGAGGAGGCAGAAACTAGCTCTCAACCCAAAATGAGAGGTACAAAGCGATTAAGGGAAGTAATGCAAGTAGAAGCTGAAGTCCTAGCCACAAAAAGGGTACACATGCTCCCGAAGACAAGAATTGAAGAGCACCGACAAATTACATAAGAGGAATTAACAAGAGCCTTGGAAGACACACATCAATACACAAAAGGTCAAGTTAATCTACCAGTGCAAGGGCCCCATTACCAGCAAGCCCAACAAGACATGGAAGTAAAAAAGAGGCTAACCAAGGTGCATGGGTACAGAGAATTAGGGTTGGTCAATTCAAGCTCATCTTCAGATACACAAGAAGAGCCTGACACCTCCCTATTGAATACGGATATTCGAAGTGAGTCAAAAGATGATGGACAATGGGAGGAATTAAATGAAGTAAACTACAATGCAGAAGAAGAGGGCATAAAGGTGAATGACACCTCCATCAACCCCAATGAAGACGCCACAGGCAAAGAGGTAAACCAAGAAGGGATACATGTCATCAAATAAATGAGACCTCCAAAATTCAAATCCAAGAGACTACGCTTGCAGGAGAGGGTCATTCAAGAATCCCAAGGAGAACCAAAAGAAACTACGGTGGAAGAATCAGGACCCTTCACTCCAATAAGGGTTGTGGCAGAACCCTCCCCCATGGATGTTACATTTCAAGGGAGTGCCACGAAAATTATCGATCTAGACGAAGAAAGAAAAGAAACAGACGTACAACTACAAATCAGACAACCACATAACGAGACTATACATGTGGAGCGCGGAAAGGATGTACAAACAGGAGAAGCTCCAAGCATTCCAAAAACGTGGTTGAATGTCGACGTCGCTCAGCTCAAGCCAATAGTTCAACATATGATCAAAACTGCTATGGATACGCAACAGTTAATGCTTGAGGCTGATGCTGACTATGATAAAGCGATACAGAAAAAGCATGAAATTCGTGAAATAGGTAAGAACCTTTCCATCCAACTGAGTTTAGCACAAGAGCAAATAACACTTAAAGAGAATGAAGTTCACGAGGCTAAGCAGCAATGCAAAACATTAGAGACAGAAAATGAGAAATTGAAAGAGCAACTACAACAGTTACAACAACAATATGAGGCTAGCGAGGCCGAGAAGACACGGATGAATGCAAGCAGCAAAATATTGGAATCACAAATCAAGATATACATGGATGAGGTAGAGAACTTAAGGAGCACAAACAAGGAGCTGATGACAACTCTTCTGAGTAATCAACCTATAGAGGTTCAGGAAACGCCAGAAAAAGACATAAAGGCCATGGAGGAAAAGATAGCTATGTATGAAGATCAGCTCAAGCAGGAGCAGGCAATCATTGCCGAATGGGAGAAAAGATACATGGATGATACTGCAATAATAAGGATGAAGTGGAAGACAACCGAAAATCAGTATATAGCACAATGCAAAGAAGACAGTGATCAACTCGAAGTCATCGGACAAGAGCTCCTAAAAAACAAAGACACAATTATTAAGGCTACTGAAGAAATCAAAAGCAAAGATGATATGATCAAGCAATTACAAGAACAGCTAGCATAGAAGACAACAAAGGGGACACCAGTCATTCCAAACTCCACAGCGGCTACTGAGGAGATTGAGGTATGTCCTCTCTCTCTCCCCCTTACATCATTCGCTGATAAGGGAGGAAACAGAGATCCAATCTCCAAGGTACAAAATCGTGATTTTCAGAACACGATCTAAAAAAAAAACACGATTTTCATCCAAGGTACAAAATCGGGATTTTTCAGAACATGATTTTCAATCAAAATCGCGATTCTCTGGTCAAAAAACACGATTTTGAGAAAAACACGATTTTCATTCAAAATTGCAATTTTGTGATCATTCTCAAAATCGCGTTTTTCACGATTCTCACTCAAAATCGCATTTTTCACGATTTTCATTCAAAATCGCCTTTTTTGGGGTTGTTCAGAATCGCGATTTTCATCAGTGCTCAGCATCGCGATTTTCATGATTTCACAAAATCGTGATTTTTGTGGTTGCTCAGCATCGCGATTTTCATGATCGTTCAAAATCGCGATTTTCATAAGAGCTCAACATCACGATTTTTAGACCTCCCAAAATCACGATTCACACAAAATCGTGATTTTCCCAAAAGGTCATGTTTGCCTATTTTGACCCCTAGGAGCCTGATTTGACATAACTTTTTCATCGAAAGTCCATTTTTTGAGCTCTATAGCTCATTGGAAAGCTCGAATCCTACACAGTCTCAACTGTTTTTTTCTAAGAATAATGTGTTGATTTTCAGATAGGATAATTTGAAGTTGACTCTCTAGTTAGACTAGCAACCCAAGGGGACTCCAAAGAATTTTGAACCATACCAAGGGGAAATTTTGGACTCTTAAACAAAGCTTATGAACCTGAGATCTGGTAGATACTTAGGCAAGGATAAACAAAGCATTAGATCTTCTGAGGCTAGCGTCAACCATAAAGCTAAGTCTTGGGCACAAACAACTAAGTGGTTATCCTTATGTACTAAGCTCAGACACAAGTGATTTAGAAATGTCTTTTAGCATGGGGAAGCCTGTAGGAGGCTCAAGAACTGCCTATCTACAAACACCAGAAGGTCCATATAAGACACAATTGGAATATATTCGGACTAACCGATTAGGTGCTCGCATCTATGGAGGATTCATACATTGATAAGGAAGGAACCATGTATGTGGTCACCAACCAACCAGATCGGACCGATGAGTTTGGAAATATCATTTCTGAGAATGAGATAGGAGACCTAGAACAAGGAAATGTAGGACAAGGACCCCAGACTCCTAGAGGCAAGTCAGTTTTGACGAGAGTGATCACTCCAGGCTGGATCCCTCAAGACAAAAAAAGCATAGAACTATTCTTGAATAGAGAAACAGAGGAAGCCTTTTGGAGATTCAAGCCAGATCAACCTAGCCAACTAGGCATAGTCATCATCTATGAATTCAAAGATCCTGAGATACCAGACAAAGTTGTCTACCTGGATAACACATCAGAGAAGATGTTCTTGGTAACAGAACATGATAGACATGCATATACTTGGAAGAGTGAATTGATTTTCCCTCCACCAAGATCCAATGTGTCCCATGGCCTCCAAGGAGTAGGATCATCCCATGCTCATGAAGCCCAGAGAGAGACCTGAGGTAAGTTTTGCATACACTGTGGGCAGAAATAGATCAGGATTTGAAAATGACAGACCTGAAAGAGAGAGACATCAAGTACATAGGCAACAAAGAGATGAACATGATTTTCCATTGCCTAGACCCCGAGAGCACCCAAGAACACTTAGACCCACTCAAGTGATCAAGGCAATGAAGAATTATTTTGACGGGATAGGAGATCCTTATGATCATGTGGCCGAGTTCAAACAAGTGTTAAGAGCTGAACAGGTTGAGGGTTTGTTCACCCAGTATGAGGCATTTGGTTTGACTCTTGAGGGCACTACCTTAGCTTGGTTTCAACCACTGAGTAGTCGCAACTATCACGATATAGGTCAATTGCTAGATGAATTCATTGTAGAATTTTCCAAGAGTGGTATCAGGCATAACACATCATCTTTGATCCACAACTTCAAGCAGACACCCCAAGAAATAGTGCGACTAGTAGGTAGAAGGTTCAAACAGTACCTAGAAAGATGCCCTGCTCCAGAGTTACGCACACCAACCAAACAAGTGGCTTTGTTTTTAGATGGCTTACTAAGCACCAAGTTAAGATCATATGTGTACTTGAAAGAGCCTAGAAGCATAGAAGAGTGTGTGCGGACTTGCATTGACATAGAAGACAACTTGGGTGAGGACCTAGAACTATCCAAACTCTATAAAGACTCTGACAGTTCTACTAGTCATACCTCCAGAGCCTCCACTGAGCTGGAAGAAATAGCAGAGCAAGTTGCCAAGAAGCTAGGAGTTCAAAATGGACAAATACCGAGAGTCACCTCATTGAATCGGTTTTATACTTACGGAGGTGACCACATGGCTAATGTATGCCCATTGCACAACCAGAACATGAGAGAAAAGAATGCTCCATATTGCACTATTGAGAGAAAATACACAAACCATACGGCTCAAGATTGTCCATACAATAGACAGGCTGTTAGACAGAATTATTAGCAACCTTACCAATAAGGTAGGTATCAGAACCAATACCAACAACCATATTATGGACCACAACAACAATATCAGGCACCATATAGGCCACAACCAGTCCTAGGAAACCAACCACCAGTGCCTACTAATGTAATTCTAGTTAAGTATGCAGTGGAAGAAGAGAACCTTAATAGAGCATTGGTGCCAGTGACCCCATTGATCTCAGAGAATGACTCTCATGCTCATAGTTCAGACTACTCCCATGAAGGTAGTCCACATGCTTATTACACAGAGTCACCTGAGCATAGTGAGATTTACTCGTATCAATATGAGACACCAGATATGGAACAAAATTGGGAGCCTGAATACTCGAATGTCATGTATACAAACCCTAACTCGAGGCCCCAATTGAGACAAATGAGACCACAAGCCCCTAGAGGACTTTGTTTCAGATGTCAGGGTGACCATTTCCTTCGTGATTGTCCCCACCCACCATCTCCGAGTCAAGGACAGGCTATCACAATACAAGTTTTTTGTCCTGAGTGTGGCAAAGACCATCTCCCCAGAGATTGTCCAAGAAACCCCTCTAGTGCACCCAAGGTTACACCCATTAATGTGGTAGGCTTAGTGGTGGATTCAAGTGCAAGTAGTAGTAATGTGGCTCCTGTACAAGCAGTTACTAGGGCACAAGCATTAAAACAAGATAAACCAGTAGAGCAATGGGAGTCGAGTGAATCAGGAGAGCCTAGTAAGAGGAAAACAAGAACATAGGATACCAGAGAGAAGGCCAATCGCAAGTGGAATAGAAAGTTATCGAAACTAGAAGAAAGCCTAAAAGAAGTGAAAAAAAAAATAGATGACATTGCATCTCAAATTCCCTCGCATGCTGAAACTCCATCCACTCCACCTCACCCCATTTCACCACCCATTGTAAATAGACCACAATGAGGGTTTGTTCTTGTAGATCCGACACCAGAAGGCTTGGACATGATGTTCAAGGCCTAACAGGCTCGGCTTCAAGAAGGGCCAACAACTGCAAACCTAGACAAGAGTTACCCTAGATCAGATTTAGAGATTGAACGGATGAAAATGTGCATGAAAACGGTAGAACAAGCTCAAGCTATACTTGAGACTAGTCAAAAGTTCAATCAGACAAACTCTGTCAAACCGGATTTGCATTTCCAGGGCTTACTAGAAAGATTAGAGCAGTTGGTAAACAAACCACAAGTTTCTGTACCTCCACAACCTCAACTAGTTATTGAGAGAGGAAGCTCACCACCAATGGGAAATACAAGACGAGAAATGGGCCAAGGAGAAGGGTAATTCCCCTCCTTGCGGGAAATACAAGAAGAGAAATGGGCCAAGGAGAAGGGTAATTCCCCTCCTTATGGGAAATACAAGAAGAGAAATGGGCCAAGGAGAAGAATAATTCCCCTCCTATTCGTGAGATTGATGACCTTCATGATCAATTTTCCCAAGACATTCCATCTATTTACGGAGACGAAGCAGAACAACAAGAAGATGAAAGATTAGATTTTGAATCTAATACTTTAGAAGAGCTGCCACAATTCATAGGCCCATGGGAATCTGAATCTCTTTAGATTAGAGCTCCCACAATACTGGTAAGACATGAAGACTCAGTGGTCCCAAGGAACACTGATGTCGTGAAGAACACTAAGGTTCAATGTCATCTCACTGTAGAAGAGCTGCTCAAAGCAAAACCTGAGCTATGGGATCATGTGAAGGATCAGGTCCCAGAACTTGATTCCAATATGCCAAAAGCAAGCTCTAAGCAGAAAGTACCAGAGATACCTCTAGACAAAATAGGGGACATGAAAGAAGGTGAAGAAGGTAATACTTATCTTCCAATCACCTACCAAGGTTACACAACCAAGGCGATCATAGATTCAGTTGCTGGTGTTGCTATTGCGACCACATCCTTGTGGAAGCGATGGGGCAAACCCACATTAAGACCAACTAGAATGAAGCTTCAAATGGTAGATGGTCATTTTGAAAGACCTCTAGGATTGCTAGAAGGGATAACTCTAACCACTTGTGGTGTAGAGTTTGAACACACTTTTGCTATATGTGACTTTGAGAAAAATAATGTCTATGAGATGATACTAGGAAGACCATTCCTACGACAATTGCAAATAGTTCAGGACTGGGGAACCAACTCCTTGTACTTGCAGCACTTAGGGGTCACCACCAAGGTCAATTTGAAGGATTACACCTTCAGAGATGTACCACCCCTACAGTGGAATCTTATCCACAAAGCAAAAGAAGATTCAATCTTTGTGCAATCTGGAAGTTCACCTGATCAATCATGGCTGCATGAAGATACTCACTTGTGGATGTGCAAGGTCGTAGAGGAAGAGGAAAAATGCCTAAAAGCAAGAGAAGAAGGAACTTCTCTAGGAGATAGACCAATTAAAGACCCAGCCTATACACTGATGATCTTTCCAGATGATGAATTTGAGCCTCATGGTTGGGCAGAAATCTTAGCTACCATGGACATTGCAGTCAATGAAGAACAATGGACGCCTCATTTTGATGAGGAGGGGTATGATATTTCAATGTTCATGTGTAAGACCTTGCTAGAAGAATGTGACCCTAGTGATGTCATAGAAGAAGAAGAGAATGACGATGATCTAGAGTCCATTGTGATGGATAGTTGCTTTAACTCAGAGAAGCACTATTTAGAAGATGTAGGAGTGCTTAATCAAAAAGAAGAAGAACCCCTCACAAGTATCAAAGCTATAAATTCAAAGGATGGAAGTGAGAGTAGTCAAAAGAAAAAGAAAAGAAAAGCAGTGAAACAAGAAGAGGAGGACTCATTGTTTGAAGTACCAGAGAATTTCAAGAAATATGAAGTTGATGACCGCAAAATTTTGGTACCAATGCCTAAGAGAGAGGCCATCATAGGAGAATCATATGATAATAAAGAAAAGACCAAAAGATTGTTGTGACCATTGAGGAGAACAAAGAGAGATGTACCTACATAGGAGATGACTTAAGTGCAAAAGAAGAAATGGAGCTCGTAGCTCTATTAAGGGAATATAGGAACGTGTTTGCATGGCACTATAGAGACTTGAAGGGGGTAGATCCCAGAATATGCTCTCATACGATTCCCATGACCGCTGATGCCAAGCCCACCAAACAAAAGCCCTACACATATAATGACACCTATGCTGCAAAGATAAAAGAGGAAATTGATAGGTTGATTGAAGCTGGATTTATGTATGAGATTGAGCATACTTAATGGGTGTCCCCTATTGTAGTGGTGCCCAAGAAGAATGGGAAGTTGCGAGTGTGCATTAACCTTAAAAAAGCTAATGTTGCTACAATTTGAGATAGTTACCTACTTCCAATCACTGAACATCTATTGAAGCGTGTTGCAGGCAAGGAAGTTTATAGCTTCCTTGATGGATTTTTTGGTTACAACCAGGTAGCCATTGCCCCAGAAGATCAACACAAAACAACATTTGCTACAGAGTGGGGAATCTTTGCATTTCGTGTGATGCCATTTGGGCTCACCAATGCACCTGCAACATTGCAAATGCTCATGTGTCATGTCTTAAAGAGTTCTTGCAAAAGAGCTTGGAAGTATATGTGGATGACTTATGTGCTCATTCCCAAGAAAGAAGATATCGCATCCCTGAGTTCAGATAGATCTTCGACAAGTGTAGAGAATATCGAGTTTGTTTGAACC
Organism: Ceratopteris richardii; assembly: GCA_020310875.1. NCBI lineage: Eukaryota > Viridiplantae > Streptophyta > Polypodiopsida > Polypodiales > Pteridaceae > Ceratopteris > Ceratopteris richardii. Next base: position 3,979,016 of record CM035422.1, on the reverse strand, counting down.
CACAAAAGTGTGTATTCATGGTATGACAAGGTAAAAACTTAGGTCATATTGTTTCCAAGAACGGAATATCAACAGACGAGGATAAAGTAAGAGCCATAGCAGAGTTGCCAAGGCCAAGGAATGTTAAAGTGGTACAAGCCTTTATGGGCCATTGTGGATATTATCGTAGATTTATCCACATGTATGCGATCATAGCTAAACCTCTTTATGGTTTGTTGACAAATTTTGAGTGGAATGACGAATGTGAAAATTCCTTCAATGAATTGAAGAAACGTTTGTGCACAGCACCAATATTGACCACTCCTGATTGGACTAAGCCATTCCATGTCCATGTGGATGCCTCCAATCATGCCATAGGATGTGTGCTAGCACAACCCATAGGTGAAGGAAATCTAGATTTACCTATAGCATATGCTAGCAGACAACTCACTACAGCTGAGCGAAATTATACAACAACAGAGAGAGAAGGTTTAGGCATGGTATATGCCGTGAAGAAGTTTAGGCACTATCTATTGGCCAGTAAGTTCAAGTTTTTCACTGATCATCAAGCTTTGTTATAATTGGTCATTAAACCTTGCAATACAGGACGTTTAGTAAGATGGTTTCTCTTACTTATGGAATATGACTTTGAAGTTGTTGTTAGAAAAGGTAGAACCCACCTCCGGGTAGATCACCTTTCTCACATTACTTCAGGAGAGTCACCACAAGGAGTGTCTGATGAACTACTTGATGTTTATCTATTCAATTTGGAAGTTGTTCCTAAATGGGCAAATAAGTTGGTACCAGTCCTCACCTTCGGACCCGCAAATAAGAATGTGAAAACCTCGCAAGAAGAAATTTTAAAATCACAAAAATATCACATATTGGCAGGAAGCATGTACAAACAAGATACGGAGGGTGTACTCACTTGTTGTGTTGAGGATGACGAACATATTAGCTGGTTGCAACAAGCCCATGAAGGATTGCTAGGAAATCACTATTCTAAACAACGAACATTGCAGAATCTAAAAAGTTTAGGAGTGTATTGGCCTAGCATGGACAAAGAAATACATGAGTGGATTAAGAATTGTCCAATGTGCAGAGAGAGACCCCCAGTGGAGCATGCCACCCTTTATCAAGTGTCATTAATTCTTGATTGGAGTGCTCCATTGGTAGAGTTTATGAGATCGGGAACGTTACCCAAAGAGGCTAGTGTAGCAAGAAGACGAAGCATGGAGCAAGATGCTCAGGACTATGCTTTAGTTGGAGACAACTTATATCGAGGAAGCAAGGATGGTTATCAAAGATTGTGCATTCACGAATCACACTATTTGAAAGTCTTAGAAACTGCACACATCGGTGTTGCAGGTGGACACTTCGGTCTTGATTGAGTAATCAAGACCATTCTATTCTCAGGACTTTGGTGGCCCACTCTTCATATGGATGCACATACCTATGTGAAGAAATGTGACACATGCCAACATGCACAATATCCTATCAGAAAAGACGAGATGCCTTTGAGGCCCATGATGGGAGGACGTGCATTCTTGAAGTGGGCTATAGACTTTATAGGTCCTATTAACCAGCTAGAAACTCCCATGTAGAGTACATCATTGTAGCCACAAATTACCTTACCAAGTGGGTGGAAATAAAAGCCACAACAAAGAATGATGCTCAAACAACAGCTAAGTTCTTATTTGAGAATGTGTTCACAAGATATGGACTACCAATAGAGTTAGTGAGCGATAGAGGCACACACTTCTTAAATGAAATTGAAAATCTTCTCCAAGAATTCTTGGTGATACATAAGAAGTCTGCCCCTATCATTCACAAGCTAACGGACAAGCTGGGAGCACAAACAAGATGCTAATGAGACTCAACACTGCTAAGATGTGAAAAGAAGAAGAGTTAAGGGTGAGAGAAGAAGCACAGACAGAAGCCAGAGAGCATATTAGGCAAAATAACTTAAGGCGACTAGTCCTAGATGTCAACTCAAAAGCCCCAAAATATCACATGGATATGTGCCAAAAATTAGGCATAACTACTTCTCAAGTCATACGTCCCTTTGTGACCATAGAGATAGGACAAGGAAAGGGTGCAAGGACTGTGAAAGCATTGATTGACTCAGGTGCAACAAGTAGTGCAATTGGATTGTCCTACTGCCAAGACTTGCAGTTGAACATCAATCCCATAGAAGCTTATCTCATAGGATTGGGAGGTGTGGAAACCCCTTGTTTGGGCGAGGTGGAACTTCCCATCTACCTTCAAGATGTTCCAATGAAAGTCAAAGTGCTAGTGTGTCAAGATGAGAACCTTACAAAACCACTTGTCTTGGGTCAAGATTGGATCTATGACCATGCAGTTAACTTAAACCTAAGAAGTCAAATTCCTCAAGTTTGGGTATAGGAACAATGCATTACATTAAAATTAGAAAACTGCATGCTCACAAATCCAGATGTCCCACATTCTCTTAGTTCTTCTAAGACTAATCATCTGGAAGAAGATGTTACATGTGTTAAAAGCTCTATGATCCAGAAGGACTCAATCATGGAAGAAGAGTCGCAAAGGCAAGAAAACCCTCCTTCTTTTTTGAAGAGTAAAGCATCCATAGTAGTTCAACCTTAGAAGCAAGCACAACAATTCAAGACAACTGCTATAGCAAATAGAAAGACACCTTCAACAAGAAAGCAGTTCTGAGCATGAAGCAGATCTGGGTACGCAAAGGACAACAACCACCAGACTTGCCCCCACAAATCCCATCTAGGCAAGCCAACCAGGCCAGAAGACGAAGGAAGAAGCTCGGACAAGCTCAACCACAAGGTATCCGACAAGTTTGGGTGCCTAAGAAATTAGCTGCAGCTCAACAAGGGCGATTACAGATGTGGGTACCTAAGAAGCTCTTACATCCACAACAACCTATGTTCTCCCACATGTGAAAGATCTCAACAAAGAAGCCACAAAGAGAAAAGGGTAAGAACCGCATACAAAGATCGAAAGAAGATCAAATCACCTCTTCAACAATAGTAGGAAGACGTGCAAAAAGGGTATGGGTTTGGAAGCCAAAAGCACAAGTAGCCTCCACTGAACCAAAGCACCAACCACACTGGATACCACAGTTCACAAAGCATCCAAAGAGGAAGACGCCTAAAGTGATCTCTATAGTGCCAAATGCTATTCTAAAATGGACCCCAATAAGGAGGATTACATCATTTCGAGACCCAATGGATACCTCCACCACAATCGGCATCAACATCTACAAGTAACATCGAAAGCCTCGACGAGCGACAACCATGTGCTCCTTGCACAACCCTGTCTTTTGCACCATTTAGGTTATGCATTTCCAAAATATGCATTAATATAGGGCCACATTACACGGACGTGCATAGACACACTTGAGAATACGACGCACAAGAGCACGTTGACATATGTCAAATATTTTTATTGATACTAACCTTTGTCTTTTTGTTTTGTGACATTGTTTCGCAAAGAAAAAAAAAAGAAGAGAAGAAGAAAAGAGAGAGAGCTTGTTCCAAGGTTTGGCTCATGGAACATGAATGAGTCATGTTTTGAAGGTGGAACCATTGATTATTGGACATTTATCAGTTTCGATAGAAGTGTGTCTTGGTTAGCAGATGATATTATTGCTGCTTTATTTGGTAGATGTCAAGAACTTGATAGGAACATGACATCCACAACTTTGGTTCCCCTTACCTTGGTAGGAGGGAAGATCTCGACGGCCCGCAACTTGAGAGATGCTTAACTACTGTATGTTTGAGAGCATCCAAGGTGGTATCTGCAAGGGGTAGTTTTGGTACCCTGCAAATCCTTGTGTGTATACCGGATGAGAAGACGCCTGCTTAGGGTGAGCTAAAGAGAATACGTGAAACTAAGCTTGGTGTAGTTACCCAATGTTGTTTGTAATAAAGTGATATGTAGGAGATGATTGAGCCACAACCTTGACAGATAGGAGATGGTTGAACTACACCCTAAGAGAGAGGATTAGGAAGTAATCCTCAACCATGGCTTTTGGGGCAAGTGGTTAGCCCATCACATTCCTAACCAAGAGGTTGTGAGTTCAATTCCTTACATTGGTATCAGAGCCTAGGAAGTAGGCTTGGGCAAAGTGGAATGATCCAATGGCCTCTAAAAAAGGCGCTTGGGCACTCTACCATGTGAAAGGGTAGGATTTGTGGAAGGCACGCGTGTCGGTTTCAAGGATGGACCTTACAATGATTGAGGTGTATCTCTCAATCCGTAGGTCGGATTGAGGCATGTAATATACTGTTGGAAAGCTCTCGGAACGAACATTCCAATGCGCTAGCTTGGAAGTCTGAATTCCTTGGGAATCCTTGGGTGGCACTTGATTGAGTGTTCAAGATACCAAGCATGGGTGAGAACAAGGTTTAAGACTGAGGTTGAGAACAAGGGCTCGAGACATCAAGGTTGCGAACAAGAAGGTTCAAGACACCAAGGTTGAGAGCAAGGGTTCAAGAGACCAAGGTTGCGAACAAGTTTCAAGAAACTATGCGAGGTTGAGGAACATCAATTCAAGGGCACCTAGGGAGTTCAAGAGGCTGATCACTAAGGCCAGAGGGATACAAGAGCAGATCATTGAGGACAATGATTGACCAAGGGGGGAAGAATGTAATAAAGTGATAGGTAGGAGATGATTGAGCCACAACCTTGACAAATAGGAGATGGTTGAACTACACCCTAAGAGAGAGGATTAGGAAGTAATCCTCAACCATGGCTTTTGGGGCAAGTGGTTAGCCCATCACATTCCTAACCAAGAGGTTGTGAGTTCAATTCCTTACATTGTTTTTCAAGGAATATAAAGAAATTCAATTCTTAGTATTTAGCAAATGTTGCTTTGAAAAGAGGAGACCAGACCAGGCACCCAGGGACCATCAACATAGACATTCATTTACTATGTTCCATCACAAATGCCGGGTGTACAATATGAAGAGATAAACATTGATCTACCCTAACCATACCTTTATACTCTGCTTCTGTAGATGATAAAGCAACTGTGTGTTGTTTCTTGGAACACCAAGAGATTAACTTATCTCCCACATAACACAAGTATCCATAAGTTGATCTCCTATCATCAGGATTACCTACCCAATCTGTATCACTATATATCTTGATGTTTGTACCCTTAATGTATCTCAACACTCTTTGTCCTGCAACCCAACGTTCCTTGAGTGTACCCTTAATGTATCTCAACACTCTTTGTCCTGCAACCCAATGTTCTTTTCTAGGACAATGCATGAATTGAGACAACACTTCAACTGCATATGACAAATCAGGCCTAGTTAATGTAGCATATATTAGACTACCAACCAGACTTTGATATAGCCTCATATCCATGAATTTTTCTCCTCCATATTTGCTCAATTTGTGATTCACCTCCATTGGAGTAGGTGATACCTTGCAATCTTGAACCACAGTGCATTGGTGTATTTAGTGAAACAACAAAATTTGGTAGGTTGTCCTGCCCGGTGGGTCCTATTGTTACAAGAATTTGAATATGACATAGTTCATCACGCAGGAGCAAGTCATGCTATTGTAGATTTCCCATCATGTATTGATCATGGAGAACCCCCCGAAGGTCTAGATGACACTCTTCCGGACCTAGAAGTTTTTTTGATGGTCGAAGTTGAGAATCCTCCTCAGAACTACCCCACTTGGTACGAGGAAATGCTCAGTTTTCTTGAAAATGGTATTGCTCCATTGTACTTAAGTTCAGCAGCATAGAAAAAACTGGGACTCCATAGTCATAGGTTTACAGTGATTATGGGATAGTTGTACCATAAGGATCCGAGTGGCATTTGGTTGCACTACATGCCTCCATAGGAGGTGCATGCAATCATTTTGAAGGCTCATACAGGTGAGGCTAGCGGGCACTTTAGTCATTTGACTACGGTCTGGAAAATTCAGCAGTCCGGATTACGGTGGCCAACTATGTACTCAGATGTGTACCAAGCGGTACGGAATTGTGATCCATGCCAACACTGGCAAACCTCACGACAATCAGTATTTTTGATTGAAACCAATTCTTCCATTGGAAGCGTTCCAGAAATGGGGTTTGAACTTTATAGGTCCAATCAAGCCACCTGCACCTCGCACAGGAACCCTGTACATCTTGACCTATATGGATTATTGCATGCGATGGGCTGAAGCATGGGCAACCAAGCAAGCTACTACACGAACACTGGCACAAAAATTACAGAATGAAATTTTTTCGTGTTATGGCTTACCCTTAGAATTAATCTCTGATGGGGGAACTCATTTTCTAAATCAGTTAATTACAGAACTTACGGTACAATATTAGATTAAGCATAAATTTTGCTCCCCTATTACCCACGAGCGAACGGTTTGGCAGAAAGTACTAACAAAATTTTACTTCACATGCTATAAAAGATGCTGCTTTTGACTGATCAGTCGGAAATAATGCTCCCTACTGTCCTCTAGGCATACATGACCTCATATAAAGTCGCTGTTGGCAGCACACCTTTTAAATTGCTCTACAGACAGGAGGCCATCCTCCCATGTGAATTTGTGGTACCCAGTCTCTGGATTGCGGTGTGAAAATGATTGGTTTTAGAGGAGTCATTTGCTTATTGGATGGATCAGTTGCAGCAACTGGATGAACATCGCTATCACATCTTTTTATCATTGCAAGAAGTCCAGAGTAGGCTGAAGCAGTGGCATGATCAAAATCTCTAAACAAAGATTTTTCGACCTGGAGATTTGGTGCTTTATTTTCACTCAAAAAGGAAGAGAAAGATGGGCAAATTGAAATTACGATGGAATGTTCCATTCTGGATTCATGAGATGTGCAAACTAGGGTTTTTTCAACTAGCCACAGTAACTAGCGAAGTTCTCCCGACCCTATCAGACTTCTGGGTCCAAATTACGACCCTATCAGACTTCTGGAGATTGACAAAAAAAAAATCGATGCTGAATATGCAGATTGAGTATATGAAGATTGTGGAATATCAGTAATCGTGCACGGTGTAACTACTTAACATGCAATAGTACATGCAATCAACGAGCGGCAACAGCCACAACGTTTCAAATGTGGGAAGTGTTTCTTATTTTATGAGCTGAAAATAAGTGTAGATTCGAGAGTTAAGATTCCATAATCAACAATCATGGCTCAAACTTGCAGCTCTCTATACAGGCAGGCAGGGCATAAAAGGTTGTGCACTTTGCCAAATTCGGCTTATTTGACGAGTTTGCGCACAGAGCGACTACAATAATTGGTGAGTCAGAGTGCTATAGCAGCGAAGTAGAGAATCAGCAACACAACAATGGTTGTTTCCTTGTCGGACTACCACCTGTTGTACATCCTAGAGAAGCTTTATCAGAAGCAGAAGGATTGGTTCGAATGCAGAGGCCTCTTACAGTGTGCCATGATAGATTGGAGAAGCATATGACCGCACCCCCAAGCCAAGGATATTGCAATGGAGATCACCTGACAGACCGATGGAAATAATATCAACTCCTAGGACATTAGTATCCGAATAGGTCGAGAGGCTTTCCAATTAACACCTGTGTTAATTGCACAAAGATTTGGTGTTGCTAATGATGGGATTACAACCATCACTGAGCCAGTAGAAGCAACCGAATTATGTGGATTACTCGGTAAGCCGTGTTCAAGAGAATATCAATTTGCACACATCTTTGATGACAACCCTCTGAATGTTAGGCTTATTATTGACAATGATGGTCATCAACCTGCAAGCAAAATATTACGGGATATCCCAATAGCTCTATGCATTGGTGAAGGAATCTGCAAAGACACAGGTGAAGTGGGCAGATATCATTGTTTGGAAATTGAAAAAAGAAGTGTGAAGACTTTTCATACGGTTCAGACAAGCAGTGAACGTAGTATTAGACTCCAAGGTGGGAGTAGTTTTCACTTTGCTATTTACAACTCCGACATACTTACCTTGAGAATAGACAATATGCTCAGTAAAGGTCTTTCTGCAGATCCTTAAGAAGAGAATGGCAGAGCGAAAGCCAATAGGTGACACTTCTCATGATCAGACAGAAATAGAGAGAGATGAAGAGGAGGAGTCCAGGAGATGACAGGTGAAGGAAAACCAACGGAGAGAAGCAGAGAGAAAAGCAAAGGAAGAAGCAGAGAGAAAAGCAAGAGAGGAAGAGGCAGCACGACAGTAGGAGGAAGAAGAAAGACACCGTCAACTTGAGGAAGAAAAAGCCCGTAGGAGAGAAAGAGAAGAAAGGGAAAACAGGGCTGCTGAGGAGGAAAGACGTCAAAAACAACAAGAGGAACAAGGAGATCGTTTGGGAGGCTCATCATGCAAGATTCTAATGTTACATACATTTACTTCATGCAGACTTACAGACAAGTGGAAGATGGACGATGGAAAGGTAAAGCTGCCCACAGTTCGGTGTAGTGATACCATTTATCCTTGGATGTACAATAATGAAACAGTCAGACCGAAACTGCTCGGTGACTTGGCCGGAGGATTGTCATGGAGTGCGGTGAAATTAGAAGAATTTCAGAATAAGTATAATTCGATGATTTTGGAGAAGGACAAACGGTTTACGAAAAGAGCCCAGATGCTAGAAGAAATCAACCGACTCTGGATTGAGGTGGAAGCTGCCAGAATAGAGAGTGCTGTTAGAGAAAGTGCAGTTCAATGGATGATCTAAATGAAGCTGTTACAAAGAATACCACTTTGAAGGTAACAATTGAAGAAAAATAAAAAATCATAGCTAAATTACAAGCGAAAGTTGGACAGACTCAGAAGCCAGAACATTTAAGCTGAAGAAAACCAATAAAGAGTTAACTGCTAGGTTATAGAAGGTGGAGCAAGAAACAGTGGCTGAAGGAGAAAGTCAAGGAGCAGAGCAGTGAAATGAAGCACAAAGTATATCAACTACGGAAGTGGAAGAGAGACTGACAGTCCAGAACTCAGAGTTCATGGCCTTAGAAGAGAAGCTCCGGATTGTGCAGGAAAGTTTAGATACAATGACAACACAAGTTTCAAGAATCATGGAGTTGGAAAAGCAAGTCAATCAATGGAAGCAACATTGTGAGGATGCAAATATAGTTTTGGTTGATAAAGAAGTGGAGGTGGAGAAGCTTTGGAAAGATGCAACAATTTTGGACTTAACCTATAAAGTGAAGATAGAGCAAGCAGTGAAGAAAACAACAGAGTATATAGCTCAGTTATCAGATGTTACTATAGTTTTCGACAAATTATTAGAGGGATTTCAACAGCGTATCCCTGGATTAGAAGCCTCTGTAGTTAGCTATAGAAGTTCTAGTCAGCAACTCTTAGACACGAAAGAATTTTTTGAAGCAAAAATCCAATTAGCAGAGGAAAACCTTAGGGAATTGTTCAATGAATTACGCTATGAAATAGGGTGAATTATGTTCCTGGAGATGCAAAATCAGAATCATGATTTGTAAAAATTCACTTTGTAATCAATGGGTTCGGATCCACCGTGCATGCCAGTGTTAGCAGCCGGTGTGGATGACCACTTCCTTTGTAACAAAATATCATTTCAATGTAATGGGAATGGAATTTACAGAGATACTAAGAGTTTTCAGAGTTGTTAATTTCATTGATTTTCATATTTTAGAAGTTCAGAACGATGTGTAGCATTTACGAAGAAGTACGCTGATGATCCTGTAGGGGTATATTCTAGAAGTGACAAGTACGAAGAACAAAGATACACAGAGAGCACATACTGATGAAGTCTGTAGAATTCGAAAGAATCAATTGTAAGAAGATACTATAATGGAGTACCATACTCATTTTGTAATCAAAGATTTTACTTTCTATGGCAGTGTTATGACTTTGTCTATACTATGAGGTATGAAAGTTTTATGTTTATAACAAATGTTTGTGTAAGCGGTGTGGAACAAAAATGCATCTTTATGATTACTATCTATTTGTAAATCCTTGTTCTTGAACCTATCATTTGGGATACTGTAATACTACAGTAACACCGAAACATTGCAAGTTTCATGTTACTTTCATTGATGAACATACACAAAAAGTATGGGTATATTTCATGAAAGAAAAGAGTGAGCTATTCACTCTCAAAATTTTAAGGTCATGGTGGAAAAGCAAACAAAAAAGTATATTCAGACATTAAGGTCTGATGGAGGAGGTGAATACATGTCAAATGAGTTTAGCAACTTTCTTAAAAATCATGGAATTTGATGTTAGTTTTCATGTAGGTACACACCACAATAGAATGGCCTTGCTGAATGCAAAAATATAAAAATTGCAGAAATAGCAAGAGCTTTGATGGCTAAGAAGAATATGCCTCATTGTGATTGGGTAGAAGCTATGCATACTACTGTATACATCATAAACAGAATTCTGACTACTACTGTACATCAAGTTATAGTTGAAGAGAAGTTTACAAGTATAAAGCCAAACTTATCATATATGAAAGTATTTGGCTATATTGTACATGTTCCAGATGAGTTGAGGACAAAGCTTGATCCAAAAGCAAAAAAATGTATCTTCACTGGGTACTCCCTTGAGCGAAAAGGGTATAAATATTATAAGACACTAACATGACAGGTGAAGGTAAGCAGAGATGTGGTATTTGATGAAATGTCAAGCTTCTATGTAGATGCCAAAGAAGGATTGAATCTTGAACCAAATGACAAAGAAAATGCTGAAAAATCAAGTGCAAAATCTCAAGTCTTGAGTGGACGAGATGCATCACCAAGAAATATTTCCAACTCACATCCATGGAGTGGAAGATTGTGTGGAAATTTTAGTCCAGCAAATTCATCGAATACATCCAAGAAAGGTAAAGAAAAGCTTTCTGCTAGTAGTAAAACATGTACATATTTTGAAGACATTGATGGAGATTCAAGTAGTTCAAAAAAGAGCCTTGATGAGGAACTTGGATTGCCCTCTTTGAAGATTCCAAGAGTTAGAAAGGCACATGTAAATGATACAAGGAGAAGTGACCCTAGACCAAGAAGATTTGGGAGGATGCAAAATTCAGTGCAACGATTGATGTATGCTAGTTATATGGCTCATCATTGTGCCTACATGACCAAGGTAATACAAGATGCTGAACGTCCTTGTTTTGAAGATGCAATTGGAAATGCAGATTGGAAAAAAGCTATGGATGAGGAGATAGCTGCACTTTATGGAAACAAAACATGGAAGCTGGTTCCATTGCCACAAGGAAAGAAACCGGTAGACTCCAAGTGGGTTTACAAGGTAAAGCACAATGCTGATGGTAGCATAAGCAGGTACAAAGCATGATTGGTAGCAAAAGGATATGCACAAACATATGGCATTGGTTATGAGGAAATGTTGAGCCCTATAGCTAAAATGTCTATTTTTAGAACACTTGTTGCATTAGCTACAACAAAAGGATGGACTTTACATCACATGGATGTGAAGAATGCTTTTCTACATGGTGAGTTATAGGAAGAAGTATATATGGACCAACCACAAGGATATGAAGATTCAAAGCATCCTAAATATGTTTGTAGGTTGCAAAAGGCTTTGTATGGACTCAAACAAGCCCCTCATGCTTGGCATGGAAGGATTGCTGATTACTTAACCACCATTGGGTTTTCTATGTGTGATGCAGATCATTCATTATATGCAAGGAAGAGTGATGATGACATCACAGTTGTGGCTATTTATGTTGATGACTTGATTGTAGGAGGTGACAATGAAGCAAGCATTAAAGAGGTAAAGCAACTCCTTATGCAAGAATTTGACATGAAAGATCTTGGTGTGCTATGCTACTTCTTGGGCATTGAGTTTATACATATAGAAACAAGTATATGGATGTCACAAAGGCAATATGCCTTGAATATACTGCAAATATATGGTATGACTAATTGTAAGCCAATCTCTATGCCATTATATCAGAATTTCAAGTTGGATACTACATCAGGTGAAGCATTGCAAAATGCTACTATGTATAAGAAAATTGTGGGAAGCTTGATATATCTCACAATTACAAGGCATAATCTAAGCTACACTACTGGACTTGAAAGTCAATTTATGCAGGTTCCCAAGAAGCCAGATTTCGATGCTTTGAGGTGCACTCTATGTTATGTGAGTGCTACTTTGGATTATGCAGTGTTTTATGATGCTTGTGTAGATTTGCAGGTTCATGGATACACCGATGCAGATTGGGCTGGTAGCATTCTAGATAGAAGATCTACTAGTGGTTTTCTATTCTCACTTGGGAGTGCATCTATTACACTAAGCAGTAAGAAGCAGCCCACTATTGCTTTGTGGAGAATAGAGGCTGAGTATAGAGGTGTTACAATGGAAGCATGTGAGGCATCATGGATAGAGATGCTAATTGCAGATTTAGGTGTGGAAGCACAAAAGCCTATCATCATCTATTGTGATAATCTTAGCAGCATAGCACATAATCCTCTTTTTCATGCTAGAACAAAGCATATCGAGTTACATGTCACTTCATTAGAGAGAAGGTATTAGCAGGTGATATTGATCTTGTTTATGCGAGAACAGATGAACAGGTTGCTGATATTTTCACTAAAGCACTTGGAGAAGAGAAGCTGAAGAAGTTTTGAAAGATGCTTGGGTTAGAGGACATGACATTGAGTTTGAGGGGGAGTGTTGAGATATCAAGCTCAACATGTGATGCTCTAGGATGACACATATCACTTTTTCATTTCTTTGACATGTATAGTGGTCACGCCGATATATGTCAGGGATACTTTAGTGAGCTTTACTAGATTTATCTACCAAGAGCGATGGCACATTTGTTTCTTGGTAGCTCACTCATTTGTAGACATTAGGTTTTTCCTTATGTACTGTTATTTATATATTGCACTTTTTGTATTGTTGTTTTTAGGTCATTCTTGTACATTCCTTTTATGTAATAGAAGAAGAAGAAGAAGAAGAAGAAGAAGAAGAAGAAGAAAAAGAAGAAGAAGAAGAAGAAGAAGAAGAAGAAGAAGAAGAAGAAGAAGAAGAAGAAGAAGAAGAAGAAGAAGAAGAAGAAGAAGAAGAAGAAGAAGAAGAAGAAGAAGATCATTCTTCCTTGCCTCAATCTGTGTGTGTGCTTCTCTTTGATTGTGAGAGTGCGTGTGTGAGCTCTCTTCCTTATCTCCTTCCTCCTGACAAAATAGACTTGACACCTTATGTACAGGAGCAATTGTTCAAAGCAAAGCAACAATGGGGAAACAAAAAGTTTCTGAATAGCAGTACAACGCTAAGCATATTGATATATAACACTGAACATTTGTGACTACTTGAGAGAGATGCCATCAACCATAGAAATGGCTAAATGTGTGAAGTCAGACACAGTTCCCAAGAAGAGGCATGGCATGCTGATCATGGAGGAAGTTGATACTAGCTCAAAGCTTATGATGAGAGGCTAAAAGAGAATGAGAGAAGAGATAGTGGTAGACACCACTCCATCGTCATAAAGAATCCACGTAGCTCCAAAGACAACACTGGTGCAACCACCACCCATCGCCGAAGGAAAGTTACAAGAAGCCCTCCAAACAATGCATACATGTATGGAAGAGGAGGTGAACCTAATAGTACAAGGTCACCATTATTGACAAATGAGTGATGTAAAGGAAAGGAAATAAATGGGAAAGAGATGACCTCAAATGGAATGCTATAATGAGCTAGGGTTAACAAAATCCAGTTCATCTTCAAAATCCAATGATAACAAAGATCAATCTACATCGAATGTGGATCTTAACACATACGTAAATGATGATGGAAGGTTGGATGAGCTAGATCAAATGGTCGACCAGCAAGAGATGGCCCATGCAAAGATGGATAAAGAAGAATGAGCTGCTAAAGAAGAAGATGTAAGGACACCCAAAGGACCAAACATACACTCTCCACATAAATGAAACTACGAAGATGCAATTTCAAGAGATTACAAATGAAGGGAAAAAAACACTAGTGCATCCCAAAGAAGAAATTCAACAAGAAGAGGAGCCAAAGTCCAAAGAACATTTCAAACCAATAAGAGTAATGGAAGAGTTGTTCCCCATGGATGTGATCTATGAAGGTAGTAGTTCCAAAGTGGAAGAAGAGAAAGAGGCTGAGCTATAGATACAACTACAAATCCAACAGCCATTTAATGAGGCCATACATGTAAATAAAGGTAAAGATGTGGTTACAAGAGAGCCACATGTCATCCCACAAACATGGCTCAATGTGGATGTGTCCTAATTGAAACCTGTAGTGAAACATATAATTCAGATGGACATGGACAGACAACAATAGTTAATGGAGGCTGATAGAGAATATGAACAAGCACATGTGGAAAAAAGTCAATTCAAAGCTCTAAGTGAGCAACTCTCTAAGCAAGTCATGAAGACGCAACTAGAGCTTAACCAAAAGGAAGAAGAATCCATGGAGGAAAATAAAGAGATTGGTAAATTAAAAGAAGAGCATGCCAACATGCAAAGCCAACTCGACAAAATAAAAGGCACAAGAGAAGCTAGAACAGGAGGCAATAGAAGTAAAAAAGAAATATGAATCTTGTGAAGCTGAAGGGTATGCCTTACAAATAGGGGTAAACATCAATAGTCATGCACGCCAATTGGGTTGAAAAATAGCTCTTGCTTGTGCTTTTTTTTGATAGGTCATCTGGCTCGAATTGAGTGGTGAATGTTGGTTCTTTCCATGTATGCCTCTTGATTTTCACATTATAATCTGTCAACAATACAAAATATGGCATGCATTGCAGTTTTGATGTGGTGATGAGTCCTTGGTGAGATAAGTTCTCAAAATAAGAGGGCTTGAGATCTCTTTCTTTGAGAATGGAGAGTGATTTGATTTGTATGGCTACTCTATCATCATGCGTTTGGGATATCTACTCTACTCGCTTGAGCCAATTGGGTGCTTCAATTTCAAAGTATCCCTCCCCTCTTCAATGACTCGTCCTCTTGGTACTGGCAAAGGCTCATACGGCTCTTCAAAGCTTTCTTTGATCAGGATTTCTATCACTGTGTTTGGCTCTGGGTCTTCAACGGAGAAGGTGGTCTCTCATATTGCAATAGTCTAGCTTGGAGTTCTTCAACCTGTTTGCGGAGGGTTTCCATGTCCTTTGTATTTTGTGGGAGTGTGACAGCCTCTGTCCTAAATGTGTTTACTATGGTTAATTGTTTTTTGAGGTTAGCACATTTTGTCTCCAACTTTTTGTATGATTCTAGAAAATTGGCATGTTCCTCGAGTAGGATTTTGATGTCTTCTAAGGGAAAAACTTGAAACCGTGTAGGGCTAATCACTATGCTTGGGGTCCCTTCCATAACAACTTTGAGATTATCTTGGTTTTATTTTTGAAATTGTTTATTCTCTTCCAAGGATGCAGACATGTGCTTTCAGAGAAACCATAAATTTCTTTGTAGTTTTGCATTGGTGAGATTTTTCTCGTTTTGTGTCCAAGTCCTTGAGGGCTTGGGCATCCACCTTGGGTGCCTTGGACTCGAATTCTGCATGGATTTTTGTAAGGTGAAGTATTCCACCTGGAGTGTTTTGTTGTTTGCTTCTAAGGTTGTGACTTTTGCTTGTAATCTTTGCGATTCTACCTGGAAGGCAACATTCTAATTTCCCAGTCTTTGATAATCTTGATGTAGTTATGATACACGTTGAATTATTGTATTGAATGTATTATGTATAGTATTGGATGCAAGGGAGGTAGGGTGGAGTGTAAGGAGAATGGGAATGGGGATGAGAATGGTGGATGCTGTGTCTAACAAAGAGGTGGGTGCATGTGAAGTTGGTGGTAGGGGGATGGGCGATGGTGGAATCATGGGGGGAGGGGGAGATGCGATGGGTGGTGAAATGTCCATAGGATCCGATAGTGCAATACGTGTAGGAGCTACCATGTAAGTGGGGATGGTAGATGAATTGATCGAGGTGTGTGTGTATAGTGAAGTGGAAGTGAGTGTTGTGAGCCTAACATGTGTGGGGTGGGGACACGAATGAAACTTACACGTAATGATGTGGGGCTATGTTTGTGATTGAAGTGTAGGGAAAGATGGAGGAGGCAAATGGGAAGTGTGGATCAAGGGGAAGAGGAATTTGTGAATGGGTTATGTGGGGATACCTAAACTACCTTCGATGGGTCTTGGGCATCCCTCTATGCTAGGTATAATGGGGTGTCCAATGATGGGCTCTACAAAATAAAATGGGGAAGTAAAAAGAGGATTGGTAATACTAGAAAAAGTGTGGCCTTGGAGGTTGGTTCACGGAAGGAAAAGGACATTGATGAGGTTGGGGTTTGGGTAATGGTTGTTAATACTACAATGGTTTCATCAGTGGAAGGTGGCGGAGGTGGGGGTGATGGAGGAGATGGGGGATGCTGGGGTGAGATTGTTGATGTTTGTACAAATGTCTCTGTAGTAAGATTGATGGTGGTTGTCGAGGTAACCGTTGGATCGATTGCTGTTTCTGGTTTTGATATCAATATCCGTATGTCTTTGCCTACCCATGGCCTTGTTTCCACACTGTGTTTAGTGGATTGATTGCCACAGTGCTGTGTTTATGACCTCTTGAACTCCCAAGGACTCTGTCAATAATTTGAGTGTACTGATGAAGTGAGGGTCCACCCCTTCATTTTCTAGGATCTGATCGATCAAAGCTTGGCTTGATGCAAATGAGACTCTATGCCATTCTTGCACCAGCTTGATTGTATCATACAATCTTTGTAGCAAGGGGGTATACATCGGGGCACCTACAAGTTCTGGCACTTCTTGTTGCTCTTCTTGGTGTATTCCCTTGTGTTCATCATTGTCTTCTTTAGACTCCTCATCCTCATCATCATCTTCATCTTCTTCTTTGTCCTCATCGACTATGGTAACTAGCACTTGTGATGTGGTTGCCTATGGTTGAGAGTGTTCCACTAGTTGTTCCTCGGCTGACTAAAGATTCACTTCTTGTAGGATCTGCACAAAATCCTCATTGGTGAGCTCTTCCAAGTGTATCCCTCTAGGGAACTCAAGGTTTGTGGGGACTAGCAAAAATATCAAGTTTGGACCCTCAGAGCTGCATCTTGGAAGGTGTAGTGTGAAGGGGCGTACATGTTGAGGTGGGGGAGTGATATCTAGGGTTAAGGTGGCTCCTTGTGGTTGAGCACATGGTACTCCTCACATCCTATTTAATGAGGATCTTGTGGATGTTTGGACCTTGAATTGCTATACTCTATTCCAGATTAGAGCCCTCTGGATTGGAGTATCTTAAGCCAAACATCTATAAATGATCATACTTAATGTACAACATCCATACAAGATTGAATTTCATGGCCATCATTTGTGCACCAAGTGGATTTGATCAATAACCTAGTGAGGTAGGTTAATGGTTGGGTTTTGAGTTTCTACAAGGTATAAATTGAACCAAATCTTCTTAGCTGGCATGGTGAACCTGTCTTGTGTTGGGAATGCAAAACTTTGCATACACATTCTTAGGTGAACTGCAATGTTTGGCATCATGGCCACCATATCTTTTAGAGGTTTCTATTCTTCATGCTATCTGGTACTAAAATCTCCTTCCCAGTGGGTATGTGCATTCCTCTCATATCGAGAGCCTCCCATACGAGGTTATTAGTTAGCCTAAACCGATTCAATTTATTTCCTCTGGTTAGCGATGGAAGCACAAACATGATATATGCTTTGGGATTCTTGTTGGGAGTCAGGATGTTGATAAGATAATAGCATTGCATGAAGTTGGGTTCGGGAAGTTGAGCACCGAAATATGTATCTAATCTTGCTTTTTTCCATACTAGACATAGCGCTTCAACATTCTGTAACTTTTCAAACTCCCGTGTGAAGAAATGGTACTTTCCCCACTTTCCATTGACCTCTAGCTCTACCTCCCAAATGTATGAGCCCTCTCCCAATGGTTGTGCTACTTCACTAAACCAATGGGAGGTTTTTCCGACTCATGTAGTGTGGCCGCTTGGGGGGTCTTGTATTGGTATGATCTGTATGGCCTGCAATTCTTACAGTCTTTCATTCATCTCAAGCATGATGGGTAGGCTCTCGATATCGACAACCTAATAACTTGTGCCTGCCTGAGAGCTAGTTCCTACTACTTCAACTTCCTTTTACTTTTACATCAAGTAAATGATCAAACAATTACAAGGGTGAGTTCACAAGTGAACTCTTAGATTTCCATACATTGTCTTCTCTTATTCAAGCCAATACTTAGACTTGTCATAGATTTGTTCCAATAGCACTCATCAACCTCTTAACGTAACTTACTATATGATTAACTACTTCAATTAAAATAGAGAACTTAACTGACATTGAATAATACCGCACCAAATCGAATTCTAGACCCACAATATGGATCAACATAGGTTGTGTTCAACCACTCCGACACACGCAGTCTAGCAAGAACCTGTCATGCGTCTTCTCCAGTACTCAGCGAGGTGAACACATCCCCTTTTATATTAATAGAATAGAAGTTCCCTCGCTTCAACCTTTTATGGCATTTCACCAAAGTAATTACAAAAATACTATGAAAGGTTTCATTGATTTGTGTAATTTGAAGCATCCACATGGATATGGAATGGTCTACTCCAATCTGGGGCCTTCAAGATTGGTGTTCCTATGAGATGCTTTTTGGAGTTCTTGGAATGTCATTTTTCCACTCCAATTTTCTTAGTAGCCCATAAATTTGTTGTGCTATGGTTGCATACATGTGTATGGACCTTCTTAATATCAACAATGTCCTTAAAAGGTTTCAATTCTTTAACATTGTGTGGTTTTGGAAATTCAAAGATAGATTTTATTTTTTCCTCATTTTTCAATATGCCATTCTTGGAAACTATGTGCCTAGAGATTTTCCCTTAGCAGGCCCATGAAGATGCATTTCTCATGGTTTAAGCACACTTTATACAAGCTACACTTCTCAAATATTCACTTTAACTCTAGAACATATTCTCTTCTTTCGTCCGAGTACACACACTAAACATCAATATAAAATTCAAGGAGTTTCCTAAGAAAATCCTTGAAAATGTGGCATATAAACCTTTGTAATGTGGCAAGGGCATTGGTTAATCCAAACAACATTACTATCAAAGAAAAAACCCCATTCTATGGCAAAGGTTGTTTCTTTTTGATCCTCTTCAGCAATAGGCACTTGATTGTAGTTTGAGAATCCTCCAAGAAATTGCATACTTCATGTCCATATAACCTTTCTAGAAAATGGTCTACAATGGGTAGGAAATAGCTATCTTGACTAGTGGCTGACCTTTTAAAGATTAATGCAAACTTGTAGTTTTCCATTCTTCTTGGGAACAACCACTATGGTTCAAGCATCTCATATATAATCTTTGTTTAGATGGCCGAGCATGTAGTACCATTAGTATTTGATGGGCATAGATGTAAGGATCAAATCCATTGAGGTCCTTATAAGTCCAAGAGAAGAGATACTGGTACTCTCATAAGATATGTATGAGCTTTTCTTATTTGGAGTTCGATAAATCATTTGTGATATATTAGTATCTCTCTTTATTTTCTTTGATTGGTATGACCTTTTGCTTTGTATCTTCTTTATTATTATAACTCTCTCCCATGGTCTTTTCATGTTTTGGCATAGCAAGGACAATATTCTATTCTTACACTTGATGTTTCTTGAAATTTTCAAAAAGTTCAAACCATGTTGTTTGATATGATTGCTTGCTAAGCATAGTAGCTTGGTCAATGGAAATCTCATTTTCATGGATATGATAAATGGATCCTTTTGTCTCATCCATGATGGATGGATCCATTAGGGTACCCATATCCTTTAAGTAATCTTCTTCAATCCTATAGGGCCTTCCATGTAGACACTAGGATAGTCACTAATGGTGGATACAACATCATTTGTTGGATGGGGAATCTTCTCAATTGGCCTTATCATCTGACAAACAAGTTCCATATCCAAGAGGCTCACCACATCCACCAAGAATAGTGTTGATATATTTAGATAGTGATGTGTGTGAACACACTAGCACCATTGGGCTCATAACTTTAACTCAAAGCTCTTAGAAATAGGCTATGTATCACGTGACTAAGAGGTGGTCCATTTATACATCCTTTGTTTAATTTGAATGTGGTTGGATCATCAGCGAAAAGTGAAGCTAAACTTTAGGATTGATTTGAATTCGAATCCCAACTAAAAATTCATGGAAATTGGCTCTTTCTTTCAAACAAGATTCATTCCATTTAAGGATTTTACAATTGACCAAGGTAAGTGCATAGGTTTCACTCTTGGAAGTTTTACAAAAATGTGTTCACATGACCATGTTATGTGAGATAGATTATGAGAGTAGTCCAAGAGATAAATCAAAGTTGTTAGGCTTTCTTGTTGCACCCAAAATGTTGGAAATGTGGTAGGCCCATTACTAATACCATAGGTCCAAGTTCCATAGGTCCAATATCTGCAACACAGATTCCAGAAATCTTCCAATTGACAAAACATGAACATACCACACTTAATCACACAAATGATAAGACAAAGATAGAGAGAGACTAGATAAAATGTGTAAAGTGTTACGTAAGACACTGCTTACTCACACTATCATATATATCAATGTTCAATGTACAATGTGGGAGTCAAAACCTCAACTACTCTATGTGAATAGGAATAGATGGAAGAGTGTATGTACAAATGTAACAAACATATTCAGATGTATGGACAGAAATGTGAATATATATGAGATGTGTGACCTAATAGGTTGTAGAAGAGTGAATATGAGTGACGGAAAGAGGAAGGATCAGTCTAAAACTGATAATCAACAAACCCTCATGTAACCTTAGGCTATGGAAGACCCTAAGTTAGACACGTGTGTGAAAAGATCACATACTTACAAAAGTAGCAAAGAATGCTAACAAGTTTGCTGTCAGAAATCCTCATACTCATGTGAACCACCTTCTCTAACACCTCATCCGAATGCATGTAGCATGCATGTACTAATTCTCCTTTAGATATGCCAAATATGACTCCTCCTGATATGGATGCCACTGCCTCCATAAGCTCCAAGTAGTACCTTTGTGCATAAAGAGAATATGTACCTGAATTCTTAACATAAGATGCAAATCTTATGTTAACCACCATCCAATGTCTTTGAAGTAACCCGAAATCTTCATGTAGAAGACAATCTTCAAATACATCATGTGAATGGCTGATCCACACCACCAAGCTGCTAATAGATAAGTCCTCTCCATAAGCAAGAGTGTAAGCACACTCTTCTTCTTCAAGAAGAACTCCATAGCCGCTCCTCAACATGCTCCAAGCTAGCAACATGGCTGCCCCATGTGCTAAGAAGCACCATCTCTATTGAGGTAACAAAGCTTCCAAAGCTTGTGTTGAAATAGGTGTTGGATGAATAGACAATAAGCCAATGACTTCTTATATAGCTTTGTGTTTTTCCTTGAAAAGCTCCTTCAAAAGCACTTATTGACAAAAGCTGCGCGATCGCTTATAAATAAAGCTACCGAAAAAAAAACTTTCGTCGCTTAATTTGTCACCATCGGTGTGTTTTCCAAAAGTTTTTAAATAAAAATGCTGCTTCAGAATTTTCACCGGTTGGGGATCGAACCTGGATCATAGGTTTGGGAGGATGACGTCTTAACCAATGTGCCCACGTGCTTTGCTGTTAGAGGGGATAAGAGTTAACTCTACACATACTGTACACTAGAGTATTTTGGAGCATTTTAGACATTGACTCCAAAAATCCCCCCTTCAATGTCAAAATGGTACAAACTAAAGTGGATCTGCAAACTATCACAAGCTACGAACTATTACAAGCTTCAAACTTGTACTCCCCAAGTTGATCTTCAAATCTTTTCTTCAAAATTCTTCTTCAAAATTGAATTTGACTTTCCTTCAAATTTGAACTTGCTGAATATGAACCATAATACCTTAGAAAATATGCAAACTAGATATCCAATAGTGTACACATCAAGCAATCACTTGTTTGACAATAAATGTAGCAAGTACTGACTCTGGACCTGCTATCTTCAATCCTCTCAAACCTGAAAACAACACTAGGATCCACATATTTGCATTTACCTTATGAAAGCTTTCTCAATGTACTTCTGCTGTGTCATGTAAATACACTAAACATAATCAAGAATTGAATCCTGGAACCTGTGACTGACAACTCACAAATTAGTGTATTATGAACACTAGCGGGTTCATCTCTGACTGTACTTCAACGCAACTCAACTCAACTCACCTTAACTCATGAGTGTCATAAAAAAATCTATGATGTCATCATGTCTTCATATTTGTTCAATCTATAAGTTCTTCATACCTCTTTCCTTCAGAATCTGGTATAAACATAAATGTATGCACCTCTAAAAACATACCTCTCTAAAATATCAAATTTCTCTTCAATAGAACTCTGG
Organism: Ceratopteris richardii; assembly: GCA_020310875.1. Taxonomy (NCBI): domain Eukaryota; kingdom Viridiplantae; phylum Streptophyta; class Polypodiopsida; order Polypodiales; family Pteridaceae; genus Ceratopteris; species Ceratopteris richardii. Next base: position 3,956,659 of record CM035422.1, on the reverse strand, counting down.
AACCTTCTCTTGAACAGGAACACCTAACAAGAACTTTCTCCAGACATTCTCCTTCTTCCTTCTTCTTTCAAATCTGGAACATAAAGAGAAAATGACAAAGGAAATATAGGAATACCTGTAGATATGACTCTTCATTCTTTCACACATTGCTGAAAATAAGTCTTCATGTTTCATCACCGCCTGGATGATTTAACACTAGTATCCAAAATTCTTCAAATATATCAAACTTTACGAAATCTGGAACGTCCTCCTTCTTTCAATAAATCTGATCTTTAGTAATCAATACTTGTGTTTGAAACAAAATTTTAGGATCCATTATCTTTTGCAATATAACAAGTATCTTCTTCTTTTTTTCTGCAACACAAATCTGATAGAATTTGAATCTTTGACTTACTTCTTCCAATGCTAAGAACTTATCAAACAAAGGATAGAAAATTGACTCATAAATACTCAAGATCTTCATGATCATTCTAGATCATCCAAGGTCATATAAGATCATACAAGATCTATGATCTTTCCAACAAAATACCTGTGTAGAATCTACTCTCATCAAACCTTCATGATTGAATGTTTGATTTGTTACCTGAATGTCTCTAAGTGTCCATGCTTCTTACAAAGTTGTAAAACTTTTCTTCAAACAAATGCTTCCCAAGAATATGCAAATCCTACTTGAAACATAAGTGGACAAACTTCTCACCTTGAGAACTCCAAAAGCTGCAAGTTGATACCTCATCTTTTCATATTCTACCCAGGTGAAATGTGATAGTAGCTGCTTGATTTTCTTTTGGCTAACTCCACTTCTCAATCAAGTAATAGGATTTAATGGAGCACCTTTTTGAATACAAGCATGTATCCAAAAATCTAGACAATCATAGAAAGTAGATTTTTCAACTAAATGGTACATCAAAAAATCTGAATTTTTTGAAGTTTTTGAAAATACTGAATATGAGGTAACTTTTCCAAACACAAAACCTCAACCCAAGTCTTCAACATCTGCTACAAAAAACTCTTTTACCTCAAGAGTTTAGATAAAGAAGAAATATACTTCTCTGCAACTTGTCATATACCAAGTAGCTCTGTATTGACACTCCAAGAATTCTTTGAGGGAACATATAAGCTGTCTGCTTAATAACTTCAACTTATATATAACTCATACATATGAGTCAAAATATACAAGTTTTCTTTCTTTCTCTCAATGCAATTCTTTGTCAAAACCTACTAAATCATGACCAAGTATCATGCAAAACAAGAAACTGCTTCTTCTTTAGACTATCTTCACACAAGATGTTCTCATAGACTCATCTTTGGATGTAGAGGATAAAATAGGAAAAGTATGTGGAAAATATATGAGAAAAGGAAGCCTTACTTTTCTTTTGAAAATGATGGATTTTCTTCTTCTGCATCTTTCTTCCACCTGATGATGTCAACATCGCCAAAACTTCTCTTCCATGCCTTTTGTTCTCTTCATCTTGAAGTAGCAAGCACTCTTGAATTCTTGAAATGAATTCTTTCTTTTCCTCTAATGCTAAGAGTAAGAGAAAAAACAAACATGGTATACAATGGAAGTGAACATAGAATTATGTTTTATCATCTCCTCATATCTCTGAATAACTCTTCTTCAAATGACTGATATGAATGAATTCACCAACCTTTTGTCTGAATGATGAATTACCTTTCTAGAGTTACCTGTGTAGATCAAATTTTGTACATGGATATCCAACCAACTTACAAAACAAGACTGGCTGAAAACAGAACTCATTCCGTCTCCAAATTTGTCTTCTTAGATGAGCTTTCTTGCCATGAAAGAGATCTCTCAAAACTCTCTAGAAAAATCTCTAGATACCTATTTTGATGTAGCCTTTAACTTTAAAAAAAAATGAAAGTGTATAAAAGCATTCCTTGAATTCTTCAAATCTCTTCATAACTGCTCTTCTAAGATATGACCTGCAAATGATAATCTGATAGTAAAAATTGATACCTATGATTTGATGTTGATCTGATGCCTTCATCTTCTCCAAACCATTGTTTTTCCTTGAATTTGAAGTAGCCTTCTCTTCATCAAGTCTTGGTCTTCAAAAAATACTTTCTGTAAAGTATTTTCATACTTTTCCAAAAGTATTCGGCTGCTAACAGATCATCAACTTCATACTCCACACTGATAAATAAACATGTGACTGAATTGTCTAATTCTCAAATCTCTACTCATCTAGATTAAGTGTGTATGTCAAATGTCAAATGTCAAATGTTAGAAGACGCTCTTAAATCTTATGTTGTAAACCTAGAATTCTGGGAACCTGGGAATCTAAGAGCCTAAATGTTCTGATGCCAAAGCCCTAAAGCTCTATTTCCAAATGTTGGAAATGTGGTAGGCCCATTACTAATACCACATGTCCAAGGTTCCCTAGGTCAATATCTACAACACAGATTCCAGCAATCTTCCAATTGACAAAACATGAACATACCACACTTAATCACACAAATGATAAGACAAAGATAGAGAGAGACTAGACAACATGTGTAAAGTGTTACGTAAGCCACTGCTTACTCACACTATCATATATACCAATGTTCAATGTACAATGTGGGAGTCAAAACCTCAACCACTCTATGCGAACAGGAATAGATGGAAGAGTGTATGTACAAATGTAACAAACATATTCAGATGTATGGACAGAAATGTGAATATATATGAGATGTGTGACCTAATAGGTTGTAGAAGAGTGAATATGAGTGACAAAAAGAGGAAGGATCATTCTAAAACTGATAATCAACAAACCCTCATGTAACCTTAGGCTATGGAAGACCCTAAGTTAGACACGTGTGTGAAAAGATTACATATTTACAAAAGTAGCAAAGAATGCTAACAAGTTTGCTATCAAAAATCCTCATACTCATGTGAACCACCTTCTCTAACACCTCATCCAAATGCATGTAGCATGCATGTACTGATTCTCCTTTAGATATGCCGAATATGACTCCTCTTGATATGGATGCCACTGCCTCCATAAGCTCCAAGTAGTACCTTTGTGCATAAAGAGAATATGTACCTAAATTCTTAACATAAGATGCAAATCTTATGTTAACCACCATCCAATGTCTTTGAAGTAACCCGAAATCTTCATGTAGAAGACAATCATCAAATACATCATGTGAATGGCCGATCCACACCACCAAGCTGCTAATAGATAAGTCCTCTCCATAAGCAAGAGTGTGAGCACACTCTTCTTCTTCAAGAAGAACTCCATAGCCACTCCTCAACATGCTCCAAGATAGCTACATGGCTGCCCCATGTGCTAAGAAGCACCACCTCTATTGAGGTAACAAAGCTTCCAAAGCTTGTGTTGAAATAGGTGTTGGATGAATAGAAAACAAGCCAATGACTTCTTATATAGCTTTGTGTTTGTCCTTGAAAAGCTTCTTCAAATGCACTTCCGAGATACTTAAGGAAATCAAGTAAAATACCTAAAGTAATTGTAATCATGATAATGTCAAGGGACAGAGAACGTAATGTGATGACCCACGATCAAGTGAAACAATGCAAAGTATTCCTTAAAATGCTAGATAAGAAATAACAAAGGGAAATAAATCAACAAGTAAATTGATGAGTGAACCCATAATCATAAATGAGTAACAAAGGACTAAAGAAAGGGAAATTGGGCTAATTTATGAAACTTAGATCAGGCAAGTACCTTGGCAAGGTGGATCAACAGATCCTAAGATCTTCTGAAGCTAGTGTCAATTACACAACAAGGTCTTGGTCTAAGCAATTAGGTAATCCTAGTGGAGTGATAGTCAGGAGACCAATAAATTAAATAGCTCTTAAATCATGGAGATATCAACTCATTGCAATAGGGGTACATACTTAGAGGCACCTAAAGGACCTTAAAAGACTCAATTGAAGTACATCAGAACCAACGGATAAGGTGTTTGTATCTGTGAGGATGGTTTGAGATAGTTAGTAGTACAATTAAGGAACCTAGAATATTCCTATGGCCTAGATCACCTAGAGGTTACGTTTGATAACGAATCATATATAGACAAGCAGGGAACTATGTACATAGTTACTAGTCACCTTGAGAGAATAGATGACTTTGGGAACATTCTTCTAGAGTGAGAAGTTTGAGATTTAGAAGAGGAAGATCAAATGGAGATCCCTTCCACTCCCAGGAAGAAGTTGGTGCATACCAGAATCATAGCTACCATGAAGATACCCCAAGACAATACTTCCATAGAATTATATGTTAACATGTCTATTGAAGAAGTCTTTTGGAAATTCAAAGCAGACAAGCCCCATAGTGAGCAGGAGTTCTTAGTTTATGAGTTCAAGGACCTAGATGTCCCATGGAAACCAACGTACAGAAGTCCTACATCTGAACCATGTACTTAGTCTCTAACTATAGTAAGCTTACTCATTTTTGGCAAGGCCAAAATATTTTTGCCCTAGAAAAGAGATCAACTAGTGTAGGACAAGCTAACTCTTTAGAAGCCAATAGAGTAAAGACAAAAGAAACCCTCAAGGTAAGCTTTTTGCACAACCTAGGAAGCGGCAGGTCAGAGTAAGGCACAAGCAGATCAGAATGACAAAGGACTAGATGTTATCATTAGTGTCCATGTGAAAGGCCAAATGGCCACTAGACACTTCTTTGTATATGCTCTTTAATAAAACATATTGTAGTCTAGTCAGCCACAGACTACAAGTTCGACCGCATTTGTAACACCTAAGAAGTTTGTGTTCGTGCTCCCTGTGTATTGTGTTTTTCTACGTATTCTGCGGCCCCTGTGCGAAGTACCATGTGTAGCCCTAGGAGATCAATTTTCTACTCTGAGGATATCTTCGTGGAGCTCTTGAGAAGGAGAGTGCACTGTGCTGCATCGCCATCGAAATACTTCACTGGTATCATAGCATTTTGATACAAAAGATTTGTTCCTTTTGTGCTAGCGAAGTGAGCACCTGCCCACCCACCTTAGGCTTTCTCCAAGGCTTATTACTAAGGTGGCAACCAAGGCATAGACCTTGGCATGCCTTTTCATTCGAGTCACCAAAGTCACTGTAGGCGTTGTTAGCTGCGCGTGAGGGAGGACCTCAAGGATCAAGGAAGATAGACGTTCCTGGTACTTCTCGGGAGTTCACCCATCCCAGTTCTATTCCCCCCGTAGCTCCCTTAACAGTGGCAATCTTTTGCCACTAAGCTACACTCTTGTGGTGTCTAAAGAAGGGGAAAGACAAGGTCAACATTACCATGAACATGTTTTGGTCCCTCAAAGCTTAATTCTTTGCTTTCAAAGCCTATTTTTGAAGCATTTTTGGGGTGTCTTTTGGAGCCATTTTGGAGTACTTTCGCACATAGTTCTCTTCACACATGTCCAAGAAAATCCAGAAGAGTATTTTTTGTACTTCTCCAACAATAAATATCAACCTTTGGGGCTATGTTTTCAGCCACACTCATAAAACCACAGGTTTCTCGAAAGGTTTTCAGTTTTGATGGGAGTAGCTACTGCAAATTTATGCAGGATTTTGAGCCTAAAACATCAGAGTTGACAGACACTTACAGGTGTTCTTGGCTAGTTTTGGGGATGCACATTCAGCCTTTTAGTGTCAATTTACTGCACATATTGATCACATACACACCATGTATGCTTCTGTGGATACCGCTTATGTACGTCCATGTGGTCATTGATATAGTGGTTAAGTTTTTGCATAAAACCTTTTATGTTTGATAAAGAGGTTCGTGGTGGGGTTTTCTTAACTGGGAGACACCGAGATGTTGGGTTCTCCTCAGTGATGCAGGTAGAAGACTGACCTAGCCTCGCCATAGGAGATGTATGATAGTTGTTCATAGGTGCTCGATAAGCCTAGTTGGCTTCTATTGGATAACATATTATATGTAGTGGAGTCAATCATTCACTATGCAGGTAAACATGTCAGTACTTGCAATTTTATGATATTCTGACACTGGTCATACGCTCATTTTGTAGAGGATACTCTGCCAAAATCTTTCTAGATTTCTAGTTTTTTCAACTATACAGTGGTCGATTTACTTCTTGATACACTTATTCATTGGTGTGTGCACTCTTCTAGCTCCATTATCATTCTATTCGGTTCTCTTCCATCATGGCATCAGAGGTCTCAAGCACATCTGGTGGATCATGTTCTACTGCCAGTGTTCCGAGGAGGAGCTATAACTTGCAAGGCAAAGACCATTTGGAGATCCGAAAATTTGATGACACAAGCTTTGCTCTATGGAAGAATCAGATTAAAGATGTGCTAATTCAAAGGAGACAATGGAAGCTAGTAAATGGGATTTCAAAGAAGCCTGATGACATGGATGAAGATTATTGGGATGAGTTAGATGAAATGGCCAGGTCTACCATTTGCTTCCACGTGGAAGATAATGTTTCCTTTACAGTATTAGACTGTGAAAGTGCAGAGGAGCTTTGGAAGAAGTTATGCAGTACATATAAAAAAGAGACAACATCAAATAAAGTGTATCTGATGAGAAAATTATATGACCTTCGCACGAAGGACACAGATTGTGTTGTTGCTCATCTACATGAGTTTGATGCTATATTCTCCTAGTTATAGGCTCAGAAAATGGACATGGATAATGAAATGAAAGCAATATTATTGTTATGCACCTTGCCATCATCATGGGATACGTTTTGCAAAATTATTAGCAATAGTGCACTTGGTGGTAAACTCATCTATGATGACATATGTGGAGCACTCTTGAGTGAGGAGATTCATAGAAAATGGTTGGAACTAAGAGTGGAGATGCATATAATGTTCGTGATTCTTACCAAGGAAAGAATCAGAAACGTGGGAGGAGCAAGAACAAGGAAAAGAATGGTCAACGGAATAAGAGTAGAAGTAAATCAAGGAAGAGGGATATTGAATGCCATTATTGTCATAAGAAAGGACACATGAAGAAAGTGTGTTATGCATTAAAGAATGATAAAGGTAAAGGAGAAAATGTTGATGGGCATGTTAAACAGTTATGTGCACCATCTATGTTGATTGTGAATATTGAAGAAATTAATTCTATTTCTGATGATGTTGATGTGTTGACACTTGATAGTACTATGGCAAGTGAGGCTCTTATGGTAGATTCTCTTTCCCACGCATGGCTGCTAGATTATGGTGCTTCTTTCGATGTGACGCCACATAGACAATGGTTCTCTAATTATGCAGCAAAGTCTCTTGGTACCGTGAGACTTGATGACTCTTGCCGGTGTGAAATTGTGGGGATTGGAGATGTAGTTGTGCAGTTCATTGATGGTTCAAAATTTACTATGCATAATGTATGTCATGTACCTCAGTTATCATGCAGTTTGATGTCAGTTGGTCAACTTGATGACCTTGGTTAGAAGGTGGTCTTCTATGCTCAGTCCTTTTGTATATCAAAGGGAAATATGGTTATTGCAAAAGGAACCAAAGTTGGCTCACTTTATCTTTTATTTGTATCACAAAAAGAACACTTGTTAGCTATTACTAAACACCCTATGGTTTGTATTTGGCATGGTCGTTTGGGCCATATATCTCATAGTGGAATGGAAAATCTTTCTCATTTCTGCTACTTACCTGTGTTATCTTTCTCTGATTTTTCATTTTGTGAGCATTGTCAATATGGAAAGAAAACCAAAAATGTGCATAGAAGGCACATTGACTCTTCAATTTAGCCTTTAGATCTCATTCATACAGATGTGTGTGGTCCTATGCGCACTAGGTCCTTAGGTGGTTCTCTTTACTTTGTCACTTTCATAGATGATGCTACTAGAAAATTTTGTGTATATCCTATCAAATGAAAGGATGAGGTATTCCCTAATTTCAAAAAATGGCTTGCTTCAGTTGAGACTGAAAAAGGAACTAAGCTTAAGGTTTTACTAAATAATGGGGGTGAGCATACCTCACATGAATTCAACCTTTGTTGCCAATCTAGAGGGATTTGTATGGAGTTTACAGCTCCTTATACTCCAGTACAGAATGGTGTAGCTGAAAGGATGAATAGAACTATACAAGATAGAGTAGTTTCTATGTTGCATCATGCAAACCTCTCATAAGGTTTTTGGGCAGAAGCAGTATTGACTGCGGTTCATGTGATTAACCTTTCACCTAGTACCACCAAAGGTCTAAAAGTGGCACAATAGTTGTGGACAGGAAAGCTACCATATTATGATCATCCTCGAGTTTTTGGGTGTGAAGCATATGTGGCTAGTAGTAGATTCTACTCGAAGCGTAACTTCCATTGCCCTAGTGCAAGTATGTTGGTGCATTTTCATCCAAGCCTAATGCTTGATCACTCATCAATGAAAAGCATTAGTTATGGATACTCTCAATGAGAGAAGCCATAAAAAAAAACTCTTGTAATAGTCATTACTTGAAAAGTAACTACAACAAAAAGTAAATGTAAAGTGAGAAAGTCGTGGCCGTGTTAGGCAAGAATCATGAGCCGAATTTAGGAGACATTGATTAGCCAAAGATTCCCCTAGCTTGAGGGATTTTTTAGGTACAATCCCTCCAAGTTTTGAATTCAAAAACTTTGATATATACACACAAAAATAGTCACGGAGAGAGAGCACTTCAAGCTACATTTTGACGAGAATCTGATCAAGTATCATGCTATTGTTGAAGCACACATTGTGCTCCTTCTTCCCAAGCTTCATGCTCATTCTAATCATGTACCATATGTGCAATACAGACTGATATTTCAAGCTACATCTTAGAGTGCTCTTCATTTACTGCTACAACTTCATGTTCATATTTTCAATCAACTACAATTATTGATTTCTGTATTTATACTTAGTGGTATAGGTAACTTAACAAGTCTAGTTGCATCATATCAATTTCCATCATCATTGATTTATTATTCTATGAGCTACATTCAATTAAAGTCACATATGTATTTTGGAAGATGATTCCTGAAAGAGAACCAAATAGGTAGATGTCTCAAGGGACTCAGATCAGATGGTGGTGGAGAATACTTCTCAACTGAATTTGATGCTTTCCTACAAGGAAGAGGCATCAAAAGAGAAATAACAACCAAATACACACCTGAACTCAATGGAGTAGTTCAAACAAGTAACATGACTATAGTAGAAGAAGCCATATCTATGCTAAATGAAAAGAGTCTACCAAATTATCTTTGGGAAGAGGCTGTATCAAGACCCAGGTATGTTGACAGTAGCCAAAGGCATCCATGCAAAGCAAGTATGTAGAGGTGGACTAGAAAGAATTGTGGGGGGCCAGACATTCATTTTTTTCAAAGAAATATACTTGATATTACTTTTTCAAAACTCCAAATACAAATTTTCATCACTTTTGTAATATATGTATTATAAAACACTCAATTTTGTATTTAGTACCTCCATTTTGTGCAAGCCAAGGAGTCCTCGAGCTTGATGAGCTTAGGTAGAATGTGCATACCAATTTTGGTTATTTTTAGATCTTGTTTAGACCTCCAAATGACCCCGAGAACCTATTTTTAAACTATGCTGATCACTAGATGTGAAATCGATTAACACTAGTCTAGAAACTATAAAAAGAGCTAAAGAGCTCATCTTTTAGGTTATCTTGTATGAGTTGAGGAGAGATTAGAGCTAGATTGAGCTTGTAATAGTGTTATTGAGCAATAAAGTCTATTTTCTACCTTCCATTGTGTCTCCTGATCTGTCTCTTCCTTGTGTGTGTATGTGTGTGTGAACTCTCATGCTTCTCACCTTCACATTCACTACTTCTTGCATTCATGATCTTCATATCACTCCTATCTCTTCCGGGATTGACATTAAGGAGGTGGAGCTTCTTAACGTGGTACTTATCATTGTGCTAGAACAACACCAAATTTGGCACCGTTACAGGGGATCAAGTTCTATGAAGAATGCTTAATGGTAAGAGTATAGCAAGAATCGGCATTGAAAGGTAAATAATTTCAGTTTCTGTTGTTGTTTTTGCATAGTTTTTAGTGTTTTTCATCTCCCATATACTTCCCCTTCATCTTTGCATCATCTTCTTCCACTCCAAAAAAAAAAAAATTCACCATATCTGCCTATTCTCCCCATTTTCCTCATTTGTACATGTGAGAGAGAGTGAGAGAGTTCTTGAGCGAGTTCATGCTTGTGTGTTTCTGAGTTTTCTTGCAAGTAAAGCACTCTAGTACAGTAGGGAAGCTTTGAAAAAGCAAGATTGCGTCTATAGCATGACACAAGGCGCACTTGCGCATACACAAACCCACAAACACATTCCCAAAATCATCATTTTGGTGGACTATTGCAATAGGCTCACGCCATCGCGACGAGGTGTCACCATTGCGATTGGCTCATGCAATCGCGACGATTCGACCAGACCATCGTGATGTTCTCACACCATTACGATAGTTCAGGTGGACCATTGTGATGGTCACGGACTATCGCGACGATCATGGTGACCCCATGCCATCGCGATTGGCTCACGCCATCGTGACACTTCATTACCACATGTCATTTGAACCATCATGACGGTTCACTTGACCCTTGACAATCACGATGATTGATCACGCCATCGTGATGGTACCACATCATCATGACGGCTCGACCACCTCGGACCATCGCGAGGACTCGATAGGATAGACCATCACGACGGCTCGCTAGACCATCATGATGCTTTGGTAAGTGCAGACCATTGCGATGACTCGACCAACCTAGACCATCATGATTGTGTGATACCATCGTGACGGTTCAGGCAGACCATCCCGAGGGTCCCAGAACATTGCAATTATTATTGACAATCACAATGGTTTGACCAAAACACCAATTTAGGGATTTGAATTTTTGGCAATTTGAAGGCCAATTTGAGTGAAATTTTGAGTGATTAGGCATATTGAACGCCCTTTAGATCATATTTGGAAAAACCTATCTATCGATTTTAACTCCCAGCAACTGAACATCCATATTGTTGTCGGAGAGATTTCTCCTTCCTCACTCAAATGATGAAGAAGATTTTGATGGAAATGATGCAGTGGAATTCTAATGAGACATCCATGGAGATATTATGAGGAAAGAATGAGTAAAGCTTACATTGTTATTTGATGAGTTGGTTTGATTAAAATAGAAGCAGGCTTGCTGTAGTTTTAATCCACTTCCCTTCCCATGGAAAAGGGCTTGAATCTTGACTCATCGAAGGCCAAACTAAACGAAATCCTGAGGGGCAATCAACATACAAATATTCATATGCATAGATCACCAGTGTTACAGAGTTTCTTGAAGACAATCTCACGTGTCAACATCTGAGTCCTTGTCAGGTGTCTCCTAAGTTTGACGTAAAGGTTGCTTGATCTCAAAAATTAGAGATTGTGCGAACTCTAAAGTCAGAGAAAATTATCTGTAAAATAACATCAGCCAAAAAAAAGAATGGAGTATGATTAATGTATTGTTGTTGTTAAATTTTCCAATGCATTTAATGTTTTTAGCAGGCAATATACGGAGAGATCGGACACAAACGTAGGTGGGAGTACTGCTCTGGCCAAGCACGCTTAATTGTGGAGTTCTGATGGGATTCGGTGAATTAGTGCTGGTATGATCGCACCATGCTACGACATCTACTGCATGAGGAGGACAATAACATCGCGAACAACCTGACAAAAGAGACAAAGGTGATGTGCGCATCTGATTTAAGGAAGGAGGTAATTGGCATGTGGATTCGCGAGGTAGCATCGATTAAAGGTGCTTAGTAGATCTAAGGTCTGTACGTACCAGAAATTCTAGACACAGGCGGTGATGGTCATACACTAGCTTCCATGAGCTCCAATCTATAAAACATGATGAACTATGCCGAGGGACAGGTAGGATCGATGGTGCCGCTAATTAGCACTGATCATGGAACAGAGGGAGAGCAGAATCATAACCATAATCCTTAGCATACTTGGCATCAGATCCAAGGGCGCGCTTTCATTCAGATAGACATCGTCATCTTCTCCACAGTTATGCTTTTTGTATTTAGTAACTCCATGGGACCTATGTTATGGTATCCAATCGCAGTATCATGGCGCTCATATGGCCCAGACAAAGCAATAAAGGAAAGCTCAGTAAAGTAGTTCTTCTGTTCTTCTAAATGTAGCAACAACTGAAGAAAAGTTGGTCGCGTATACTCTCCTAGAGAGGAGCGTTATATATCTGAGGATTTCAAAGATTTCGAGCAACGAAGAAAAAGCAAGGCATGCATATATGGATGGTTGTTTTGGCTCAGTCCAACCTCTCGGTTGAAGACCATATATCTCGCTCTGATTCAATGAGCAATACTGCCTAGATCTTGCGCTTTAAGGAAGCATACTTCTTCATATACCAAGTTCACAACGGACATGAACGTCGATTCCCTCACACTTCCGATGATGCCACAACGTTTCTCCAAAAGTCAATATGAAGGCCACCATGGAAACTTATGAAACATAGCAACGTTTATGTTGCACTGAAGGGCATGTTTGGAAAGTTGATAACGAACATTTATACTAATCTGGTGTGACGATGATCAACTGTTCTAGCAAACACTTGAGTTCATGCAGTGCTAGAGTGAAGCAGATCAAGGAATTGACAAAGCAAAATGGATGATTATAAGTGAGAAAGAAGTGTGGTGGATCTTGATGATGAGCATGCATGGATGCACCTGAAGAAACACCCAATCACATTATATAAGCTCCCAGTTGCTCACATCACGATGATCTTCATCACTTTGGAGGACATGAAGCTATTTTTCGAAGGACGATTGACACGTAGACTTTTGGCATCGTGAGATAATATATAGGTGAAGGGAATCTCATGCATTAGCACATTTGCTATGAATGGAAGCGTCTATGCATATGGGATAATATCGGGTGATTTCCATTGAGCTATGGTTTTTAATTTTAGTAGTTAGATGATTGAATGATAAAGTTTTTTTTTTGAATATGGTTCTGTTACACTTCAATATTATAAAAAAAAAATATTATTATGATATTTTGATTGCTCATCTGAAATCAAGCAAAGGTGTGAGATGCCAACATATAGATATAAAATTGTTTGATAACTCAGTGACATTTTCTTATCGATTGACTTATTATATATAAGCGGATGTCTTTGCGATCTTAGTTTTTTTGACATGTAAGAGACAAAACATATATGATGAATTGTATGTTAAGGTTTTGCAATTGAGCTACTAATGATTTCTTTTGAGTCTCCATAAACACCTGAGTTTGCTCCAAGCACTCGGCGTCTACCGATCAATTTGGTGGTTGGCTTGATACACCAGCCGTGTGTCCCATACTTCCCAACATCCCTTGAATCTGACATGAAGAATCGGCGTGACAACTCAGGTACATATGACATGAAGAAATTCCAGGTATTCACACTTATATTTCCATACCTACATGTATGCATAGGAACATAAAATCAAAGTTCAAAATTCTTCTTTAAAATGAAATCAAGAACATGTGTGTATAAGATTTCCCTTGTGACATGGTTTTGAGTCTTCACTAGATAGAGATTTCCTAATGGATTAATACCTCATAGAAGAAAGAGTCTGGAAATTGATAGATGACCTAAAACTAGATAATAAAGAGTTTTTGTGGTAAAGATGTCACTAGCTATATCAAGGAGTATGAAAATTTAGCTTATCAATATAGCACACCTAGGGATAGTTGGATTTCAACCTTTAGACGAATATCCAACTGGAAATACAGAATACAGAGTATAGCTTTGGTTGGAATCATCCATTATTTCTTGGGAGGTTTTTAAGAACCAGTTGCTACAAGAATTGTCCTTTGAGGATTCAACAAAAAGTAATCGTGTGACTTTTCAAGCTTGGCTAGATACATCTAAACCAAAAGCCAACTTAATTGGGAGTTTCCAAGACTTTGAAGAGAAATTTAGTGACTTACATGAGCGAGTACAAACCTATCTTGAGTCTTATAAAGTTATAGATTTTTTGGCTACCCTTGAGCACTAGATTCGCAAAGATTTAGAGCCTTTTGTGGAAGAATATAATACCTCAAATGGCTTGACCAATGATTGGAGAATTGTACAAAATCAAGTTCATCGACTTGCTCTTAGATATGACTGTCAACAACTCAAATATTTTTCTCTTTCTAAAAATAATGAATTGGATTGTACTAATAAAAAAAAATTATGAAAAAAAAAGTAAATGAAACAACACAAATCAATAAGCAAACATGAGTGTGAACATGAGAACCCTTTGCCTGATTCTTACAAAAGTCTTCCCAAATTAATCATTAAAGAAGTGAGTGATGCATGTGCTACTGAGATCCAACTGATCACAATAGCTTCTCCTACTATTGATACTCTCATTCATTCTCCATCTAAGGAAGAACAAGATGAGAACATTATAAACATTGATACTTATGTATTTGAAAAATATGAACTTAAGGATTTTGATATGAATGAATACTTGTTTTGTCTTAATTTTATACATATTAATGATGCTAATATTGCTTTTTCTAATCAAGTTTTTGAGTGGTTTGATGCAGGTCAAGAAAAAATGGATGATTGGATGTTTCAATGGAATATTATGAAAGCCACAAAATTTGACTTAATATTACTTTGGTTGTTACAGATGGATTATCGAGAAGTCTTATCTTGGATTGCTATATTTGGTATAAGTCTGCTAATAGTTATGTTTTTCACAAGTGTTTCAAGATGAATTATTTTCACGTTTAGGATGAAGAATGGGAGTTTATCGACAAACCAAGTTTTTCTTCAACAATAGATCATGGATAACTTTTTACTTCCATTTTTTCACCATTTTGTTTAATCTTGGATTAAATGTATGCATCAAATTATGTACAAACACATGTTAAGATTTTTCCTTAGTCTCACGTCCAATTGCACTAATCTAAATTGTAAAATGTATGTTAAAATCTGTAAGCAAAGTCTAATTTTGGAGACTAAACCTCTTCAGAAAAAACCATTACCCTATCTATGCACCATATTTGTTTAAAAATGCACTTAGAGTATGCATGGTAGGGTCCCATTACATGACCTTGCATCAAGGCACAATGCTTTTTCTTACCTATGCAGTACGAGTGATTTGGGAAGGATTTATGTATTTTCACATTGATTGTATGCGAGGGAGCACACAAGCTTCACCGTCAGATGCCTTCTATCCTAATGATTGCACCATATTTGTTTCTCTATGCATTTCAAAGTATGCATTCCATAGGGCTACATTATAAGGCCGTGCATAGACACATATCCTTTAATCCCATGCACTTTACAAATTAATTATGTGAAATGAATTGAGTTTTTAAAGAAACAGGCTATTTGGCCCATCGAGGACGTTGTGCAGGTTTGGTGGGGATGAATGTCGGAGAGATTTCTCCCTTCTCACTCAAATGATGAAGAATATTTTGATGGAAATGATGTAGTGGAATTGTAACGAAGACTTCCATGGAGATATTATGAAGAAAGAATGAGTAAAGCTTACATTGTTATTCAATGAGTTGGTTTGATTAAAATAGAAGCAAGCTTGTTGTAGTTTCAATCCACTTCCCTTCCCATGGAAAAGGGCTTGAATCTTAACTCCTCAAAGGCCAAACTAAAAGAAATCGTGAGGGGAAATCAACATACATATATTCATATGCATAGTTCACCAGTGTTACAGAGTTTCTTGAAGACAATATCACATGTCAACATCAGAGTCCTTGTCATGCACCTTCTCAATTTGATGTAAATGTTGCTTGATCTCAAAACTTAGAGACTGTGTGAACTCTAAAGTCAGAGAAAATTGTCTATGATATAACATCAACGAAAAGAAGAATGGAGTATGGTTAAAGTATTATTGTCGTTAAAGTTTATCTCAGCATCATTCTTTTGAAGTGCCAAATTTAACAAAGTCATGAAAAGAACCGCAACTCTCATCAAGAAAAAGGAGACCAATGCATGTAATATTTTTAACAGGCAATATATGGAGACATCGGACAAAAACAGAGGGGGGGAGTTTTGTTCTAGCCAAGCATGCTTAACTGCGGAGTTCTGATGGGATTTGGTGAATTAGTGCTGGTATGAGCGCACCATGCTAGGACATCTAGTGCATGAGGAGGACAATAACATCACAAACAACCTAACAAAAGAGAGAAAGATGATGCACCCATCTGATCTGATGAAGGAGGCAATAGGCATGTGTATTCACGAGTAAGCATCGATTAAAGGTGCTTAGTAGATCTAAGGTCTATACGTACTAGAAATTCTAGACAGAGGTGGTGATGGTCTATGATGGTCATACAATAGCTTCCATGAGCTCCAATATATAAAACATGATGAACTATGCCGAGGGATAGGTGGGATCCATTGTGCAGCTAATTACTACTCATCATGGAATGGGGGGAGAGCAGAATCATAACCATAATCCTTAGCATACTTGGCATCAGATCCAAGGGCGTGCTTTGATTCAGATAGACATCGTCATCTTCTCCATGGTTATGCTTCTGTATTTAGTAACTCCATGGGACCTATGTTATGGTATTCAATCGTAGTATCATGGCGCGGATATGGCCCAGACAAAAGAATAAAGGAAAGCTCAGTAAAGTAGTTCTTCGATTCTTCTAAATGTAGCAACAGAAGGAAAGTTGGTCGCGTATACTTTCTTGGAGAGGAGCGTTATATAACTAAGGATTTGAAAGATTATGAGCAACGAGGCTTGTGAAGAAAAAGCAAGGCATGCATGTATGGATGGCTGTTTTGACTCACTCCAACCTCTCTATTGAAGATCATATATCTTGCTCTTATTCAGTGAGCAATACTGCCTAGCTCCTGGGCTCTAAGGAAGCATACTACTTCATATACCAAGTTGAGGACGGACATGAACATTGATTCTCTCACACTTCCGATGATGCCACAACCTTTCTCCAAAAGTCAATATGAAGGCCAACATGGAAACTAATGAAACATAGCAACGTTTATGTTGCACTGAAGGGCATGTTTGGAAAGTCAATAATGAACATTTATACTAATCTGCTGTGAGGATGATCAACTGTTCTAGCAAACACTTGAGTTCATGTAGTGCCAGAGTGAAGCAGATAAAGGAATTGATTGATTATAAGTGAGAAAGAAGTGCGGTGGATGTCGATGACGAGCATGCATGGATGCACCTGAAGAAATTCCGCTTAAAAAAGTTCAGAAGAATACTACATATGCTTTGCAAATATCCATACAAAAGCCAGAACGTTGCTCTTTGAAAGAACCTCGTGGTTCTCAAGCGGCAGTTGCGTTGAAGAGTTATTCTTGCATCCTGTATCTGTACAAAGGTATGCATTATTGTTTATGCTTTTTGGTTTATAAGACGTCTGCTCGCTCCAGAAGGAGACGTTTGCCATCCATCCTTACCCAATCGGATTGTATAAGCTCCGAGTTGGTCACATCAGGATGCTCTTCATCACTTTGGAGGACACGAAGTGATTTTTTGAAGGAGGATTGACACGTAGACTTTGGGCATCGTCAGATAATATATAAGTGAAGGGGATCTCATGCATTAGTACATTTGCTATGAATCGAACTGTCTATGCATATGGGATCACATCCGGTGATTTCCATTGAGCTATGGTTTTTAATTTTAGTGGTTAGATGATCGAATGATAAAGTTTTTTTTTTAAATATGGTTCTGTTAAACCAAAAACACTTCAATAATAAATTAAAAAAATATTATGATGTTTTGTTTGCTCATCTGACATCAAGCAAAGGTGTGAGAAGCCAACATATAAATAGTAAACTATTTGATCAATCAGTGAAATTTTTTTATCATTTGACTTATTATATATAAGCGGATGTCTTTGTAATTCTTAGTTGTTTTTACATGTAAGAGACGAAACATATATGATGAATTGTATGTTAAGGTTTTGGAATTGAGCTACTAATGATTTCTTTTGAGTTTCCATAAACACTTGAGTTTCCTCCAAGCACCCGATGTGTGCCGATCGATTTGGCAGTTGGCTTGATCCACCAGCCATGTGTCCCATACTTCCCGACATCCTTTGAACCCAATGTGAAGAATTGGCATGACAACTCAAGTACATATAACATGAAGAAATTATAGATATTTACACTTATATTTCCATACTTGCATGTATGCATAGGAACATAAAATCAAATTTCAAAATTCTTCTTTAAAATGCAATCAAGAACATGGGTGTATAAGATTCTCCTTGTGACATGGTTTTGAGTCTTCAGTGGATAGAGATTTCCTAATGGATCAATACCTCATAGAAGAAAGATTCTGGAAATTAATAGATGACCTAAAACTAGATAATAAAGAGTTTTTGTGGTAAAGATGTCACTAGCTATATCAAGGAGTATGAAAATTTAGCTTATCCATAAGGCATACCTAGGGATAGTTGGGTTTCAACCTTTAGGCGAGTATCCAATGGAAATACACGATATAGAATATACCTTCAGTTGGGATCATCCACTATTTCTTGGGAGGTTTTTAAGAACCAGTTGTTGCAAGAATTGTCGTTTGAGGATTCAACAAAAAGTAATCGCGTGACTTTTCAAGCTTGGCTAGATACATCTAAACCAAAAGCGAAGTTAATTGAGAGTTTCGAAGACTTTGAAGAAAAGTTTAGTGACTTACCTGAGGGAGACCAAACCTATCTTGAGCCTTATAAAAAGTTATGGATTTTTTAACTATCCTTGAGCACTCAATTCACAAAGATTGAGAGCCTCTTCTGGAAGAATATAATAACTCAAATGGCTTGATCAATGATTGGAAAATTGTACAAAAGCAACTTCACTGACTTGCTCTTGGATATGAACGTCAACAATTCACCTCTTTCTAAAAACATAGAATTGGATTGTACTAATCAAAAGAAAAATAATGAAAACTAAATTTCAATGAAACAACACAAATCAATAAGCAAACATGAGTGCGATCATGAGAACCCTTTGCGTGATTCTTACAGAAGTCTTCCCAGATTAATCATTAAAGAAATGAATGATGCAAGTGCTACTGAGATCCCTCTCGTCACAATAGCTTCTCCTACTATTGATACTCTCATTGATTCTCCATCTAAGGAAGAACAAGATGAGAACATTATAAACCTTGATACTTATGCATTTGAAAAATATGAACTTAAGGGTTTTGATATGAATGAACACTTGCTTTGTCTTAATTTTATACATATTAATGATGCTAATATTGCTTTTTCTAATCAAGTTTTTGAGTGGTTTGATGCAGGTCAAGAAAAAATGGATGATTTGATGTTTCAATGGAATATTATGAAAGCCACAAAATTTGACTTAATATTACTTTGGTTGTTACAGATGGATTATCGAGAAGTCTTATCTTGGATTGCTGTATTTGGTATAAGTCTGCGAATAGTTATGCTTTTCACAAGTGTTATTATTTTCAAGTTTAGGATGAAGAATGGGAGTTTATTGAAAAACCAAGTTTTCTTCCAGAATAGATCATGCATAACTTTTTACTTCCATTTTTACACCATTTTGTTTCTTGCATTAAAAGTATGCATCAAATTATGTACAAACACATGTTAAGATTTTCCCTTAGTCTCACGTCTAATTGCACTAATCTAGATTTTAAAGTGTATATTAAAATATGCAAGCAAAGTTTAATTTTGGAGACTAAACCTCTTCAGCAAAAACCATTACCCTATCTATGCACCATATTTGTTTAAAAATGCACTTAGAGTATGCATGGTAGGGTCCCATTACATGACCTTGCATCAAGGCACAATGCTTTTTCTTACCTATGCAGTACGAGTGATTTGGGAAGGATTTATGTATTTTCACATTGATTCTATGCGAGGGAGCACACAAGCTTCACCGTCAGATGCCTTCTATCCTAATGATTGCACCATATTTGTTTCTCTATGCATTTCAAAGTATGCATTCCATAGGGCTACATTATAAGGCCATTGATAGACACATATCCTTTAATCCCATGCACTTTCCAAATTAATTATGTGAAATGAATTGAGTTTTTAAAGAAACAGGCTATTTCGCCCATCGAGGACGCTGTGCAGGTTTGGTGGGGGTGGATTTCAGAGAGATTTCTCCCTCCTCACTCAAATGATGAAGAAGATTTTGATGGAAATGATAAAATGGAATTGTAACGAAGACTTCCATGGAGATATTATGAGGAAAGAATGAGTAAAGCTTACATTGTTATTCAATGAGTTGGTTTGATTAAAATAGAAGCATGCTTGTTGTAGTTTCAATCCACTTCCCTTCCCATGGAAAAGGGCTTGAATGT
This sequence comes from Ceratopteris richardii, assembly GCA_020310875.1. Classification (NCBI taxonomy): domain Eukaryota; kingdom Viridiplantae; phylum Streptophyta; class Polypodiopsida; order Polypodiales; family Pteridaceae; genus Ceratopteris; species Ceratopteris richardii. The sequence continues at coordinate 3,936,441 of CM035422.1, read as the reverse complement.
TAACTGCTTGAAGGCCAAACTAAAAAAAATCGTGAGGGGCAATCAACATACAAATATTCATATGCATAGTTCACCAGTGTTACAGAGTTTCTTGAAGACAATCTCACATGTCAACATCAGATTCCTTGTCATGCGGCTCTTGCGTTTAATGTAAAGGTTGCTCGATCTCAAAAATTAGAGATTGTGCGAACTCTAAAGTAAAAAAAAATTATCTATAAAATAACATCAGCAAGAAAAAGAATGGAGTATGGTTTAAGTATTGTTGTCGTTAAAGTTTATCTCAACATCATTCTTTTGAAGCGCCAAATTTAGCAAAGTCATGAAAAGTACCACAGCTGTCATCAGGAAAAAGGAGAACAACCCACGTAATGTTTTTTGGAGGCAATATATGGAGAGATCGGATATAAATAGAGGGGAGGAGTACTGTTCTGTCCAAGCATACTTAATTCTGGAGTTCTGATGGGATTTGGTGAATTAGTGCTCGTATTACTGCACCACACTACGACATCTGCTACATGAGGAGGACAATAACATCGCGAAAAACCTAACAAAAGAGACAAAGGTGATGCGCGCATCCGATCTGACAAAGGAGGCGATTGGAATGCGGATTCGCGAGTAAGCATCGATTAAAGGTTCTTAATAGATCTAAGGTACCAAAAATTCTAGACAGAGGCAATGATGGTCTATGATTGTCATACACCAGCTTCCACGAGCTCGAATATATAAAACATGATGAACTATGCTAAGGGACAGGTACGATCGATGGTGCCGCTAATTATCACTGATCATGGAACGGAGGGAGAGCAGAATCATAACCATAATCCTTGTTGATATATTTAGGTAGAGATGTGTGTAAACACACTAGGACCGCGGGGGTACTTTTTTCCCTCTTTAGGAGGTTTTTTTTCTCCCGGCTTGTATATACGCCTATTGCCCTAATGGGCTACTTATCTTTGTACATTCTCTAGTAATACATTCAGTATTGTGTGTTTGTGCTCCAAGCTTCTTCTTCTTCCTTGTGCTGTCCACGTGCTTCTGCAGACATCTATCTCCAACAATTGGTATCAAAGCAGGTCGTCACTTCATCTCGGGCGCCGCCAACACTCCTCCGTTTGTAGTCTCAGATTCGCACGAAATTTGGTGAGCATACTCAGGGTGTCTCAGAGATCAAAACAACATCGCTATGTGGTGCCAAAATTGCGATTTGAGCTCGTTTCGGCCTCCGAACGCACTATCACAGTGCTTGTGTAGGCTATTTTGTCTTTTTGTGCGAAAGGTATATATCAGTTTCTGTTCGCCAGTTTAAGCATCTGGAAGTCTACTACAAGTCTAGCAGAACTCGTCTGGGCAGTTCTGTTCAACTTTTTGAGATATAATCAATTTTTTGCATCAAGGTATTTTAGTCACCGGCCATGGCTGAAAGCAATGATGTATTCCATATGTTGGCTGTTGAGGATAAGTTGATGGTACCAACTACCCATTATGGGCTTATATGATGCGACATGCATTGGTTGCAAAAGGATTGTGGAACATTGTGCAGGGTGTTGAAAGACGTCCTGTTACACCTCTGACTACAGGTACTGCAAATACAGGTGCTGGAGCTGATGAAAATGGTGTCGAAGATGATATTCCGCAGATTCCTGTTCATGCTGTTGTTTCCGTTGCACCTACTGTAGAGCAAATTCACTGGGATGGCAGAGATGCACAGGCACATGCATTGATAGCTTTGTCTATCAAACGTGCCATTATTCCTCACATTCGCTCTTGCAGAACAACTAAGGATGCTTGGGATACACTTACCACATTGTATCAAGCTAGGAATGAGGCTCGCGTTGCTTATCTCCGAAAATAATTGGAGAGTGAGCACATGAATGAAGATGATTCTATGGACAATTTCCGAACGAAGATCAAAGACTTGAAGGAACAATTGATTTCTGCTGATCAGGTTATACCAGATAGCTCACTTGTGCAGACCGTTCTGAATGGTCTTCCTGATTCATATAAGAGTTTTGGTTCTACTCTTCGGTTGATGATGAAAGGCAATCCAAATGCCTTATCATTTGAGGAGTTAGTCTTAGTTCTATTGCAGGAAGATCAGTCCAGGCAGAACAGGTCCATTATGCGAGTTCCAGATCAAGCTTTCCTAGCTAGTCAGAAGGGCAAAGGAAAATGGAGCTCTTCAACTAGTAAGCAGAAATATGCTAATTTTGCATATTCGAAGAAGGAAGATAAAGATGAGAAGAAATCAGAAAAGCAGAAATTGTTTTGTAAGTACTGTAAAAGGAATGATCATATGATAAAGAACCGTCAAAAACTGGCTGCTAAAGAGGCAAAGAAGAAAGAGGGTGGAATGGTTGTTGCAGAGGCCTCTACACCAAAACCAGAGTCTTCAAATCTTGTGCAGGAAGAAGAATGGGTGTTTACTACTGTCTGCAGTTTTGACCCAGCTTCTCATGAGCAGTGCATGTCTGCAGTAGACTCCGATGTTTGGTATTTTGACAGTGAGGCAACCAAACATATTACCTCGCAACGCAGTTTCTTCTCGTCACTCGAGCCTGCCCCTAGAGGGAATATTGTTACATGCGCCAAAAACTCCTCTTATCTTGTTATGGGAGTTGGTAAGATCATGTTGACTACTACTGATGGTAGTTCTTTCACTTTGTCAGATGCTTTATTTGTGCCAAGGATCAAAAAGAACCTGTTATCAGTTTCTGCATTAGCCAAGATTGGCTTGGTTGTGAAATTTGTTGATGACAGGTGTACAGTTCATGATCTGTCAAATGGCGATGTGATTATTGCTTCTGGCATTTTATCTCGTGGGCTGTATAAGCTCATAGACTATGAAAGATTTGTAAATGATTTGGCATGTGCAGTAAATAATTCTCAGGCTATGTCAGATGCAAAGCTTTGGCATGCATGCTTTGGTCATCTAAATTTTGCTAGTTTGCTATGCCTGCAGATATCTGATGGAGAGTGTTAATCTTCAAAATAATAACCTACTCTTATGATTAGAGCACCTCTATACCAAGACTAAGTTAAAATCTTCACCAAATTAGAGGTTCAATCTCCAAATTATCAAAAGTTGAAAAATTCTGTGAAGAAGATAAAACACAGAAAGTCTGCTCCACAATTTCTTCTCATTGACCTATCAAACATGTAAAGTTTTCTATGAAATTTTGTATGGAGTGTAGCCTAGAAGTTGCGCACCTCGTCCAAGTTAAATTTCTTCAAAAGGTTTAGTATAACTTGAGAAATCAACTTCACAAGTTACCTATGTCTAAATCTGCACTTCTGAGAAGTCGATTTTGACACCCCTAACTTCTAACACATAGTTCTATCAATCTCGAACCCGTTTAAACAAATGCTTGTAGATACAGGCAGATTACCTTCTAACTTAAAGATTAAGTGCTTGCTTGCACAAAACTTTAAACCGTGGAGTGAGAACTGACCAAAAAATCAAGATCGAAATTTGCACCTGTTTCAGAGAACTGTGAACACTCATCACATATGAATGTTCCTATTAACAATTCTCCTAGCCTGTTTACAATTAGACTCTGAAACTCAAGTCATAGACTCATTAACAATGAACTTAGATATCCTCAAAAGGATTTCACAAATGATCTAACACAGACGGAGCAGACACAGAAACATCGGGCGCAATATTTCTTCGATTACTCAGAAAATTACAGTTGAGTGATGAGAGGAAAACTCAACTAACATTTCACATGTCTCATGATATCTAACTTCTCCTTTCTTGACTTCTATACTCACTCATCTATTCTTTCATATGCTCTCATATCACGCCTCGATATTTTCAAGGTATTTATAGAGAAATTTGTACAAGTCTATGACTAATCAAAGATCTAAGTGAACTATAACTATACTAATGTACATTTGTGTACATTCTTCATATCCTCTGAATGTATCCTTCTTCCAAGCTTCAAGAATTGAATCTTCCTTCATTCTTTAATCTTCCAAACATTCAATTAGTGATTGGTCTGCACCAACAGCTCCCCCTCAATCATCAATTGAGGTTTCTCTTATCTTCTTTATGCCTGCCATGTCTTTAAACTTCTGTAGCTTTGGTCCATCCAAGCTCTTTGTAAGCATATCAGCTATCTGATCTTTAGTTGAAGTATGTATGACTTCAATCTCCTTATCCATCACTTTCTCTCTTAGAAAGTGATACTGAATCTCAATGTGTTTGGTCCTGGCATGAAAAACAGGATTAACAGCTAAATACAATGAACTCATGTTATCTCCATATATAATTGGTATCCCATGCACAATGTCAAAACTCTTCATCAAGGTCTTGAGCCAAATCACTTCCTTTGCAGCTTCAACCATGCCTTTATATTCAGCTTCTATAGAAGACAAAGCAACTGTATGTTGCTTCTTGGAACACCATGAGATAAGTTTATCTCCCACATAACACATGTATCCATAAGTTGACCTTCTATCATCTGGATTACCTGCCCAATCTGCATCACTATAAATTTTGATATTTGTATATGATGTAAACCCATAATACAAACCTTCATTGAGTGTACCCTTAATGTACCTCAACACTCTTTGTCCTGCAATCCAATGTTCTTTCCTTGGGCAATGCATGAATTGAGACAAAACCCCTACTGCATATGATAAATCAGGTCTAGTTAAAGTAGCATAGATAAGACTACCAACCAAACTCTGATATTGTCTCATGTCCTTGAATTCTTCACCTCCAAATTTACTCAATTTGTGATTCACCTCCATTGGTGTAGGTGCTACCCTGCAATCATCCATTTTAAACTTGATTAACAAGTTCTTCAAATACCTTTCTTGAGTCACAAATACTCCATGTTGAGTATATGTAATCTCCATGCCCAAGAAGTATGACAAGTCTCCCAAGTCACTTATTTTGAACTCCTTTTCCATTTGCTTCTTGAGTCTTTGTATTCCTTCTTCATCTGTACTTGTAAGGATTATATCATCAACATATATGCACATGTATATGAAACCATTATCACTTGCTTTGACAAGCAAGCTACTATATGCTTTAGACACTTGAAATCCAAGTTCTTTCAAGAACTTTACAAGTCTATAATTCCATGCCCTTGGGGCATGCTTTAAGCCATACAAAGCTCTCTTGAGCTTGCACACATGATCTGGATACCTTTTATCTCTGAACCCTTGAGGTTGCTCCATGAATACATCATCTGAAATATAACCATTCAAAAAAGCATTTTTCACATCTAATTGACACAATTTCCAACCTTTGCATGCAGCAATTGCTATAAGTGTCCTGATGGTTGTCATCTTTGCCACAGGACTATAAGTCTCATCATAGTCAACACCATATGTCTGAGCAAACCCTTTAACAACAAGTCTAGCTTTGTACCTAGACACACTTCCATCTGCAAATCTTTTTGTCTTATAAACCCACTTACATCCAATGATTTTCTGACTATTTGGCTTTGGAACCAAATCCCATGTTTGATTCTCCAATAATGCATCATATTCTTCCTGCATAGCTTTCTCCCATTTTTCCTTACCTTTTGCCTCTTCATATGTAGAAGGGTCTTCATCTGTTTTCATCATATAAGCATAATCTTTTGTGGCCAAAAAAGAAGTATCATAACTATACCTTGTAGGTTGCCACCTATTTCTTGATGATCTTCTGAGTTCTCCACTCCTTGAGGTTTCTGGTTCTTCATATTCAGGATCAAATCTTGGTGTTTCTTCCACTTCAACCTGCACTTCATTATTCTCTTGTTCATCAAATATCTGAACCTTTGATTTACCTTTCCTTTGGCTCACAATTTCTTCATCATCTGTATTAAGATTGATAGTACCTGCATACCAAGTACCTTGCTCATCAAATGTAACATCTTTTGATACAAGAAAATGTTTTGTGGATGGATTCCACAACCTGTATCCCATCTGCTTATCATCATAACCAATAAACACATATTTTTCAGCTTTAGGTTCCAATTTGTGCCTTAATTGTGATGGTACATATGCATAGGCCAAACATCCAAATACTTTGCAATGGTCTAGTGTAGGTCTCTTACCCCACCATGCCTCATAAGGTGTCATTCCCTGCAAAGCTTTACATGGTAACCTATTGACCAAATAAGTGGCTGTATTTACAGCCTCAGCCCACAAATAATTAGGGCAATTTTTCTCCTTCATCATGGATCTTGCAAACTCAACAAGAGTTCTATTTCTCCTTTCTGCTACACCATTTTGTTGAGGAGAGTACCTGCAAGTAACTTCCCTTTTTATACCTGCATCCCACAAGTAATCACTGAATTCATTAGAGAAATACTCTCCCCCTCCATCTGACCTTAGTCTTTTCAACTTATGTCCTGTAATTCTCTCTGCATACATATGATAATGTTTGAAAGTATTGAATACTTCTGACTTATCTTTGATCACATAAATAGTGATCCATCTAGTAGCATCATCAACATAAATCACATAATACCTTGACCCATTTATACTGAAATCCTTTGATGGTCCCCACACATTTGTGTGTACCAATTCAAGCTTCTCTGAGTACATAAAACCATGCTTGGAATAGGAATGCTTATGAGCTTTACCTAATTGACATGCCTCACATTTGTATGTCATATGTTGACCTGCAACATTAGGCAATCCAAGCACTGAACCATTGTTAATCATGTCTTTAATACCTCTTTCATTGAAATGTCCAAGCCTCTTGTGCCAAAGATCTAACTCAGAGATCTTATGTCCTCCATATGTGAACATAGCATGACCAATATTGCCTTGAATCTTCAATGTAAATAATCTTCCTTCTTTCTTCCCTGAAACAATCTGTTTATACCCTTGACTAGGGTCTTCCACATATACTCCATCATTAGTGAACCTTACTTCATATCCCTTTTCAACAATTTGTCCTACACTTATCAAATTCTTAGGAATTGTAGGAACATACAGAACCTTACTCAATAAGGTACTACCATCCTTAGCCTTCACTGATCCAATTGACTTCACATTGTGCTTTGTGTTGTCACCTGTTTGAACAACATGATTAAAAACCTTATTCTCCAAATCAGTCATCAAAGCGATATTACCACGTAGGTGATTGCTACACCCTGAGTCAATGTAGAAGACTCTTTGATCTTCACTCTGCCTTTCACAAGTTGCATTCATTATCAATGTTGAATCCTCCTTTTGATCTGAAGCATAATTGTAGTAGGTATTGTTATATTGTTGACTTTGGAATCCTCTACCTGCATTTCTTCCAAAGTAACTCCTACTACCTCTACCTCTGAAATTACCTCTTTGATTTCTGCCACCTCTTCCTCTTGCATTATAGTTTTGACTATATCCATTATTACTCTGAGTATTGTGCCAACAATCATTAGCTAAGTGATTTGTCTTACCACAAATCCAGCAAGCTTTGCCTTCATCTTTGTTGTTCCTACCTCTTCCTCTACCTTTGCCACCTCCTCTTCCTCTTAGGAAGTTGGCTTGACTAGTTGTTCCTTCATCTTCATTTGCTTGTTGCTTTCCTTTGCTATTCTTCTTCTTGTCCTTTGAGTACATTGCATGACCTGCACTCTTGTCACCATCTCCTTTAACATCCTGCTCAAATGTTAGCATATGACCTAACAACTGATTTAAATCAGGAGTGAAATGATCAAGTGATAACTCTGTAGACAAAATGAATGGCTTCCATTTGTCATCACCTCTTAAACCTGTAAGAATTTGCCTTACCAATTTATCCTCCTCAATGTCTTCATCAACAGCTCCTAAAGCATCTGCAATATCTTTCATTCTTGTCACATAGTCTGAAATGGATTGAGAAGCCTTCTTCTTAAAGGTGGTAAACTCTGCCCATAAGGATGCCTTCCTTGACTTAGTAGTATTCTGGAAATGCTCCTCCAAAGCACTCCAAATATCAGTTGCACTTTCAAGACCTCGAATATGAGGTAACAAGTAATCATTGACTGCCATATATATAATGCTCCTAGCTTGAGCATCTTTCTTCATCCAATTTTTCAAATCTGCTAACTCTTCCCTAGTTGGAACACTAGGATCTCTGAACTGTGGCTTCTCTTCTTCTCCTGTGATGTAGGCTATTAAGTCTTTGCTCATAAGATGAGCTTCCATCCTCATTGACCATGCAGGATAGTTTTCCCTATCCAATTTCTCTATCTGTAGAGAATCTCCCATCTTGTGTCCACCTGTGTATTGAAATCTTCAAGCTTTACAAATGATATATGTACCTTTGCTTCGAATTAGACTCCTTTTGTCTTTCTTGATGTCGTATGGTCTCCTCCTCAAGCTTTGCCTTCAAGCTTTCACCTTTTAGTTCTTCAGTTGTTGAATTTCTTGAATCTGCAGCAGTCGGGATCCTCCTTTCCTTGATTTTGATGTTTCCTGCTCTGATACCACTGATGGAGAGTGTTAATCTCCAAAAGAATAACCTACTCTTATGACTAGAGCACCTCTATACCAAGAGTAAGTTAAAATCTTCACCAAATTAGAGGTTCAATCTCCAAATTATCAAAAGTTGAAAAATTCTGTGAAGAAGATAAAACACAAAAAGTCTGCTGCACAATTTCTTCTCATTGACCTATCAAACATGTAAAGTTTTCTATGAAATTTTGTATGGAGTGTAGCCTAGAAGTTGCGCACCTCCTCCAAGTTAAATTTCTTCAAAAAGTTTAGTATAACTTGAGAAATCAACTTCACAAGTTACCTATGTCTAAATCTGCACTTCTGAGAAGTCGATTTTGACACCCCTAACTTCTAACACATAGTTCTATCAATCTCGAACCCGTTTAAACAAATGCTTGTAGATACAGGCAGCTTACCTTCTAACTTAAAGATTAAGTGCTTGCTTGCACAAAACTTTAAACTGTGGAGTGAGAACTGACCAAAAAATCAAGATCAAAATTTGCGCCTATTTCAGAGAACTGTGAACACTCATCACTTATGAATGTTCCTATTAACAATTCTCCTAGCCTGTTTACAATTAGACTCTGAAACTCAAGTCATAGACTCATTAACTATGAACTTAGATATCCTCAAAAGGATTTCACAAATGATCTAACACAGATGGAGCAGACACAGAAACATCGGGCGCAATATTTCTTCGATTACTCAGAAAATTACAGTTGAGTGGTGAGAGGAAAACTCAACTAACATTTCACATGTCTCATGACATCTAACTTCTCCTTTCTTGACTTCTATACTCACTCATCTATTCTTTCATATGCTCTCATATCACGCCTCGACATTTTCAAGGTATTTATAGAGAAATTTGTACAAGTCTATGACTAATCAAAGATCTAAGTGAACTATAACTATACTAATGTACATATGTGTACATTCCTCATATCCTCTGAATGTATCCTTCTTCCAAGCTTCAAGAATTGAATCTTCCTTCATTCTTTAATCTTCCAAACATTCAATTGGTGATTGGTCTGCACCAACAATATCTGAAATGGTGTCCTCGTTGCCCAAACTTGAGGCACCTGGAAATCATGTTTGTGAAGGCTATATTTTGGGCAAAATGCAGCATTCATCCTTTCCAAAAGATGTTTCAGTTCGGGCTACTCGGAAATTGTAGCTTGTACATAGTTATGTCTGTGGTCCTATGCAGACACCTTCTTTTGGAAATTATCTTTACTTCGTGACTTTCATTGATGATTTTTCCAGGCATGCATGGGTATATCCATTGAAGGCAAATTCCGAAGTGTTCATGTGCTTCAAACATTTTTTGGTTTTGGCTAAAAATATGTCAGCATGTAAAATGGGCACCCTCCTTTCTGATCGAGGGGGGGAATATATGTCTTCTGACTTTAATGCATGTCTGGCTGAACGTGGGATAAAACACCAGTGTACAGTGCCGTATACACCTCAACAGAATGGAGTTGCTGAACAGAAGAACAGGTCTCTCATGGAGATGGCGAGGTGTATGGTCGAGTCAAGCTTTACCTCATAGTTTCTAGCTTGAGGCTGTCATGTGTGCAACATATGTACTGAACAGGTGTCCCACTAAAGCGTTGCAATCTATCACTCCATATGAGGCTTGGCATGATCGCAAGCCATCTGTTGCTCATTTGCGTGTTTTTGGTTGTTTGGCATATGCATTAGTGCCTGAACAACATCGTAGAAAATTGGATGATAAAGCAGTAAAATGTATTTCTGTTGGGTATAGTTTTGAAAGTAAAGGCTATCGTCTGTATCATCCATAGACCAAACGCATTCTGGTTAGCCGTGATGTTGTTTTTGTGAAAGATGCTATTCAACCATTGCTTTCATGTACTAAGGAGACATCTGTTAGCTCCAAAGACATGTATGATACTTTGATACCTCTTTTTACAGGTGGATAGTCTAGTGCTAGTCCTAATGAAGCATCTTCTCCGCCTTTGCAGGTTTCATGTGATGATGTAGATCATTCCATTTCTGAAGCAGATTTACAGGATGCACTTGTTGATGAGAGAGCTGATATTGAGCAGGCAAGAACTATGCCAAAATGGCTGGTGTAGACCTTGCATGATAGCAAATTAGATGCACCTTTGTCATATCATACTCGATCAGGCTCTCATAGTGCCTCTTTTGCATCAGATTGCTATGCTATGGCTACATCTAGTCTCTGTGATGAGAATTAGCCTGTTTCATTTGATGAAGCACAAAATTCAGAAAATTCGATGGCTGCTATGCAATCTGAATATGATGCAATAATGAAGAATGGTACTTGGTCTTTATGTGACTTGCCTCCTGGCAAGAAGGCCATTGGCACTAAGTTGGTATACAAGTTGAAGCGTAAACCTGATGGTACAGTTGACATGTATAAGGCTAGGCTTGTTGCAAAGGGTTATGCACAGGAAAGAGGCATTGATTTTGATGAGACCTTTGCACCTACATGCCGTATGACTAATGTTCAGAGCATTTGTGCACTTGTAGCTCATCATGGTTGGAATGTACATCAGTTGGACATTAAAACAACATTTCTGAATGGTGACTTGCATGAAGAAGTGTATGTTTTTCAGCCCCGTGGCTTTGTGCAGAAAGGACATGAAAACTAGGTGTGCAGGTTAAAGAAGGCATTATATGGTTTAAAGCAAGCATCACGTGCTTGGTATGAGAAGATACATGCCTATCTAATTGCACATGGTTTTGAGAACAGTCCAACTGAAAGCACCTTATATGTTAAGCGTGCTAATGATGTGCTTTTGATCATTGTTGTCTATGTTGATGACATGCTGCTCACTAGACCTATTGAGAAGCATATTGCTGGTTTTAAGGCTGATTTGCATGCCTCATTTGAGATGTCTGATTTGGGGCATTTGCATCACTATTTGGGCATTCAGTTTATGCAAGTTGATGGTGGAATGGCTTTGTGTCAAACAAAATATATTGACACATTATTGCAGCGTTTTGGCCTTGTAGACTGTAAGCCTTCTGCCACTCCTATGGAGACATGTTTACGATTGAGTCTTCATGATGCTAGAGATGCATTTGATGCTGTTCTCTATCAGCAAGCTGTTGGATGCTTGATTTAATTATGCATTACTCGGCCAGATATTCAGTTTGCTGTCTCATATATGAGCAGATTTATGCATTGCCCAGGAGTCAAGCATTGGCAGGCGGTTAAGCACATCTTTCGCTACTTGAGTGGTACTCGACTACTTGGGTTGTTTTATCCCAAGGGGGGATCACTACCGCTAGATTTGCATGCTTTTTCTGACTCTGATTAGGCTGGTTGCTATGACACTCATGTGTCCACTAGTGGCTTTTGCTTCATGCTTGGTAGCTCATGTATATCTTGGTTGAGCAAGAAGCAGCCTATTGTGGCCACTACCAGGTGTGAGGCTGAGTATAGGGCAGCTTTCACAGCTACTGTTGAGTGTGTGTGGCTCAGATGCCTTATAGCTGATTTGGGTGTTGGTCAGTCTTCTGCCACCACCATCTTCACTGACAGTCAGAGCGCATTGGTAGTTGCAAGTAACCCTGTGTTCCATGCTCGCACTAAGCACATTGAGGTGCATTATCATTATGTCAGGGAGAGGTTCTCTGCTGGGGAGATCAGCTTGGCATATGTGCCCACACAGGAGAACATTGTAGACCTTTTCACGAAGGCTCTGCCTAGGGAGAAGTTTGAAGCTTTCCGCAAAGCTTTGGGCTTACTTCCTTTTGTGGAGTGATTTCCACATAGCGTGGCACTTCCTTATACATGAGTGCCAGCTCCTTGTTCACCGCATCACTCCTAGGGGGGATTTGTTGATATATTTAGGTAGTGATGTGTGTGAACACAATAGGACTACCGGGGCACTTTTTTCCCTCTTTAGGAGGGTTTTTTCCCCCAGCTTGTATATACGCCTATTGCCCTAATGGGCTACTTATCTTTGTACATTCTCTAGTAATACATTCATTATTGTCTATTTGTGCTCCAAGCTTCTTCTTCTTCCTTGTGCTATCCGCGTGCTTCCGCAGACATCTATCTCCAACAATCCTTAGCATACTTGGCATCAGATCCAAGGGTGCGCTTTGATTCAGATAGACATCGTCATCTTCTCCACGATTATGCTTCTGTATTTAGTAACTCCATGGGATCTATGTTATGGTATTCAATCGTAGCATTGTGGCGCCCATATGGCCTAGACAAAAGAATAAAGGAAAGCTGAGTAAAGTAGTTCTTCTGTTATTATGAATGTAGCAACTAAAGGAAAGTTGGTCGCGTATACTATCCTGGAGAGGAGCATTATATATCTTAGGATTTCAAAGATTTCAAGCAATGATGCTTTTGAAGAAAAAGCAAGGCATGCATGTATGGATGGTTGTTTTGGCTCAGTCCAACCTCTCTGTTGAAGACCATATATCTCACTCTGATTCAATGAGCAATACTGCCTAGATCCTGGGCTCTAAGGAAGCATACTACTTCATATACCAAGTTCAGAATGGATATGAACATCGATTCCCTCACACTTTCGACGATGCCACAATGTTTATCCAAAAGTCAATATGAAGGCCAACATGGAAACTAATGAAACGTAGCAACGTTTATGTTGCACTGCGGGGCATGTTTGGAAAGTCGATAGTGAACATTTATACTAATCTACTGTGATGATGATCAACGGTTCTGGCAAACACTTGAGTTCATGCAATGCTAGAGTGAAGCAGATCAAGGAATTGACTGAGCAAAATGGACGATTATAAGTGAGAAAGAAGTGCGGTGGATCTTGATGACGAGCATGCATGGATGCACCTGAAGAAATGCTGCTTGGAAAAGTTCAAAATAAATACTACATATGCTTTGCAAATATCCAGGATAGAACCAGTTCCATCCATAGAAAAGCTAGAATGTTGCTCTTTGAAAGAACCTCTTGGTTCTGATGCGCAGATGCTATCTCAAGCGGCAATTGTGTTGAAGAGTTATTCTGCATCCTGTATCTGTGATGGAGATGATTAATCTCCAAAAGACAAGCTACACTTGAGTTTAGAACATCTCCATGTCAAGTATAGCTCAAAACATTCACCAATTTGGAAATCTTTTACCAAAATATGAACACTCAACTTCTCTATGAAAACTAGCTTCACTTAGAAAAGTTTGCCTCACAAAATTCACTCATTGACTGATGAAATGATTAAAGTTTTCTATGAAACTTTGATACAACACTCTTGTAGTGTTTTTGCAACTACTCCAAGTTAAAGTTCTTCAAAACAACTTACAAAGTTTTAGATTTACTTCAATAAGTAAACCTATGTCTAAAACAAGCACTTTCTACAGGCGACTTTTACATATGCAACTTTAAACAATTGGTTCTCACAAAATATAACCCTTTTAATGAAATGCTTTTAGAAATGGATGACTTACCTTCCAACTTAGATTTTGATTCCTTATTTGTGTAAAAAGTTACACTATACACTGAGATTTGATCAATTCTTTGATCATCAAATTTGTGCATGTTTCAAAAGAAACTTATCACTTCTTCACATACAAATGTTCCTACTTACAATTCTCTCAGACTTATTATCTCAAACCTTGACCATAGATGAATTAACTATGGACTTAGACATCTACAAAATGATTTCTAAAATGATCAAGCAGAGATGGAGAAATGGAGAAAAGATCGATGTGCATTTCTCAGAAAACTTCTTCTATTCAACTCATCTTACATCTGATGGATGATACTCATCCAACTTATGATGTAATCCTCATCTATATCATCTATATTTCATCTCTCATATATATCATGACTATATACAAGTGTATATATACATACGATTGTGGATGTGTCATTACTTCAAGTATTTGTAAAGTATTTACAAAGCTAATATACATGTGTATATAGCCCATCTCTTTCTGAACCTCTACTTCACTTTATGCTCTTAGGCTTTAATATTTTCTTCAAATCTTCACTCCTAAGATTTGTATAATCATCAATTGTTGATTTTCTTGCTCCAATAGCTCCCCCTCAATCATCAATTGTGATTACTTGCATCTTCTTTATCCCTGTCATATCTTTAAATCTCTGCAACTTGGGTCCATCCAAACTTTTTGTCAACATATTTGCAAGTTGATCCTTTGTAAGAGTATGCATGATTTATATTTCTTTATCAACAACCTTCTCTCTCAGAAAATGATATTGGATCTCTATGTGTTTGGTCCTTGCATGAAACACAGGGTTAGCTGCCAAATACAAAGAACTCATGTTGTCTCCACAAATGATAGGAATACTCTGAATGATATCAAAACTCTTCATAAGAGTTTTTAGCCATATGACTTCCTTTGCAGCTTCTCCTATACCTTTGCACTCTGCTTCTGTAGATGATAAAGCAATTGTATGTTGCTTCTTAGAGCACCATGAAATTAACTTATCTCCCACATAACACAAATACCCATGTGATCAAAGTTACCTGCCCAATTGCATCTAGATCCTCATGAATGCATGAAGATACTCACCTATGCATGTGTAAGTTGCAAAAGAAGAAGAGAAAAGAGAAAAAACTAAAGAGGTAGGTGCAAAGGAAACTCATAGATCAATTTGAGACCCAGCCTATGCACTTGTAGTATTTTTGGATGAAGATTTTGAACCTCATGGTTGGGTAGAAATCCTAGCGACAATGGATGTAGCCATCAATGAAGAACAATGGACACCACACTGCAATGAAGATGGCTATGACATTTCAATTTTTACTATAGAACAAATCATGTGTGATTTGGTTATAGAAGAGTGCACGCCTAGCACAATAGAACTTGATCAATCCAGTGACTCAGATCTAGAGTCAATTATTATGGAGCCTTTTGTGCTTCAGGAGAAGAATACCTGTACAAAGTAGAAGCTCACCCTCAAGGACAAGAAGAGCTTATGAACGAGGTAAGGTTAGCACACAATTAACCCCCAAGAGTGAAGGCAAGAAAAGAAAGAAGAGCTAACTCCCACTAGAAGAGGAAGAATCCTTATTTGAGGTCCCTAAAAACTTTAAGAAGTACGAAGTTGAGGATAGAAAAGTCATGATTAGAATGCCTAAACGAGAAGCACTCACAAGAGTGGCCTATGATAACAAAGAGATGACTAATAAAATTATCGTGACCATAGAAGAAGGTGAAGAATGATGCACCTACATAGGACATGACCTGATTGAGGACGATGAAAAGGAATTGATTGAATTGTTGAGAGAATACAGAGATGTGCTCACATGGATTTATAAGGACTTAAAAGGAGTAGACCCAGACATATGCTCACATATGATCCCCATGACCTTAGAAGCCAAACCCTCTACGTAGAAGCCATACACATATAATGACAATTATGCTGCCAAGATCAAGGAAGAGATAGATCATCTGGTAGAAGCTAGATTTATCTATGAGATTGAGCACACCAAATGGGTATCCCCCATTGTAGTGGTGCCCAAAAAGAATGGCAAGTTACTATTAGAGATAGTTATCCGCTTCCTATCACTGAGCATCTATTACAAATAGTGGCAGGCAAGGAAGTTTACAACTTCCTTGATGGATTCTCTGGCTACAATCAAGTGGCCATTGTTGGGAGTGATGGCTAGATGCACTCAGAAGATCAAGTTGGTGCTGCTAGACCTGCTTCACACCTGCCCTCCTTTGACTCCAGATATGTTTAGTAGACCCCTTGAGCTTCCAAATGATACCAAGAAACCATATATGTTCTTTGCAAATGTTATGAGTAATGATCAAATCAAGACAGACTACTTGTGACTTCAAAATCCTGAAAAACTTGCTATTTTGGTATTGACACCTGCTCAATGTTATGCTCAGTGTGACCAGTGTGGTTATAATTAGCAAAATTCCTTCTAGAGATATTCTATTAGCTTAGTAAGCTTCCATTTGCAAGTGGAATGAAAGGAAATGATAAACTACACTCAGAGAAATTACTTTAGCAAAATAAGGTGTACCCCCGATTTTTTAGGAGACTTAGAGTCACAGACCAGTGAGCACCCCGACTGAGATTTCTCTGTGATAGTAGATTCAATGGCCTTGAAATTTTGTAGGTGTATAGTAGACTTTGAGCTGAATCCAATGCACTTTGAATCATCCAATTTGGTTCAGTAGATCTTGAGATATGCCTCTTGGAAGTTGACAGACTTGAGGTAGATGACACAGAGAAACCAGAGTTGAAAAGTATGAATGTATCTATTGATTAATGTAGATGTACAAGCTCATTAGCATGCCAAGCATAGCTAAATGAGATATTTTGGTGTAGGCTAAGATGTAGCACTATCACACACACAGATACAGTAGTAAAATGCCTCGGGAGATGAGCTCAATGAGTGAGACTAGCCCGCGAGTTTTCTTCAAGGCTTTTATAAAAGTTGATTGGTCATTTGAATTTGAAATTCAAATTGAAGCTCCCTAGAATCTCTCCACTAAACTTAGGGAGATATTCCCTCAATCATACCATCTGCTTTTTCCACGACTTAGACTAGTAGGTGTGATTACATGAATGATTAAGTCATATTGACTTTTACATTGGATAAAAACGTAATAACCAATTAAGCATTGGTTCCTATGGTTCAAGGTTCATGTAAATACATTCTTCAAGGGTTCAAGCTTTAGCCTTCCAAGGTTCCAATTTTCCAAGCCAATGTGTGTAGGCTTGTTTTTGCACCAACAGCCATTGCTCCAGAAGATCATCATAAGGTGGCTTTTGCCACAAAGTGGGGCATATTTGCTTTTTGGGTAATGCCATTTGGGCTCACCAATGCACCCACTACATTCCAACGTTTGATGTGCCATGTGTTCAAAGAGTTCTTGAGGAAAAACTTGGAAGTCTATGTTGGTGATCTTTGTGCTCATTCCAACATTACACAAACACATATACCTACGTTAAGACAAATCTTTCACAAATATAGAGAATATCAAGTCTACTTGAACCCAGAAAAGTGTGGTGCATTGCTGCTATCATCGATGCATCATTCACATGTATGCAATCATTACAAAGACTTTGCACTCCCTTTTGACTAACTTTGAGTGGACGGACGAATGCGAGAACTCCTTTAATTATCTTAAAAGGCGATTGTGTTCAGCACCAATCTTGCCTACACCATATTGGAACAAGCCATTCCATGTTCATGTGGATGCATCCAATTATGCTATTGGGTGTGTGTTAGCACAACCTACTAGTGAAGGTAATGAAATTAAGTAGCAATCCTATAGAAGCAAATCTCATAGGATCGGTAGGTGTGGAAACCCCTTGCATGGGTGAGGTGGCGCTTCTCCTCTATATTCAAGATGCTCTAATGACAATCAAGGTGCTAATGTGTCAAGATGAAGATCTCAGGGAACCTCTTGTCTTGGGTCAAGATTGGATCTATGATCATGTAGTCAACCTAAACCTAAGAAGTGCACTTCTTTAGGTCTAGGTGGATCAAAATCACATTACCATTGAGCTAGAAAAGCATGCACTCAATGAACTAGGAAAGGCACCAACTCCTCGTCCTTCCAGGAAGATAAAGATGTTGTTCTTGGCCAAAAATTATGAAGAGATGGATAGGTATGTGCTTGAAGATGAAGAGGTGTTGCAAAATCCTTGATCTACACCAGCCAAATGAACTCCAGGAGTATATGGTGGGCCCTTTTAGCTTGCCAATGGATGTATTAGACACCCTATGTACCTTGGAAGATCACTCTCAAAAAGATAGATCAAAACAGATAAGTTGGAGTTAGCTCAGAGGTGAAAACTTGCTATTCTTGGTTCATACACCTGTCCAGTGTTTTACATAATTCTCTGATCACAGCAGCAATTAGCTCAATTCCTCTTGGGGAAGTCTAGGCAACTTAAAGAGCTAACTTTCAAGAGTAATCTCATCAAAAATAATGAACCACACACTGAGAATGAGTTTTAACAAGTGATGACATCATCCCGATTTTCACGGGCTGCTACAGAAATAGACCAGTGAGTAGAAAAATCAACATAACTCAAAATGTAGAAATCCAATGATTATTTGTATGGTTATACTAGACAGTAAGCTGAATCCAACAAGCTTTAAATCACTGAATTTGGATAAGTAACCACTGAGAAATGGCTCTGACAAGATGAGTGAAAAAGTCGGGTACCTGACAGAGAAGTGAAGATGAACAGACCCTGTTGACTTCAAATGAACATAACTGAATATTGCAACATCCAAATGACATGAAAATTTATGAGCATATGGTAGACATATAGAGCTAACTTTACCAAGTTAAATCACTGAAAATGATGCACCAAGCTCAGAGAAAACATCTCTGCAAGCTGACTGAGAAAAACTGAGAGTAATGGCAGGGAGTAGTACACTTCACAAGAACATGGGAAGATGAACTCAAATAATCATGAAAATGAAAGTATATTGCTTGTACAATACAATGACTTACTGATACATATGTGTGCCTTGTAATCACACCTTGATATGGCATAAAGCTCAGCTCTTGGAGGTCTTCACATAGGTCTCTCTAACCACGACTAAAACTGCCATCTATTTATAGTTGAGTTTGGGAGGCTAACTTCCCTCAATCACTCTCCAATCAATCAATGATTGATTTGATTCTCTACCTACCACAAATCACAAATTCGTGGCTCCTCTTTCCATTCTTGATCAAGTGGACTCAACCACTTAAGATTCTCTTACTTTTACATTAAGTAAACTCTTCAAAAGTTACAAGAGGTAGTTCACAAGTGAACTTTACATAGTCTTCTTTTTAAAGCTTCTTCTAAGACTTTGTGAGACTCAAGCCAATACTTAGGCTTGTCATAGACTTGCTCCAACAGCTCCCCCTCAAGCCAAGTATGCTTGAGGTCTTCAATCTTCCAAGATTACCTGCAAACCTATCATAGCCTTGAATTTGCAAAACTTTGTACCATCCAATGCTTTGGTTAGAATATCTGCACATTGTTGATGAGTGGACACATATGATATTTGAATCTCTTTGCTTAGAACCTTCTCTCGTACATAGTGATAATGAACTTCAATATGTTTAGTCCTTGCATGAAAAATAGGATTAGCAGCCAAGTGAATAGAACTCATATTGTCACCAAAAATAGTTGGAGTTCCAAACTCCAATCCAAGATCTTTGAATAATGTCTTCATCCACATAGCTTCTTGTGTAGCTATAGCAAGACCTCTATATTCAGCTTCAGTAGAAGAGAGAGCAACTGTGGGTTCCTTCTTGGATGACCATGAAATAAGCTTTGAACCTGCAAAGGTAAGATAACCTGAAGTGCTCCTTCTATCTTCCTTGGAGCCAGCCCAATCTGCATCAGAAAATAGCTTCAAACCTAAATCAGATACATAAGGATAATAAAGTCCTTCATTTATGGTTCCTTTGAGATACTTGAGAATCCTTTTGGTAGCATCCATATGTGGTTTCCTTGGTGTGTGCATAAATTAGCTTAGCACACTCACACTGTAACATATATCTACTCTTGTCAATGTGGCATAGTTGAGACTACCCACTAGACTTTGATATGATGTGATGTCCTCTATGAGTTCACCTTCATGTGAGCTCAATTTGTGATTGAACTCCATTGGAGTACCTGCAATCTTACAATCTTGCATCTTGAATTTTGCCAACATGTCCTTAATGTACTTTCTTTGAGTGAGAAACAAACCATGATCTTTGTAGACAACTTCCAAACCTAGGAAGTAGGTAAGTGAACCCAAATCACTTATCTTGAACTCTTCTCTCATCTGATCTTTGATCTTCTTCATACCATCTGCATCATTTCCTGTCAATATAATATCATCTACATATACACGTAGGTAGATGACCTCGGAATTACTCTTTTTAATAAAGAGTGAAGGATCTGCCTTGCTTGGTTGAAAGCCTTTGTCCTGCAAGAATGAAACAAGCCTGAAATTCCAAGCTCTTGGAGCTTGCTTGAGACCATACAATGCTTTGTTAAGTTTACACACATAATCAGGATAAACTTGATTCTCAAAACCAGGTGGTTGTGCCATATATACCTCTTCTATTATCCAACCATTCAAGAATGCATTCTTTACATCTAGTTGAAGTATCTTCCAATTCTTGGAAGAGGCAATACTAAGCAAAACCCTAATAGTAGGCATCTTTGCCACAGGAGAGAAAGTCTCCTCATAATCAATTCCCTGAGTTTGTGCAAAGCCTTTTGCTACAAGCCTTGCCTTATACCTGTTAATGGAACCATCAAAATTCTTCTTGAGTTTATAGACCCATCTTGAGCCTATTACCTTCATGGATGAAGTCTTGGGCACCAAATCCCAAGTGTTGTTTTCCTCAAGTGCTTCAATCTCTTCCTTCATTGCATGCTTCCATTCTGTTTTTGCTTTGGCCTCTTCAAATGATGATGGCTCCTCTTGGTTTATGTCCTGTGCTATGTAGATAGAATGTTTAGTTACTAATGAGGTGTCAAACCCATACCTTTCTGGTTTTTTCTTTTCCCTCATAGATCTTCTTAGGCCATGATGTGATGATTCTGCCTCATGTCCAAGTTCCTGCAATTTTGCTTTACCTTTAGACTTCCATGCTTTGACCTTTTCCATGTGAGATTCTTCATCATCCTCTGAGGTGTCTTGTTCTTCAATCTTTGGTTGTTCTCTACCAAGCTTTGGAAAATCTTCTTCAAGATTATATGGTAAATTGACCTTCCTGCATGAATCTTCATACCATGAATTGTTCTCATCAAAAACTACATCTCTGCTTACCAAGAATCCTTTCTTGGTAGGGTTGTATAACCTGTAGCCCTTTTGATTGTTGTCATATCCAATAAATACACACCTTTCTGCCTTTGGATCCATCTTGCCTCTAACCTGTGAAGGAACATGAGCAAAAGCAATACATCCAAAAATTTTACAATGATCTAAGCTTGGTCTTCTTCCATTCCAAGCCTCATATGGAGTCATCCCATCAAGGGATTTTGAAGGCAACCTGTTAATCAAGTAAGTGGCTGTAGATACAGCCTCGGCCCATAAGTAATTAGGTAAATGCTTTTCATTTAACATAGACCTTGCAGCTTCAACAATTGTCCTATTCCTCCTTTCTGCCACTCCATTTGCTCAGGAGTGTACCTTGTAGTTACCTCTCTTTTGATTCCTCTTTCTTGAAGAAAAGAATCAAAATCATGGGAGAAGTATTCTCCCCCTCCATCTGACCTTAGCCTTTTTAGTGATTTACCTGTTTGATTCTCCACAAGAGCCAAATATCTTTTGAAACATGAAAAAACTTCATCTTTGTGTTTCATAAAGAATAGGATAGTCCATCTGCTGCAATCATCAATAAAGGAAACATAATACCTTGATCCAGATATTGAAGCTTCCTTGCTAGGTCCCCATACATCTGTATGAACCAACTCCAAGAGATCTCCATGCATATAACCTTTCTTCATGAATGGTAACCTGTGAGACTTTCCAAATTGACATGCACTACACTTATAAATCATATGTTGTTTTGACAAATTAGGAAGTCCAAGTACACTTTGGTCCCTGCAGATTTGCTTTAATGACCTTTCACCAATATGTGCTAACCTTTTGTGCCATACTTCCAATTCTGTGAGTGTCTGACTACCATAATTAAAGAGAGCAATGTTTCTAGTGTCCTGTAATTCAAATGTGAACAATCTACCTGTCTTTTCACCTTTTGCAATTCTTCTGAATCCTTGACTTGGATCTTCAACAAATGCTCCTGCTTTTGTGAACCTGACTTGCAACCCTTTCTCTACTATCTGCCCAACACTTATCAAATTCTTTGTAATGGTAGGGACATAGAGTACCTTACTGAGTAGGTTGATGTTTCCATCAGGTGCTTTGACATTGCCTATTTTCTCCACAGGATGTTTTGTATCATCTCCTGTTTGTACCTCATGCTTATTCCTTGGATCTTCTAAATCTGATAGGAGTGCCACATTTCCTGCCACATGATTTGAACAACCTGAGTCTATGTAGAAAACATGCTCATCAGATTTACCTTGTGGCATAGCCATGTTCATGATCAATAATGAATCCTCTTTGTTTGAGTCTTCTGTGTAGTTATTGTAGTCTCTCCTTCCTTTGTAGCCTCCTTGATAGTTTGAATGATTGTAGTTGTTGTAGTTGCCATGGTAGTTGTTGAACCTTCCTCTTGAGTAGCCATAACTTCCTCTATTGTATCCTCTGCCTCTTTGATTCCTGGAATTCCTAAAGCAATTTTCAGTTGTATGATTAGTTAATCCACAAATAGAACATCAGTTGGAGTCTTGGGATCTCCCCCTGCCTTGTCTACCTCCTCTTCCTCTACCTCTGCCATGTCTTCCTCTACCTGCATAGTTAGCTTGATATGTACCTGCTTCATCATCCACTTTCTTTGCCTTTCCTTTGCTATCTTTGGACTTGCTTTTATCAGTGTATAAAGCTGAAGATTGATTACCTTTAGAGCTTTCTCCATTTATGATAAGCTTTGCCTCTTGAGAAAGTACTTGTCCAATGAGTGTGTTGAAATCAGGTACATTCATGTCCATGTACAAATCCATAGCTGTGGTGAATGCTTCCCACTTATCATCTGCCTTCAAGCCATTGATGACCTGCCTTACAATTTGCTCTTCATCTATTACCTCTCCAATGCTTCCCAACTGATCCGCTATGTCCTTGAGCTTTGTGACAAAATCAGTCACATTTTGTTTGGGAGCCTTCTTGAGAGTTGTGAACTCCAGCCATAGTTGATGCTTCCTAGCTTTGGTACTTGAAGAAAAGAAAGCTTCAAGTGCATCCCACACTTCCTGAGATGTCTTACAACTTCTAATGTGAGGCAACAAAAAATCTGAGATAGAGTTGAGGAGATAAGACCTTGCAAGTGCATCCTTGGAGCACCATGTGCTCAATCTTTCTTGCTCTTCTTGTGTTGGTTGACTTTTGTTCCTGAAACTTGGCATAACTTCATCTCCAACCACATAACCATATAAACTTCTACCTTGGAGATAAGCTTCCATTCTTAATGATCAAGCTGAGTAGTTACCTCTGTCCAATTTGTCAATTGATGAAGGAAATCCATCTGCCATGTTGTCCAACCTTGCTCTGATACCACTGTGAAGAGATGGATAGGTATGTGCTTGAAGATGAAGAGGTGTTGCAAAATCCTTGATCTACACCAGCCAAATGAACTCCAGGAGTATATGGTGGGCCCTTTTAGCTTGCCAATGGATGTATTAGACACCCTATGTACCTTGGAAGATCACTCTCAAAAAGATAGATCAAAACAGATAAGTTGGAGTTAGCTCAGAGGTGAAAACTTGCTATTCTTGGTTCATACACCTGTCTAGTGTTTTACATAATTCTCTGATCACAGCAGCAATTAGCTTAATTCCTCTTGGGAAAGTCTAGGCAACTTAAAGAGCTAACTTTCAAGAGTAATCTCATAAAAAATAATGAACCACACACTGAGAATGAGTTTTAATAAGTGATGACATCATCCCGATTTTCACGGGCTGCTACAGAAATAGACTAGTGAGTAGAAAAATCAGCATAACGCAAAATGTAGAAATCCAATGATTATGAAAATTTTTATGGTTATACTAGACAGTAAGCGAAATGCAAAAAGCTTTAAATCACTGAATGTGGATAAGTAACCACTGAGAAATGGCTCTGCCAAGATGAGTGAAAAAGTCGGGTACCTGACAGAGAAGTGAAGATGAACAGACCCTGTTGACTTCAAATAAACATAACTGAAGATTGCAACATCCAAATGACATGAAAATTTATGAGCATATAGTAGAGTTATAGAGCTAACTTTACCAAGTTAAATCACTGAAAATGATGCACCAAGCTCAGAGAAAACATCTCTGCAAGCTGACTGAGAAAAACTGAGAGTAATGGCAGTGAGTAGTACACTTCACAAGAACATGGAAAGATGAACTCAAATAATCATGAAAATGAAAGTATATTGCTTGTACAATACAATGACTTACTGATACATATGTGTGCCTTGTAATCACACCTTGATATGGCATAAAGCTCAGCTCTTGGAGGTCTTCACATAGGTCTCTCTAACCACGACTAAAACTGCCATCTGTTTATAGTTGAGTTTGGGAGGCTAACTTCCCTCAATCACTCTCCAATCAATCAATGATTGATTTGATTCTCTACCTACCACAAATCACGAATTCGTGGCTCCTCTTTCCATTCTTGATCAAGTGGACTCAACCACTTAAGATTCTCTTACTTTTACATTAAGTAAACTCTCCAAAAGTTACAAGAGGTAGTTCACAAGTGAACTTTACATAGTCTTCTTTTTAAAGCTTCTTCTAAGACTTTGTGAGACTCAAGCCAATACTTAGGCTTGTCATAGACTTGCTCCAACAAAAATCTATGATGCAGAAGGAGGATGTTCTCAACAAAGGAGTCAAGGATCTGATGGAACTCCCTCCTTTGCCAAAAGCAATCGAAGCAAAGCAGACAAATGAGCACAAGAAGTAGAGGAAGCAGATGGTCTATGTTTAAAGAAAGAGTATTCCAAGAATCTCCCAAAATGGACCATCTCTATTTGGGTCCCAAAGCGGTCAATGAAGGCTGAGCCCAATGCATGACAAATATGGGTGCCTAAGACTTGCTGACTAGCCATAGGCTCATAATCTTGAATCACCACCCATAAAAACTCACATCATACACTTCATGGAAAACATCTACAATCAACATCTCGACACATGGAATCATACCTAAGACTGTCAGGAAATGGTTACCCAAAAAGTCCCAAATCCTAGAAGACATATTTTAGAAACATGTAAAGATCGTCACAGCCCAAAGATGCCATCCCACATAGAAAATTCGATGAGTTAAACGCTATAACAAACCCCTCAAGTTGACCCTATAAATTACTATGCACAAGAATATAGATGCATTTGAGTATTGTGCACAACCAGAGCATGCATATAAGAACATTACTAACTTCCTAGCTCTAACTCACATGCAGAATACGCCAATTTGACTAACCTCTAACCTCGAAGAATAACATGTTGGTATTGTAAAGGGAACATGGTATTATCATGCTTCCTATGCAATGTTAATATGATAGACACTATGAGCAATATCATTGAGTTCTCTTGATAACAATAGAGAGAGAAGCCACAAATTCTTGATTTTGAGGTTGAAGAATCAATCAATCTCTAAAAATTAGGAAACTACTTTTAGGTGAGCAAGATTCAAATTCAAATCTTGGCTCCAAAACTCTCTATATATACATGGCAGTTTAGTCGCACTTAAGGGGCGTTCATAAGCTGAGCTATATGCTATATCAAGTGTGGGTACAAGGCACAAACATGTATGTATACGTTCATTGTATTCTACAATCATTATACATTCATATTTATGATCATACAAGTTCATATCTTCATGGATGTGTGAGTCTACTCTATTGTTATGCTTCTCAAGTTTTTCAATTAGCTTGCAGAGATCACTACTCTCAGTGTGGTGCATATTTTTCAATGATTTAACTTGCTAAATTCTTTTTATAGTCTACTATATGCTCACAAAATTTAGTTGCCATTGGAGTTCTCGATCTTGCGTTATGTTCAATTGAAGTCAATCCTGTCTATTCATATTCACTCCTCTGTCAGGTTTTCAATTTTATCAGTCATCTTGTTAGAGCTGGTTCTCCGCGTGTAATTTATGAAATTTCATGCTTCAATAATTTTTGGATTCAACATACTGTCTTTTATTAGCATACAGAATTTCATAATGATTGGATATTTTAATCTTGAGTTATGATCATTTTTCTACTCACTGGTCTAAGTACTATTGCAGCCCGTGAAAATCGAGATGATGTTATAACTTGTTAAACCTCATTCTCATTGTGTGATTCACTATTTTTTATGAGAATACTCTTGAAAGTTAGCTCTCTACGTTAGTTAGAGTTCCCCAAAAGGAATTAAGCTAATTGCTGTTGTGCTCAGAGAATTATGCAAAACACTGGACATGTATATGAATCAAAATAGCAAGTTTTTCACCTGTGAATTAATTCCAACTCATCTGTTTTGATCTATCTTTTTGAGATTGATCTTCCAAGGTACATAGGGTGTCTAAAACATCCATTGGCAAGGTAAAAAGGTCCACCAAATACTCTTAGAGTTCATTTGGTTGGTGTGGTGCAAGGAGTTTGCAGCACCACTTCATCTTCAAGCACATATCTATCCATCTCTTCACAGTGGTATCAGAGCAAAGATGGAAAATGGATTTCCTTCATCAATTGACAAATTGGATAGAGGTAATTACTCAGCTTTGTTGGAACATCAAGCTTACACTATGCTTGAGGTAGATCTGATCTACATCAAAGGCTATAGCGTCGAAAGAATATCCGTTGGAGAGTTCTTTTGCTTATGCTCATTTATTGTATTTTTTTGAGAGATTTTTGATGGTTCATTTACCGTTGTAAAAGCCTTGAGCTTTACACATGTAAAGGTAGAAAGATAAAGCCCAAATCCCACGAATTTGTGGTGGTTGAAATTGCATTCAATCAAGCAATCAATCACCTAAAAGTAGATCAAATTAGATCTTCACTTTTCCTAGATTGTAGGAAAGTGAATTGATTCCCTCCAACAACCATTCCCACCTTCATTTTTATGCAAACTTCACTTGTAGAAGTCGTGGAACACTCCTAGAGTCTATTTAAAGACTTGAAATCACTTGTACATTACATGGAAGCAATATGCATACACTTGTTACCATCATTGTCTTGCTCCTTCAATTCTCTGCATCATCTTCGCCAACAGTAATCTTGTAGAGGCTGCTGCTCTCTCTCCAGAGCTCCAAATTGATTCTAAGATGGTTTATTGGAAAGGTATTAGTATCTAGTGTATGCTGATATATTTTCATAGCCTTTGGTTTGGTAGACTGGAAGAAATCGGAGTTTTTCTATCTCGGGGTCAATCTCTGCATATTCCTAAAAAATAGGAAGTACCACCGTTGAATGTCCCATTCATTCCTATAGCATATCTTGCTTATTCCTTATACTTTTGTGCACTCTATACATGCAACCCTATGTGTATCACTCCCATAAAAGGATTTTTTCTAATTGTAATCACGCTGGTCGCTATGGGCATTTGAAGTTCATTGTCTCTTCCATAGATAGTAAGTTTTTTGAGCTAGTCGACCCGTGAACCTATCTATTTTGTATCGAATCATTCTCCTTGATGCTCCAAAGTACATAGTGTGTTTCTTTGCACTTATCACATGCTTATAAGGTCTATTTGAGTCTCCATAAGCTCAGGGGATTGTCTTGTGCCGGTTGGCTAGACATAACTTCGTCGCTTCGAAACACATTTTTCTACCTTCTACAAGCTTTTCCAAGTTTTTTCAGTGGTATCAGAGCTAGACCAAGATGGGTGACAACTTTCCCTCAATGATCGAGAAGCTTGATCGACACAACTACGCTGCTTGGCAAATCAGGATGGAGGCCTATTTGCAAGCTAGAAATCTTTATGGAATTGGAGCAGGTGATGAAGATATGCCTATTCCAAGATCCAAAGGAGGACCTACACAAGAGGAGACATATAAACTCACACTTTGGTGCACAAAGGATGCTCAAGCAAGGCCGTACATACTAAACTCTATCTCTGACTTTCTATTACCACATATAAGAGGATGCAAGACATCTCAAGAGACTTGGGATGCCCTCGAGACTTTCTTTTGTGCTAGTACCAAAGGAAGAAAGAATCATCTTTGGAACGAGTTCAACCAAATGAAGAAGACACCTAAACAAACCATCACAAAGTTTGTTACCATGGTCAAGGAGGTTGCGGATCAGTTAGCATCCATTGGAGAGCTGATTGAAGAAGAGGTCATCATGAGGGAAATTCTCAACGGCATTCGAAGTGATAAGCAATGGCAATCCTTCACGATGGCTTATGATCTCATCATGGATGTGCAAACTTGAGACTTCAACATCTTTCTTGGACAACTCTTCAATCAAGAAGCCAACAATAGCATAAAGGAAGGTAACTCTTATCATGGTGATTCAACTAGTGCTCTATATGTAGATAAGAAGAATAAGAAACAGAAACAAAGCTTCCAATGGTAGGATAAACATTCTGAGTACGGTTCTCTATGTACCCACCATCACTAAAAGCCTAATAAGTGTAGGCCAAATAGTTGAAAAAGGCTTGCAAGTTAGGTTCACCCAACATGGAGCTTTTGTGGAAGATCCATGTCAAGGCTTCAAAAAGATAGCCCGAGGTGAGAAGCATGGTAGGCTCTTTACTTTTGAAGTAGGAGAAACCAAGAACATAGCTCTATTCAACTTTGGGTCTCAAACCCCAAGTGAGCTTGAAGCGTGGCATAAGAGACTTGCTCATGTGAATGAAAGAACCTTGAAGGATATATGTAGGGATCAAAGTGTTCTAGGACTGCCAAACATATCAAAGCAACACATGATCAACAGGTGTGATGCATGTCAGATTGGGAAGGCACAAAGACAACCATTCAACCACAAAGGCTACATCCACAACAACTTATTGGACTTAGTACATACAGATGTATGGGGACCCAGTCAAGAACCTTCATTGGCAGGATCAAGGTATTATGTCTCATTTATTGACGACCATAGTAGATGGACTATTCTATACTTTATCAAGAGTAAGAATGAAGTGTTTGATTGCTTCAAGAAGTATCTTGCACATGTGTAGAATCATACAGGTAGATCAGTAAAGAAGCTCAGATCTGATGGAGGGGGAGATTACTTCTCCAAAGTGTTTGATGAGTTCTTGGAGGACAAAGGTATCAAAAGGGAAGTGACTACTAGGTACTCTCCTCAACTAAATGGAATTGCAGAGAGGAGAAACAAGACACTGGTTGGATCAAGCCGAACAATGCTTGAAGAGAAGAAGTTGCCACATTATCTATGGGCAGAAGCTATTTCAACTGCATTGTACCTTGTCAATAGACTACCATCCAAATCACTTCAAGGTATGACTCCTTGTGAAGCATGGCATGGAAGAAAACCTGGTCTTGGACATTGCAAGGTTTTTGGTTGTTTGGCTTATGTTCATGTACCATCACAAATAAGAGGTAAGCTAGATGAAAGGGAAACAAAGGCAGTGTTTATTGGATATGATTCAACTCAGATGGGTTACAAGTTCTTCAATCCTTCAAACCAAGCAGTTCACTACAAGTAGAGATGTTGTGTTTGAAGAACACATGCCTTGGTATGATGAAGACAAACAAAAGGTAACACTACCATATGATCTTGATTCTGACTTTTATCAATTAGGAAGCAAGCATGATACACAGGTCCAAGATCCAAGAAGTGATACAGACGATGACCAAGATAAAAGAGAAAAGGATTACAAGCTATGGAAGTCGAGAGGCAAAGCAAAGATGCAAGAGGTTGGAGAATGATCCAAACAAGTACCTAGAAGATCAACAAGAGAGAAGAAACAACCAGAAAGGTCTGGATATGATTCCACATTTGTTACAAAGCATTCAATATACTTAGCAAAAGACTCTATTTCAGAGGAACCCTCAACCTATGAAAAGGAAAAGGGAAACCCTAATTGGGAAAAGGCCATGAAAGAAGAAGTAGATGCATTGAAGGAGATGGACACTTGGGATTTGGTTCCAATATCGCCGAATCAAAAGGTAATTGGTTGCAGATGGGTATACAAAGTTAAAAGAAACTCAGATGGATCAGTTTGCAGGTACAAGGCAAGATTAGTTGCCAAAGGATGCTCACAAACTCATTGTATATACTATGAGGAAACATTCTCACCAGTTGCAAAGATGACTACAATCAGGACATTGATAAGTGTAGCTGCTGCAAGGAATTGGAGACTCCTCCACCTTGATGTGAATAATGCATTCTTAAATGGTTGGATAAGTGAAGAGGTATACATGTCACAACTATCATGTTTTGAAAACCCTAATCATCCATCTTATGTTTCCAGACTTAAGAAAGCATTGTATGGATTCAAACAAGCTCCTAGAGCTTGGAATTACAGGTTGGTTACATATCTTCAAGACCAAGGGTTCAAAGCTAGCAGCTCAGATCCTTCTCTATTCATCAAAAGGGATCACAATGAGATTATCTATCTATGTGTACATGTAGATGATATTATTGTGATAGGTGATGATCTAAATGGCATTCAAAGGATCAAGAGACACATGCAAGAGGAGTTCAAAATCAGTGACCTAGGCGAGCTCACATATTTCCTAGGTATGCAGGTGATATACACAGATGAAGGAATGTATTTGACTCAAAGAAGATACATTCAGGATCTTCTTCTCAAGTTCAAAGTGGAGAACACTAAACCTGCAGGTACACCTTTGGAGATGAATCATAAACTTAGTGTTTATGAAGGTGAGAAAATTGAAGACCTAAAAGAATACCAATGCTTGCTAGGTAGCTTGATATATGCTACTCAGACAAGGGTAGACATCTCATATATGTTGAGAGTGATGGATGGATGCACTCAGGAAATCAGTTGGTGCTGCAAAACCTGCTTCACACCTACCCTCTTTTCTCTTCAGATATGCTTAGTGGACTTGCTTAGCTTCCAAATGACACAAAGAAACCATATATGTACTTTGAAAATGGTTTGGGTAATGATCAAACCAAAACAGATAACTTGGTACTTCAAGAATCAAGAAAAAACTTTATATTCCTGTAGTGATACCTGCTCAGACTTTTAATCAGTGTGACCAGCACACTTAAAATTGGAACAATTCCTTTTGGGAGTATTAAAGTACCTTAGTAAGCTACCAATCACAAGTGGAATCACTTCAATTGATAAACTATGCAGTGAGAACTAAGTTTAGCAAAATTATAATCACCCCCGACTTTTTAGGAACTCTGCAGACACAGACCAGTGTGCACTTCGAAGCGGATTTCTCCCAAATGGTTGAATCAAATCCTCTGAGATTTTTTATGCTTGTAGTAGACCTTGAGCTGGTTCCAATGAGCTATAGATCTCTTGATTTGGTTCAGTAGATCCTGAGATATGCTCCTTTGAAGTTGACAGACTTGGAGAAGTTAACACAGAGAATCAGAAATGAGAAATGTGTGTATATCTATTGATTAATAAGATTGTACAAGCTCAATAGCATGACAAGCATAGCTAATTGAGGTGTAGTGGTGTAGGCTATGGAGTAGCACTAACACACACTCAGTTACAATGAAGATATGCCTCGGGGAGTGAGCTAGAATGACTGAACTAACCGTGACTTTTCAAATGGAGTTTTTATAGGAATTGATTGTGATTTGAATTTCAAATTCAAACTTAGGCTCCCTTGAATCTCTCCTCTAAAAGTAGGGAGATATTCTCTCCATCACACCATTCAAATTTCCACGACTTATGAGGTAGGTGAGTAATTACATGAGATGCCAAGTCATAAAGACTTTTACAAGGGGTAAAGAGGTAAGAATTTATAAGCATATGTTCATGTGAGTTTTGGTTCAAGTGAAGCCTTGATAAATATTTATCCATGCTAATCTTCCATGAGTCCAAGGTTCCAAGCCAATGTGTGTAGGCTTGTCTTGCACCAACAGCTCTCCCTCAAGCCAAACACTTTGGCTTAAGTCTTCTCTTTCATTCTTCAATCACTTCCTGCAATCCAATCATAGATTTGAATCTGCATAATTTGTTTCCATCCAATGCCTTTGTAAGTAAATCTGCACATTGCATATTAGTAGACACATAAGTCAATTGTATATCTTTACTTAGCAATTTCTCTCTCACATAGTGGTAATGAACCTCTATGTGTTTGGTTCTGGCATGATAAATTGGATTTGCTGCAAGGTGAAGAGAGCTAGTGTTGTCTCCAAAGATAATAGGTGGTCTTGTGTGTAGACCTAACTCTGTATAAAGAAGCTTCAACCAGATAGCTTCTTGAGTTGCATTGGCAAGCCCTCTATACTCTGCTTCAGTGGATGACAATGCCACTGTAGGTTGCTTCTTAGTTGACCAAGAGATAGGCTTATCTCCTGCAAAACAAATATATCCTGAGGTGCTTCTCCTATCATCCTTGCATCCTGCCCAATCTGCATCTGAGTAGACTTTTATGTCAATATCTGATGTATAAGGAAAATACAAACCATGACTTTGAGTTCCCTTCAGATACTTCAAGATCTTCTTTGCTGCCTCTAGGTGAGGTACCCTAGGTTTGTGCATGAATTGACTAAGCACACTTACTCCATATGCTATGTCAATTCTTGTCAAGGTAGCATAGTTCAAACTACCTACCATACTTTGGTATCCTGTAATGTCTTTGATTTCTTCTCCTTCATGAGCACTTAGCTTTTGGTTAACCTCCATTGGAGTAGTAGATACCTTAGCATCCTGCAAACCAAATTTCTTGACCATATCCTGTACATACTTCTTTTGAGTGATGTAGATACCTGAATTTGTGTAGACCAATTCAAGACCTAAGAAAAACTTTAATAGTCCAAGATCACTGATCTTGAATTCTTTCATCATGTGTCCCTTGATGTGTCTAATCCCATTCACATCATTACCTGTAATGATGATGTCATCAACATAAACACATAAGTAGATTACCTCTGTACTATTTCTCTTTATGAATAGAGAAGTGTCTGCTTTGCTCATCACAAATCCTTGGTCTAGGAGGTAGGTGGTCAATCTGTAATTCCATGCTCTAGGTGCCTGCTTCAAACCATACAGAGCCTTCTTCAGTTTACAAACATAATGTACCTTTTTTGGATCTTCATAGCCAGGTGGTTGTGACATGTAGACTTCTTCAGATATCCATCCATTCAAGAATGCATTCTTCACATCCAATTGGTACATGTTCCAATTCTTGGATGCAGCTACACTCACCAATACTCTGATAGTTGGCATCTTGGCCACAGGAGAAAATGTCTCCTCATAATCAATGCCTTGGGTTTGTGCAAAACCCTTGGCTACCAACCTAGCTTTGTACCTGTTTATTGTTCCATCTGAATTCTTCTTTAGTTTGTAGATCCATCTGGATCCTATCACCTTCATAGAGTCCTTCTTGGGTACCAAGTCCCAAGTGTCACTTTCCTTGAGAGCTTCTATCTCTTCATTCATGGCTTCTCTCCATTCTGGTTTGGTAATTGCTTCTTCATAGGTACCTGGTTCTTCATTCAACAAATCTTTTGCAAGATATACAGAATGTTTAGTTACAAGTGATGTGTCATACCCAAATCTGATAGGCTTCTTCTTTTCTCTCTGAGATCTCCTCATTGCTTGAGTAGAAGTTTCTGGCTTATCCTCTAATTGCTTCATCTTCATCTTTCCTTTAGACTTCCAAGCCTTGAACTCTTCAAGGTTTATTGTATCATCATCTGAGCTTGAATCTTCTTGCTGAGTTGGCTCTTCCTTGGTAAGCTTTGGAAAATCTTCTTCCATGTCATAGGGTAGACTCACTTTCCTGCATTCATTCTCATACCAAGAATCATTTTCATCAAATATGACATCTCTGCTTACCTTGAAGCCTTTGTTTGTTGGGTTGTAGAATCTGTATCCCTTCTGATTCAAATCATAACCAATGAAGATACACTTTTCAGCCTTAGGATCTAGCTTTCCCCTTACCTGTGAGGGAATATGCACATATGCAACACACCCAAAGATTTTACAATGATCCAGAGATGGTCTCTTACCATGCCAAGCCTCATAGGGTGTCATTCCATCAAGTGTCTTTGATGGCAACCTGTTGATTAAGTATGTGGCAGTAGATACACTCTCTGCCCAAAGATAATTTGGCAATTTCTTTTCATTTAACATAGATCTAGCTGTTTCTACAATGAGTCTATTCCTTCTCTCAGCTACTCCATTTTGTTCAGGTGAGTACCTTGTAGTAATTTCCCTCTTGATGCCTCTTTCCTGCAAGAAATCTTCAAAGTCATTGGAGAAGTATTCTCCACCACCATCTGACCTTAGCCTCTTCAAACTTCTACCTGTTTGATTTTCAACAAGTGCAAGATACCTCTTGAAACAATTAAATACTTCATCCTTATGCTTCATGAAGTATAGAATGGTCCACCTGCTATAGTCATCAATGAAGGACACATAATACCTTGAACCAGAAATGGAAGGGTCCTTGCTAGGTCCCCAAACATCTGTGTGTACCAAATCTAGGTAGTCTTCATGTATGAAACCTTTCCTTGAGTAGGGTAATCTATGAGACTTACCAAATTGACATGATCCACATTTGTAAATCATGTGTTGCTTGGATACATTAGGTATTCCAAACACACATTGATCCCTACACATTTGCTTTAGAGTTCTTTCTCCTATGTGCCCTAATCTCTTGTGCCATATCTCTAACTCTGAAAGTGTCTGATCCTTATAATTATACAAAGCAATATTTTTTGTATCTTCTAGCTCAAATGTAAATAATCTACCTGATTTCTCCCCTTTGGCTATTCTTCTGAATCCATGTTTTGGATCCTCCACATATGCTCCATGTTGTGTGAATCTGACCTGCAAACCTTTCTCCACAATCTGACCAACACTCATTAGATTCTTAGTGATGGTTGGTACATAGAGTACCCTGCTCAATAGGTTCTGGTTACCATCACATGTCTTCATATTTCCAACTTTGACAACAGAGTGTTTAGTGTCATCACCTGTTTGTACCTGATGTTTGCCCTTGGGCTCTTCCAAATCAGAAAGTAGTGCCACATTGCCAGCTACATGGTTAGAACATCCTGAGTCAATGTAAAATAAATGATCATCATTTGTACCTATCTTGGAGGTCATATTCATGATCAATAAGGAGTCATCTTGCTCCTCTGTGTAGTTGTTGTAGTCTCTTCTATTTCTGAATCCACCTTGGTAGTTTCCATTGTGGTTGTTGTTGTAGTTGTTGTTGTACTGGTTGTTGTATCCATTGTAGCTTTGATGTTGGTTGAATCTGCCTCTCCCTTGAGAGTATCCACCTCTTGAGTAGCCTCTTCCTCTCTGATTCTTGTAGTTCTTGTAGCATTCATCTATGGTATGATTGGACAATCCACAGATGTTGCAAGGTGATGAGTTGTAGGGTCTCCCCCTACCTGACTTACCTCCTCTACCTCTTCCTCTAGATGACCTACCTCTCCCTGCATAATTAGCTTGAGAGGTAGAGCCTTCTTCATCCTGTTTCTTCTTGCCTTTATCTTTAATCTTCTTATCAGTATAGAGAGCAGAGGGGTTATTACCTTTTGATTGATCTCCAGCCTTTGTAAACTTTGCTTCATGTGTAAATAGTTGGCCCATGAGTGTTGTGAGATCAGGGGTATGCATGTCCATATAGAGGTCCATTGCAGTGGTGAAACTTTCCCACTTATCATCTGCCTTGAGTCCATTTGTCACTTGCCTGACTATTTGCTCCTCTTCAATTTCCTCTCCAATGCTTGCTAGTTGGTCTGCCACATCTTTAATCTTTGTCACATACTCTGAGACTGATTGCTTGGGCTGCTTCCTAAGGGTTGTGAACTCTATCCATAATTGATTCTTCCTAGCCCTTGTGTTGGCAGAAAAATAGTTTGACAAGGTTTCCCAAGTCTCTTGGGAAGTCTTACAGTTCCTTAGATGAGGTAAAAGAAAGTCAGATATAGAGTTTAAGAGATAAGACCTTGCCAAAGCATCCTTTGCACACCATTGGTTGAGCTTTTCATGTTCATCCTTTGTAGGTAGTCCTCTAGTCTTGAATGAGGGCAACTCCTCATCTCCTGATATGTATCCAAATAGACTTCTCCCTTGTAGATAGGTCTTCATTCTCAATGACCAAGCTTGGTAATTATTTCTGTCCAATTTGTCAATGAATGAAGGGAAACCATCACCCATGTTTACCTTCTTTGCTCTGATACCACTGTTGAGAGTGATGGATGGATGCACTCAGGAAATCAGTTGGTGCTGCAAAACCTGCTTCACACCTGCCCTCTTTTCTCTTCAGATATGCTTAGTGGACTTGCTTAGCTTCCAAATGACACAAAAAACCATATATGTACTTTGAAAATGGTTTGGGTAATGATCAAACCAAAACAGATAACTTGGTACTTCAAGAATCAAGAAAAAACTTTCTATTCCTGTAGTGATACCTGCTCAGACTTTTAATCAGTGTGACCAGCACACTTAAAATTGGAACAATTCCTTTTGGGAGTATTAAAGTACCTTAGTAAGCTACCAATCACAAGTGGAATCACTTCAATTGATAAACTATGCAGTGAGAACTAAGTTTAGCAAAATTATAATCACCCCCGACTTTTTAGGAACTCTGTAGACACAGACCAGTGTGCACTTCGAAGCGGATTTCTCCCAAATGGTTGAATCAAATCCTCTGAGATTTTGTATGCTTGTAGTAGACCTTGAGCTGGTTCCAATGAGCTATAGATCTCTTGATTTGGTTCAGTAGATCCTGAGATATGCTCCTTTGAAGTTGACAGACTTGGAGAAGTTAACACAGAGAATCAGAAATGAGAAATGTGTGTATATCTATTGATTAATAAGATTGTACAAGCTCAATAGCATGACAAGCATAGCTAATTGAGGTGTAGTGGTGTAGGCTATGGAGTAGCACTAACACACACTCAGTTACAATGAAGATATGCCTCGGGGAGTGAGCTAGAATGACTGAACTAACCGCGACTTTTCAAATGGAGTTTTTATAGGAATTGATTGTGATTTGAATTTCAAATTCAAACTTAGGCTCCCTTGAATCTCTCCTCTAAAAGTAGGGAGATATTCTCTCCATCACACCATTCAAATTTCCACGACTTATGAGGTAGGTGAGTAATTACATGAGATGCCAAGTCATAAAGACTTTTACAAGGGGTAAAGAGGTAAGAATTTATAAGCATATGTTCATGTGAGTTTTGGTTCAAGTGAAGCCTTGATAAATATTTATCCATGCTAATCTTCCATGAGTCCAAGGTTCCAAGCCAATGTGTGTAGGCTTGTCTTGCACCAACAATATAGTGTGGGAGTGCTTAGTCAGTTCATGGACTCACCGAGAAGACCACACATGGATGCGGCTAAGAGAGTACTTAAGTATCTCAAAGGTACAATCAACGAAGG
The DNA here is from genome assembly GCA_020310875.1 of Ceratopteris richardii. Classification (NCBI taxonomy): domain Eukaryota; kingdom Viridiplantae; phylum Streptophyta; class Polypodiopsida; order Polypodiales; family Pteridaceae; genus Ceratopteris; species Ceratopteris richardii. Next base: position 3,898,999 of record CM035422.1, on the reverse strand, counting down.
TATATTCTATCCTTACTCTTTAGATTTGGATATCAAAATCTATTCAGATGTAGATTGGGCAGGAGCTAAGGATGATAGAAGAAGTACATCTGGTTACTTACCATTTGCAGGTTCGAAGCTAGTGTCATGGAGTTCCAAGAAGCAACCAACAATTGCTTTATCCTCAACTGAAGCAGAGTACAGAGGCTTGACCATAGCAATGCAAGAGGCAATATGGTTAAAAGCATTGTATACAGATTTGGGACTTGTGAGTTCCAAACCTCACATATTTGGAGATAATGTAAGTTCCATGCATCTAGCGACAAATCCTATTTTCCATGCGAGAACCAAGCACATAGAAGTCCATAACCACTTCATCAAGGAGAAGCTCATGACAAAGGAGATTGATACTTCTTTTGTTCCAATTGAAAAGCAAGTAGCAGATATGATGACGAAGGCACTTGATGGAATAAAGCTTTGTAGATTCAAAGCTATGGCAGGTATTCAACCTATCAGAGAATGAAGAATCAAGCATACTTTAGCTTGAGAGGGAGCTATTGGAACATCAAGCTTACAGTATGCTTGAGATAGATTTGATCTACATCAAAGGCTATAGCATCGAAAGAATATCCGTTGGAGAGTTCTTTTTCTTGTGCTCATTTAAAGCCCAAATCCCACCAATTTGTGGTGGTTGAAGTCGCATTCAATCAAGCAATCAATCACCTAAAAGGAGATCAAACTAGATCTTCACTTTTCCTAGATTGTAGGAAAGTGAATTGATTCCCTTCAACAACCATTCCCACCTTCATTTGAATTCAAACTTCACTTGTAGAAGTCGTGGAACACTCCTAGAGTCTATATAAAGACTTGAAATCACTTGTACATTACATGGAAGCAATATACATACACTTGTTACCATCATTGTCTTGCTCCTTCAATTCTCTGCATCATCTTCTTTGCCAATAGTAATGTTGCAGAGGCTGCTGCTCTCTCTTCAGAGGTCCAAATTGAGTGCAAGATGGCTCATTGGAAAGGATTAGTGTCTAGTTTATGCCTATACATTTGCATAGCATTTGGTTCAGTAGATTGGGAGAAATATGAGTTTTTCTGTCTCGGGGTCAATCTCTATGTATTCCTGAAAAATAAGAAGTACCACCGGTGAATGTCTCATTCATTCCTATAGCATATTTTGCTTATTCCTTATACTTTTGTGCATTTTATACACTCAACCCTATGTGTATCACTCCCATAAAAGGATTTTTTCTAATTGTAATCACGCTGGTTGCTTTGGGCATTTGAAGTTCATTGTCTCTTCCATAGATACTAAGTTTTATGAGCTAGTCGACCCGTGAACCTATCTGTTTTGTATCGACTCATTCTCCTTGATGCTCCGACGTACATAGTGTGTTTCTTTGCACTTATCACATGCTTATAAGTTCTATTTGAGTCTCCATAAGCTCAAGGGCTGGTCTTGTGCCGGTTGGCTAGACCAAACTTCGTCGCTTCGAAACACATTTTTCTACCTTCTACAAGCTTCTGCAAGTCTTTTCAAGCTTGGTCATTAAGGATGGAAGGTTATGTCCAAGGATGAAGTTTATATGGTTATGTGGCTGGAGATGAAGTTATGCCTGTATTTAGAAACAAGAGTCAACCAACACAAGAAGAGCAAGAGAGATTGAACACATGGTGTTCCAAAGATGCATTAGCAAGGTCATACCTCCTTAACTCTATCTCATATTTTTTGTTGCCTCACATTAGAAGTTGTAAGACATCTCAGGAAGTGTGGGATGCACTTGAAGCCTTCTTATCTTCAAGTACCAAAGCTAGGAAGCATCAACTATGGCTGAATTTCACAACCCTCAAAGAGGCTCCCAAACAAAATGTGACTGATTTTTTCACAAAGGTCAAGGACATAGTTGATCAGTTGGGAAGCATTGGAGAGGTAATAGAGGAAGAGAAAATTGTAAGGCAGGTCATCAATGGATTGAAAGCAGATGACAAGTGGGAAGCATTCACCACAGCTACGGATTTGTACATGGACATGCATGTACCTGATTTCAATTACTCACTCGAGGCAAAACTTATCAAGAATGGAGAAATATCTAAAGGTAATCAATCTTCAGCTTTATATATTGATAAAAGCAAGTCCAAAGAAAACAAAGGAAAGTCAAAGAAAGTAGATGATGAAGCAGGAACATATCAAGCTAACTATGCAGGTAGAGGAAGACATGGCAGAGGTAGAGGAAGAGGAGGTAGACAAGGCAGGGGGAGATCCCAAGACTCCAACCCATGTTCTATTTATGGATTAACTAATCATACAATTGAAAATTGCTTTAGGAATTCTAGGAATCAAAGAGGCAGAGGATACAATAGAGGAAGTTATGGCTACTCAAGAGGAAGGTTCAACAACTATCATGGCAACTACAACAACTACAATCATTCAAACTATCAAGGAGGCTACAAAGGAAGGAGATACTTCAATAACTACACAAAAGACTCAAACAAAGAGGATTCATTTATATGACACAAGACATCCTGTGGAGAAAATAAGAAATGTCAAAGCACCTGATGGAAACATCAACCTACTCAGTAAGGTACTCTATGTCCCTACCATTACAAAGAATTTGATAAGTGTTGGGCAGATAGTAGAAAAAGGATCGCAAGTTAGATTCACAAGAGGAAGAGAATATGTGGAAGACCCTAACCAAGGGTTCAGAAGAATAGCAAAGGGAGAAAAAACAGGTAGATTATTCACCCTTGAGTTGCAAGACACAAGGAACATAGCTCTCTTCAACTATGGTAATCAAACACTCATAGAACTAGAGGTATGGCACAAGAGATTGGCACATATTGGTGAAAGACCATTAAAGGAAATTTGCAGGGACCAAAGTGTACTTGGATTCCCTAACTTGTCAAAACAGCACATGATTTATAAGTGTACTGCATGTCAATTCGAAAAGTCTCACAGGTTACCATTCATGAAGAAAGATTACATGCATGGAGATCTCTTGGAGTTGGTTTCATATAGATGTATGCGGACTAGCAAGGATGTTTCAATATCTGGATCAAGGTATTATGTCTCCTTTATTGATGATTGCAGTAGATGGACTATCCTATTCCTTATGAAACACAAAGATGAAGTTTTTTCATGCTTCAAAAGATATTTGGCTCTTGTGGAGAATCAAACAGGTAAATCACTAAAAAGGCTAAGGTGAGATGGAGGGGGAGAATACTTCTCCCATGAATTTGATTCTTTTCTTCAAGAAAGAGGAATCAAAAGAGAGGTAACTACAGATACACTCCTGAGCAAAATGGAGTGGCAGAAAGGAGGAATAGGACAATTGTTGAAGTTGCAAGGTCCATGTTAGATGAAAAGCATTTGCCTAATTATCTATGGGCGGAGGCTGTATCTACAGCCACTTACTTGATTAACATATTGCCTTCAAAATCCCTTGATGGGATGACTCCATATGAGGCTTGGAATGGAAGAAGACCTAGCTAAGATCATTGTAAAATTTTTGGATGTATTGCTTATGCTCATGTTCCCTCACAGGTTAGAGGCAAGATGGATCCAAAGGTAGAAAGGTGTGTATTCATTGGATATGACAACAATCAAAAGGGTTACATGTTATACAACCGTACCAACAAAGGATTCTTGGTAAGTAGAGAAGTAGTTTTTGATGAGATCAATTCATGGTATGAAGATTCATGCAGGAAGGTCAAATTGCCATATGACCTTGAAGATTCAATTCAGGAAGGTCAAATTTCCATACGACCTTGAAGAAGACTTTCCAAAGCTTGGCAGAGAACATAAACCAAAGATTGAAGAACAAGATACTTCAGAAGATGATGAAGAAACTTAGATTGAAAAATTCAAAGCATGGAAGTCTAAAGGTAAAGCAAAATTACAGGAACCTGGACATGAGGCAAAATCATCACAACATGGCTTAAGAAGATCTATAAGGGAAAGAAAAAAACTAGAAAGGTATGGGTTTGACACCTCATTAGTAACTAAATACTCTATTTACAGAGCACATGACATAAATCAAGAGGAGCTATCATCCTTTGAAGAGGCCAAAGAAAAATCAGAATGGAAGCATGCAATGAAGGAAGAGATTGAAGCACTTGAGGAAAACAACACTTGGGATTCGGTGCCCGAGATTTCATCTATGAAGGTAGTAGGCTCAAGATGGGTCTATAAACTCAAGAAGAATTCTAATGGTTCCATAAACAGGTATAAGGCAAGGCTTGTAGCTAAAGGCTTTGCACAAACTCAGGGAATTGATTATGAGGAGACCTTCTCTCCTGTGGCAAAGATGCCTACTATTAGGGTTTTGCTTAGTATTGCCTCTTCCAAGAATTGGAAGATACTTCAATTGGATGTAAAAAATGCATTTTTTAATGGATGGATAACAGAAGAGGTATATATGGCACAACCACCTAGTTTTGAGAATCAAGCTTATCCTGATTATGTGTGTAAACTTAACAAAGCATTGTATGGTCTCAAGTAAGCCCCAAGAGCTTGGAATTTTAGGCTTGTTTCATTCTTGTAGGACAAAGGCTTTCAACCAAGCAAGGAAGATCCTTCACTCTTTATTAAAAAGATTAATTCTGAGGTCATCTACCTATGTGTATATGTAGATGATATTATATTGACAGGAAATGATGCAGATGGTATGAAGAATTTGGAAGATCAGATGAGAGAAGAATTCAAGATAAGTGATTTAGGTTCACTTACCTACTTCCTAGGTTTGAAAGTTGTTTACAAAGATCATGGTTTATTTCTCACTCAAAGGAAGTATATCAAGGATATGTTAGCAAAATTCAAAATGGAGGATTGTAAAATTGTAGGTACTCCAATGGAGGTCAACCATAAATTGAGCTCACATGAAGGTGAACTCATAGAGGACATCACATCATATCAAAGCCTTGTGGGTAGTCTCAACTATGCCACATTGACAAGGATAGATATATGCTACAATGTAAGTGTGCTAAGTCAATTCATGCACATGCCAAGGAAACCACACATGGATGATGCTAAGAGGATACTCAAATATCTCAAAGGAACCATAAATGAAGGACTTTATTATCCTTATGTATCTGATTTAGGGTTGAAACTATTTTCTGATGCCAATTGGACTGGCTCCAAGGAAGATAGAAGGAGCACTTCACGTTATCTTACCTTTGCAGGTTCAACGCTTATTTCATGGTCATCTAAGAAGCAACCCATAGTTGTTCTCTCTTCCACTGAAGCTGAATACAAAGGTCTTGCCATAGATACACAAGAAGCTATGTGGATGAAGACACTATTCAAAGATCTTGGATTGGAGTTTGGAACTCCAACTATTTTTGGTGACAACTTGAGTTCTATTCATTTAGTTGCTAACCCTATTTTTCATGCAAGGACTAAACACATTGAAGTTCATTATCACTATGTAAGAGAGAAGGTTCTAAGCAAAGAGATTCAAATATCATATGCGTCCACTCATCAACAATGTGCAGATATTTTGACCAAAGCATTGGATGGTACAAAACTTTGCAAATTGAAGGCTATGATTGGATTGCACGTTATTCTTGAAGATTGAAGACCTCAAGCATACTTGGCTTGAGGGGGAGCTTTTGGAACAAATCTATTACAAGCCGAGGTATTGGCTTGAGTAAGAGAAGACAATGCATGGAAATCTAAGAGTTCACTTGTGAACTCACCCTTGTAATTGTTTGATCATTTACTTGATGTAAAAGTAAAAGGAATCAAAAGTGGTTGAGTTCACTTGATAAGAATAGAGAGAGAAGGCACAAATTCTTGATTTGGAGGTTGAAGAATCAATCAATCTCTAAAAATTAGGAAACTACTTTTCGGTGAGCAAAATTCAGATTCAAATCTTGGCTCCAAAACTCTCTATATATACATGGCAGTTTAGTCACACTTAAGGGGCATCCATAAGCTGAGCTATATGCTATATCAAGTGTGGATACAAGGCACACACATATATCTGTAAGTTCATTGTATTCTACAATCAATATACATTCATATTTATGATCATACAAGTTCATATCTTCATGGTTGTTTGAGTCTACTCTTTACTATTATGCTTCTCAAGTTTTTCAGTTAGCTTGCAGAGATTACTACTCTCAGTCTGGTGCATCTTTTTCAATGATTTGACTTGATAAAGTTTTATTTTAAAGTTTACTATATGCTCACAAAATTAAATTGCCATTGGAGTTCTCAATCTTGTGTTATGTTCAGTCAAAGTCAACCCTATCTGTTCATATTCACTCCTCTGTCAAGTTTAAAATTTTACCAGTCATCGTGTCAGAGTTGGTTCTCCGCGCATACTTTATCAAATTGCATGATTCAAAGCTTGTTGGATTCAATGTACTATCTCTTATTAGCATACACATTTTCATAATGATTGGATATTTGAAACTTGCGTTATGATCAGTTTTTTGCTCACTAGTCTAAGTACTATTGCAACCCGTGAAAATCGGGATGATGTCATAACTTGTTAAACCTCATTCTCAGTGTGTGATCCACTATTTCTGATGAAATAACTCTTGAAAGTTAGATCTTTGAGTTACTTAGAGTTCCACAAAAGGAATTAAGCTGATTGCTGTTGTGCTCAAAGAATTATTCAAAACACTCCATAGGTGTATGAATCAAAATAGCAAGTTTTTCACCTCTGAATTAATTCCAGCTCATCTATTTTGATCTATCTTTTTGAGATTGATCTTCCAAGGTACATAGGGTGTCTAACACATCCATTGGCAAGCTAAAAGGGTCCACCACATACTCCTAGAGTTCATTTGGCTGGTGTAGTGCAAGGATTTTGCAACACCACTTCATCTTCAAGCACATATCTATCCATCTCTTCACAAGCACCACGATCTTATGGATGATAACAATGTTTACTGTCTTGTATATATCGTCCACTGTAAGTAAATTGATGTTGGTGAATGTGTGTCTGCAAATTTGGTAGTATGCACATTGTAAGTAATTTGCATTCAGAAGACTGAAGGTGATAATATAACCCTATAACCTGATTTCAGTAATGAGAAGATAGCATTCAGTAAGCTGCATCAATGATTAGAATTAAGTAAGGTGTGGGAAAAAACATTATAGGGGCTCTGTTTCCAGAGACCCCTGTCCAACCCAAGAACCTTGTAGGAAATCTTTGTTATTACTATCTTAACTGGAAATGGTCAAGGTAGGACAAAGAGAGATTTTAACATTAGCGCCGACCATGGGGCTTGGAATATAAGCCTTGTGAGAAGTATAAGATATACTTTGCAGGAAAGACTTTGTAATACATGCCTATAACGCCTTCCGATGAAAGTTGTCCAAAATACCGGAACAATAAACACCCTTGGAAAGTGAACAGTGCACTTCGGACACCACCACATGGTGATAGTGAAGGCCAAACATCTGAGGGAGGAGGTGTGACATGAACTAGTGGGATTGCACCACAAATTTTCTTATTTCCGGGTTGCAAAGCATACCGGAATTGAGCCTAGTACAATTTGATGAGAGTTTGGTAAGTGGCCTCCGTACCAAGCTCGATGACAATATGCTACCGTCCAGTGGAGGTCAAAATTCGGATCAGTGTCTGGGGGCAGTGGTTTGTTGTTTGGTGGAACTACCAAGTCCGGTGAGCTTTCGATGGAAGCTGAAGCGACCGGAGGCTTCAATGAGGGAACCGATCAACTTGTTGGGATTCTTAAGCAAATTACGGCTCGTAAATCTGAGCCAAGAGCTTCTATTGAGCAAATTAACTTGGGGAGTAATCAAAGAGTTTCAGTTGTTGATTATCTATCAAGCCAGTGGGATCCTGCACATTTATTCAAAATTAGATTTTTGGAAGGCTCGATTCTCAACTGTAAACCAGTAGAATTCAAAAATAACAGTGAGTTGCTACCTCCGGAGGGGTCATCAAATAGCTATGTAATAGGTCACTCTATAGACACCTTTGAGGCACAAGAGTCTAAATAACCCGCATATCTTCTCTTGATGATATGGAAGATTATCAGAACCAACAATAATAGCATCAATAGTAGCAACAACAACAACAGCCGATGTGGAGAACAAGGACATCGCACTTTTGAATGTCCAAACAAGGCCATCAACTGTTCTATGCAGGCAAAGATGGCTCATCTACAAGAAGAAAACATAACAATTGAGGAAGCGGATGATGAAGGTAAGCGTTCTAACCCTAGAATTCAATGCATGACAACTTCTTCTCATTCAAGGGCATTGGTCATAAGGATTATAGGGGACATACCCTCACGTAAGGTTAGTCTCTTGATTGATTCAGGTAGTACAAATTGTTTCCTTTCACTTAAGTTGGTAGAGGCTTTAGGATTGCATATTGAGATGCAGACCAAAAGAGATGTACAGATGGCTAATGGTAGGATACACTATACTTGAGGCTGTATTGAGGATCTTGATTTTATGTTAGGAGAACTTAAGTTTTTGGGTACTTTCCATGTAATTGAAATGAGAGAATGTGACATAATCATTGGAATGGACTGGTAAGTTCATAATAGTGTCGTGATTGATTGTGAAAGTGGGATCCTTACTTTGAAAATAGAAGGGAAGGAACATCGTTTAGTAGGAAAGTGTAATTCAGGGTTTTCTCCTATTTCTGCTATAAAGTTGATTAGGGGTATTCGACAAGGTTGTGAGACATATTTGTTTTATGTGCATGACCTTCAGGAGAAGAAGAAAGAAGAAGAAATACTTGAATATGTTAGAAAACTCTTAGATGAGAACGCAGATGCATTTCCTAATGATCTACCAGGTATGCCTCCTCCTAGGAAAATTGACCATGCTATAGACCTCTATCCAGGAAGTGAGCCTTATTCTAGAGCACCTTATAGGTTCAATATTGATGAATTGAAAGAGTTGAAACTCCAACTGGATGATCTATTGAAGAAGGGGTTGATAAGACCTAGTGTTTCACCTTGGGGAGCACCTGTTTTGTTTCAAAAAAAGAAAGATGGCTCATACAGACTTTGTATCGACTATAGGGGATTGAACAAGAAAACCATTAAGAACAAGTATCCACTTCCACACATAGATGAATTGCTGAGTCAATTGAGTGGTGCCACAATATTCACTAAAATTGACTTAAGATAGGGATACCATCAAATTAGAGTAAAGTCTGAGAACATACCCAAAACCGCTTTTAGAACACGATATGGTCATTATGGGTTCACAGTTTTGCCTTTTGGATTGACAAATGCTCCTGCAACATTTATGTGTTTGATGAATAATGTGTTTCATGAATATCTAGATGAATTTATATTAGTCTTTCTTGATGATACTTTTGTGTATTCTAAGGATGATGATGAACATGCATTGCATCTCAGGAAGACTTTACAGAAACTAAGAGAGCATAAACTATATGGTAAGATGAGATGTTTTTTTGCAAAAGGGGAAGTGAATTGTGGGGAGAGTTGTTTCTAAGGAAGGGATTCACATAGATCCTGAGAAAGTTAAAAGCATAGTTGACTGGCCTACACCCAAATGTGTGAGAGATGTGAGAAGCTTTCTTGGTTTCGCACAATATGAGAGGGCACACATTAGGGAGTTTTCTCGAATTGCAAATCCTCTTACAAAATTGACAAAGAAAAATAGAGAGTTCACATGGAACGATGAGTGTCAAAATGCATTTGAAGAGTTAAAACAGAAAATTATTGAAAATTGTGTGCTAAAGATACCTGAGTTAGGGAAGCCATTTATTATTGCATGTGATGCTAGTGGAATTCAAATTGGATGCGTGCTTTCACAAGAAGGGAGGGTAGTGGCTTATGAGTCAAGGAAACTAAGGAAACATGAATTAAATTATACAACACATGACTTGGAAATGCTTTGAGTCGTAAACCTTTATGCAGTTCAATTTCTATTTTATCCTCGGATTTTGATATTGGAAAAGAATTAAAAGAAGATTTATATTATGCAGCAATCTTGAAATTTTTGGGCACGAATCCAGGTTCTATGTTTCAGGGAAAATTTCATTTGAAAAATAATGATTTGTATTGTAACTCTCGTTTATGCATTTCTTCAGAATCTGTTTTGAAAGAAAAGATTCTACATGATTGTCATGATGCACCTTTCTTTGCACACCCTGGCTTTTCTAGAACTTATGCAAAAGTGAAAGCTTCATATTACTGGCCACATATGAAATATGATATAAAGAGGTATGTGAAAGAATGTTTGAAATGTCAATAGGTTAAGGCTGAATTTAAAAGGAGTCCTACATGTTACAACCATTAGATGTGCCTGATAAAAAATGGGAATCCATCTCTATGGATTTCATAACAAAGTTGCCTATGACTAGAAGTGGGCATGATACCATCTTTGTTGTTGTGGATCATCTTACAAAGATGGCACATTTTCTTTCCATGAGGAAAACTGATACAGCTTTGCATGTTGCTAAACTTTTCATAAAAGAATTTTTTAGGTTACATGGTATAATAGTATAATTTTGATAGGGATGCAAGGTTTACATCTAAGTTTTGGAAAGCGACCTTTCAATCTATAGGAACAGAACTACGCATGAGTACTGCATTTCATCCTCAAAATGATGGTGAGACCGAGAGGGTATGTTATGTATGTATGTGAATGATAAGCAAAACAATTGGACTAAATATTTACCTTTGGTTGAGTATGCATATAATAGTGCATGACATTCCTCTATTAAGATGACACCTTTTGAAGCAATGGATGGCTATAATTGTTTGCTTCTGCATTCACTTTTTAATTCACAAAATCAGGTTGAGATATCCACATAGATGCTTGAAAACATGGATTTGGAGCTAAATAAGTAAGGAAAAACATGAAAGATGCACAGAAACGTCAGAAATTATATCATGATCTCAAAAAGAGACTGTAGAGGGGGTAACCGGGTCTATACTTCTAGTACTCCTTCTACTAAAGGGAGGTTCTCCTTAGGGAAGTATACCCTGTAACATCATTGTGTGAGGTACTACTTGAGAAGACAATACAAGAAACAGTCAGAGTGGTACAAAGATGCTGAAAAGGCCAATTCGACCAAGATTGAAAAAATTGAGCTAGTTCACAAAACGATAAAATTGTTAACAGTACAAAAGGTCTGATCACTCGAAAGATGAACTACGACATCTCAACACAGAGAAAGTATACAAACATATAGAAGGTATACAAGTGTGGTATATGATGCTATGAACTCCAGCTTACAAGTGACTATCCTAGTATATCCAATCTCACTGTCGTGCCGACTGCCCCCAACACTGAAGCTCTCACTCTGTATATTCTCCAATAGAGAAGCTTCTTCTACAGTGGGCAAAATCACATCAGTGAGCAGAGAATAATCAAGGAGAAGCCTAATTAGAACACTCTCAAAAATACCACAGTAACACAAGTAGACCCAAATTGACAAAAGCTAGAATCATAGAGAGATGACAGTGAGTGTATGGGCCTCAGCTTCCTAAATCTCTGTATATCCTTCCAAATGGACTCTTTGCTATATATCTGTGACCGTCTGTACATACGTATGTATGTGTGTTTTTTCAAACGAGTGCAAACTACTTCTTATATAGATCTTCGAGCCAAGAGAGAGACTTTTGCCAGGTTCCATCATTTAAGGCACCATCACTGTTCACTGCACACGCACGGCCAAGAAAGTGGCTTCCACCGAATCCCATCATTTATTGCACCATCTCCGTTTGCGCCGATCTGACAAAAGTGAGGGAAAGTGGAGTGAGAGCTTCAGTGTTGGGGGCAGTCGACACGATAGTGAGATTGGATATACTGGGATAGTCACTTGTAAGCTGGAGTTCATAGCATCATATACCACACTTGTATACCTTCTATATGTTTGTATACTTTCTCTGTGTTGAGATGTCGTAGTTCATCTTTCGAGTGATCAGACCTTTTGTACTGTTAACAATTTTATCGTTTTGTGAACTAGCTCAATTTTTTCAATCTTGGTCGAATTGGCCTTTTCAGCATCTTTGTAACACTTTGACTATTTCTTGTATTGTCTTCTCAAGTAGTACCTCACACAATGATGTTACAGGGTATACTTCCCTAAGGAGAACCTCCCTTGAGTAGAAGGAGTACTGGAAGTATAGACCCGGTTACCCCCTCTACAGTTTGGCACACCCGGTGAGACCCTTGAATTTTTGTGTGAGGTAATTAGTGCAGTATAGAGTGTGTCATACTATTCTTGGTTTTTTGCATCCTGTGAGTGGGTACATGACCCACACTCGAGTAGACAGAGAACCTCTTCATGAAGAAAGGAGCATCAAGAAGTTAGCTCTATCTTCGGCAAGTACCCCACTACCCTTAAATTTGTCCATTGAATTGGCTTCAACCCCACTCTCAAAACAGAAGCTGAGGAGAACATTAGATTATTCTCATCTATGAGTTCATATCGAGTGGTGGTCTATGACTCATACCCAATCCCATAAGGGGGGATCTCTGAGTCCAGTTAAAACGCCCATCAAGAGCTACCACAGAAGAATTGTTCATTATACCCCTCCTAGGGTACCTCCCAACCCTCTTCCACTTCTGGTTGGCTCTTCATCTTCATCTTCATCCTCATCATCAGAGGAACTACTTGCCCGCAACAATAGCACAAGGAGAATGGCAGACAATTTAGCCCCACTTCTAGCTTGAATCAACATAAAATTTCCAACCTTCAAAGGAGCTTCTCATGAGGACCCAGATGACCATGTGCGAAGGTTTTTATCCTTGTGCAAGAGCAGGGGGCTACAGAACTGACATGACTCTTTTCTAGCCCTCTTTCCAGCTACCTTGGAGAGCGTTGCTGATAGATGGTTCAGCCAATATGCTGAAGGAAACTTTGCAACATGGGAAGCCTTAAGGGCAGCCTTCAACAACACCTTCAGACTAAGTAACTCCACTGAACGGACCCTTGATAATTTAGAAAATCTTAAGCTTCAGCCCGGGGAATCGTTCCCTGAGCTAATGACTAGAGTAAAATCTCTAGTAGCCAAACTCCCTGCCCAACCTAGAGACTTCTTGGTTAAGAAGTGGGTGGAAAAAGCCCTCCCAAAATCCTCTCAGCAAAAACTGAGGGAACTATTACGACCAGGTGCAACACTGGATGATTTTGTTGCAGTTGCATCATGCATTGAGGAAGCTAGGCTACATTTCGAAGGAGATACTCAACCAAATTATGCATCACACTTAGATCCTATTGAGCAACTCAGGAAGGAGTTGGAAGCTTTAAGAATGCAACAGAGTCAACAAGAAGAGAAGGTCATACCACCACCATCGCGCCACAATGTTGATGAAGTAGCTCAACTTCGTCGTGAGTTAGAAGATTTGCGCACTACACAGTACATACGAAGGCAGGCTTGGTGTACAATATGTAGCAAAAATGGACATTCAAATGTTAATTGTCCCAACAAGGTGAGCTGTCAATTCTGTGGCAAGGATGGTCATGAAGCAAGAGACTGCTACTACCTCAAGGGAGTACAAAAACATGGTAACCCTCCTGTTCTTGATTCGTATTATGCTAGTACTTCAATTGCACCTAATAGAGAAGATACCCATATAACTCGGCCTATATATAATAGGCCACTGATGTGTTATCGTTGTGGTGAGTATGGCCATATGCAGAACAGGTGTTCTCGACCAGAAGGTGCACCTCCCTGTCAGCATTGTCCAGATGCCAAGGATCACTATACCAAAGATTGCCCAAGAAGCCACCCTGCTCCAATTCACATGATTGCAGTCTCCCCACAAGTAGAAGGTATGACCACTCAGTCTTATGCTGTTTCATCTTCTTCAGTGCCCATGATGACTAGAGCCAGGCAAGCGGCAACCTGTAGAGAGGAACAAGAGGGACTCAAACATAGAGATGAGGAAAATAAGGCTGGTTGGAAGGGCCAAGCAGACATTGAAGGAGCTTATGATATGGTGACTACTTCCCTTAAGGACCAACCTGCAAGCTCTCAAGAAGACACACAAGAGGTCAAGATTGAGGAAATCTTGAAAGGTATTCATCACAAAGTTAGTTTGTACCAACTCATAAAAATGGATTCGAAAGTAAGAAGTGATTTATTGAAAGTTATACACTCGGCCTACTTAAGCCCACCACCAAGTGTAGATGGTTTCATGGTTGACTTTTCGCCCGCACCCTTGGTAGACTATCAAAGCTCAAGGATATCTGTGTTCATAAATGATGAAGGTCTGACTGGTATCATTATAGATGGAGGCTCTGGCATCAACCTGATGCCTGATTTTACAATGAAGAAACTCAAACTGAACCTAACCAAGGCGGCACCCTTCACTGTCACATTAGCAGATCAGCATAATGTTATGCCCCTCGGCATCATTGAGAAGGTACACATGTCTGTACAAGGTTGTCAATTCCTCCTGGATTTTGTTGTGATTGCCCTACCATAGGAAAGCTCTTATCCTCTGCTTTTGGGAAGGCCTTGGTTAAGGCAAGCAAAAGCACTACAAGATTGGGGAAGAAACCAGATGTGGATCTCCTCGAAGACTAATAACCACTTACAGGTACACTTAGAAGAAGGATGTGACTCCAACAAGACAACTGGATATGTAGATACTCAGGTAATGCCTTCTGTACCCCAAGAAGAAGAAAATTTGTTAAATTAGATGATGGGTGATGCAGAGTGTTGCACTGTTGAGATTAGTGAAATAAATGAAGAACTTGCAAAAGAAGCCCAGGGAAGGGAAAAAGAGTCGAAAAATGAAAATTTAGGCTCAAGCACTCACAAAAGAGAAAAAGTGAGTCCTTGCAGGAAAACAGAGACCGAGATCAAGAAAGAGCCCTTAGAGATCAAATTTGGCCATTTTTCACAAAATGGTCTTGGTGGTCAAAAAGTAGCAGAAAGTGAGTTAGTATCTTTGGGAGGCCCAAATAGTCAAATTGGGCCATTAGACCAAGTCAAAGAACCTTTGGAGATCAAATTTGGGCATTTTCCAGAAAATGGTCTTGGTGGTAAAAAATTAACAGGAAGCGAGCAAAAAGTAGCATGAAGTGAGTTAGTCTCTTTAGGGGGCCCAAATAGTCGAATTGGGCCATCGGACCAAATTAGTCCATTGGATCAAAATGGGCCAATTTTTCGAGGATGCACCACTGTAGAGTTCTACAAAAGGGTGGAAAAGCCTAAAATTGACAAAATTGAAGAAGCCTTGAAGGAGGCTAATTTTGAGTCTCAAGGGCCTAATTTTGAGCCTGAGAGCAGATAAGACCTTTCGTTTTCAAAAATTCCTCAAGGATGGATCAAGCAACATATTGTGGAACATAAGGTGAATTGCACCCCTGCTCATAGTGCAGATGCTTTTTCAAGAGAGACGAGTACTGAAATGCTAGTTCAAGAAGTGAACCTGGGAGATGAAGGAAATCCTCAAATAGTCCACTTAGCCTCCTGGTTGTGGCACTATCCTTTTTTACAACAAAGGGTAACTTCTCTCCTTTTCTCCTATAAAAATGTGTTTGCATGGTCCTACAAGGATCTAACAGGGATTCCAGAGGAGCTTGGATTACATCGAATACCCCTAGTAGAGGGAGTTGCACCTGTAAGAAGTAGGCCATATCGACTCAATCCAAAATATGCACAGGCAGTAAAACTCGAAATCATAAAAACTTGAGGAAGCAGGTATTATTGTTCCAGTAGAACATTCAAGGTGGCTTTCATCTATGGTTATTGTACCCAAGAAAAATAGCCAAAAAATAAGAATATGCATCGATTTTTGTGCTTTAAATAAGGTAATTGTTCAAGATGGCTTCCCTCAACCTTTCACAGAACAAGTATTAGAAGAAGTAGCCGGTCACACTTTGTACAGTTTTCTTGATGGTTTCAGTGGCTACAACCAAATATTAATTCATCCTGATGATAGAGACAAAACTGCCTTTGTCACCATGGGGCACTTATGTGTACACACGCATGGCTTTTGGGCTACGAAATGCACTTGCTTCATTTAATAGAACAATGTATTTGATCCTGGGGAAATGGTTGACAACTTTTCTGCGCATTTTTATGGATGACTTTTCAGTGTTCTCAGGCACAGATAGAAGAGCAGTAGTCCAAGATTTTCACGATCACTTGGAAAATCTGAAGGAAATCTTTGAGCAGTGTCTCAAAACAGGTTTGAAGTTGAATCCTGCTAAATGTCATTTTTTGGTCACTAAAGGCACTCTCCTTGGTCACATCGTGTCTGCAGATGGGATAACTGTAGATCTAGCAAGGGTCACTGCTATCCTTTCCATGCCCATTCCACAGATTCCTAAGGAAGTACAAAGCTTTTTAGGCCATGCCGGCTACCATAGGAGATTTATACGGATGTATTCAGAAATAGCTAAGCCTCTGTCAAGGCTTACGAGTAAGAAGATGCCTTTCTCATGGAGTCTTGAGGCTGAAAAGGCATTTTGTGAACTAAAATTGAGGCTATGTACTGCTCCACTCTTAACTGTTCCTAACTGGTCAGTAGAGCTTCATGTGCATACAGATGCTAGTCTTCATGCAGTAGGAGCAGTTTTGGCTCAGCCCTCCATGCCCAAGGTGCCCAAGGTGGATCAACCTATAGCTTATGCTAGCAGACTACTTACCAGAGCAGAAAGAAATTACAACACTACGGAAAGGGAAGGTTTGGCTATCATTTTCACACTCCAAAAGTTTAGGCACTACCTTCTAGGTGTGCACTTCATTGTCATATCTGACCATCAGCCCCTCAAATACTTAATTAATAAGCCTAGAGTAGCTGGAAGTATTAAGCGTTGGCTACTACTATTTCAAGAGTATGATTTTGAGATTCATATTAGGCGAGGTAAAGAACACTACATGGCGGATCAGGTGTCAAGGATGGCTATGGGCGAAAAGGCGACAGGTATTAATGATGAACTTGTAGATAGTAGTCTCTTCGCGGTAGAGACTCAAACTGAGTGGTATGGTGAAATTCTGCATTTTCTCACTTCTCGAAAATTCCCTGAGAACATAAAACCATTAGAAAGGAGGAGATTACTCTTTAAAGCCAAAGCATATTCACTTATAAATGACCATTTGTATAAATATTGTCATGATGGTATCTTGAGAAAATGTGTTTATCCAGAGGAGGTGAATTTTTTGCTTGAAGCAGCACACAGTGAAGGGCATCTCAAAGGAGAGGAGTTGGCTCACAAAATTATCCACAGGGGATTATGGTGGCCTCATGTTTACAAAGATGCTATCAAGTTTGCCAAAGGATGTGATATATGCCAGAGATATGCTCCCAAGCCTAGTAGGCTGAATTTTCAACCATTAGTAATCTCCACGGGATGGCTACCTTTTCAAACGATGGGGTCTTGATTTCATTGGACCAATCAGCCCAACTAGTCAACCTGACAGTAAGAAGTATATCTTCATGGCCACATGTTATTCTACTAAGTGGGTAGAAGCTAAGGCTACTGCTGATTGTACTTCCACTACAATAGCCAAGTTTATGTATAAAAGAATATTCTCAAGATTTGGCTGCCCACTTGAAGTCACAAGTGATAGAGGCACGCACTTTGTAAATCAGTTGTTGCAAATAACCTTTGACAGGTACAAGATCTTCCATAAGAAATCCTGTGCATACTACCCGAGAGCAAATGGGCAGGCAGAAAGTTCTAACAAAATTTTGATTGGATTACTATGCAGATTAGCCTTTGACCATGAGAGTTCATGGCCACAAGCCCTGATTGGTGCAATATGGGCTTTTCGAACAACCAGAAGGGGCACCACGGGAGAGAGCCCGTTTCTTCTAGTCTATGCGAAAGAGGCATTAGCCCCTTTTGAATTCATCATCAGAAAAGAAATTGAAGCAAAAAGAATTGATGTTGACCCTCACATTAGAAGATTGGTAGCATTGGAGGAATATAGGGAAACAACTATGAAGAGGTTGTAGGAAAAGCAGGAAGAAAGGAAACACATTCATGACAGACACTTAAGGACCAATAAGGTGGAAGAGGGAGCTCTAGTGCTGATATATCAGATTCCAGCTGTACCAACTAAATTGGCACCAAAATGGTCAGGACCCTACAAAGTGCTCAGGATATTTCAACAAGGAGCAGTACAAATAGAGGACCTACAGGGTGAGAAATTGCCTCTACTCAACATTTCCAGGGTGAAGGCTTATCTAACTTGAAACATTTCAAGAAAAATCAATCATTGTATATACCCTAGTTCTCATTTCAGCTTGTTTTGCCCATGGACAGTTCTAATTTTGTTCTTAGAAATTTTTAGCCAATATTGAAGAATCGCACCGAGACGGTGCAACATCTTGATGTGGGGGACTGTAATCGTGCAAGATTTCATCTGATTGTATGCAAGCCCTCCCAAAGAAAAAAAAAGTCTTAGCACCCCTTCTTTTCGTCCTTAAGAGCTCATTGCTCCAGTTTCACCCTCATTTCATCTTTGTCGATCGGAAAAAAATCATTCTTCAAATTTCAGCCCTCCAAATTTAGCCTTCAAAATTCAGCCCTCCAAAGTTCAGCCTTCAAAATTCAGCCCTACAAAATTCAGCCTTCAAATTTCAGCCCTCCAAATTTCAGCCTTCAAATTTCAGCCCTCCAAATTTAGCCTTCAAAATTCAGCCCTCCAAATTTCAGCCTTCAAAATTCAGCCCTCCAAAATTCAGCCTTCAAATTTCAGCCCTCCAAATTTCAACCTTCAAAATTCAGCCCTCCAAAATTCAGCCTTCAAATTTTAGCCCTCCAAATTTAGCCTTCAAAATTCAGCCCTCCAAATTTCAGCCTTCAAAATTCAGCCCTCCAAAATTCAGCCTTCAACTTTCAGCCCTCCAAATTTAGCCTTCGAAATTCCGCCCTCCAAAAATTCAGCCTTCAAAATTCAGCCCTCAAAATTTGTCCTTCAAAATTTGTCCTCGGCGTCAGAATCAAGTCGGCTATCAGATTTGTGATGAAGTGTTGATTCATGAAATAGTCTCGCATTCAAGGCCATATTCCGAAGTCTTCAGACGCTTTTGAGTTAGTTGGTTGTCAATACCAGAATTAGACCACCTACCCAAAATTAGCCAGCTCTCACTCCACTTTTCCTCACTTTTGTTAGATCGGCGCAAACGGAGATGGTGCAGTAAATGATGGGATTCGGTGGAAGCCACTTTCTTGGCCGCGCGTGTGCAGTGAACAGTGATGGTGCCTTAAATGATGGAATCTGGCGGAAGTCTCTCTCTTGGCTCGAAGATCTATATAAGAAGTAATTTGCACTCGTTTGAAAAAACACACATACATATGTACATACAGACGGTCAGAGATATATAGCGAAGGGTCCATTCGGAAGGATATACAGAGATTTAGGAAGCTGAGGGATACACTCACTGTCGTCTCTCTGTGATTCTAGCTTTTGTCAATTTGGGTCTACTTGTGTTACTTTGGTATTTTTGAGAGTGTTCTAATTAGGCTTCTCCTTGATTATTCTCTGCTCACTGATGTGATTTTGCCCACTGTAGAAGAAGCTTCTCTATTGGAGAATATACAGAGTGAGAGCTTCAGTGTTGGGGGCAGTCGACACGATAGTGAGATTGGATATACTGGGATAGTAACTTGTAAGCTGGAGTTCATAGCATCATATACCACACATGTATACCTTGTATATGTTTGTATACTTTCTCTGTGTTGAGATGTCGTAGTTCATCTTTCGAGTGATCAGACCTTTCGTACTGTTAACAACTTTATCGTTTTGTGAACTAGCTCAATTTTTTCAATCTTGGTCGAATTGGCCTTTTCAGCATCTTTGTAACACTGTGACTGTTTCTTATATTGTCTTCTCAAGTAGTATCTCACACAATGATGTTACAGGGTATACTTCCCTAAGGAGAACCTCCGTTGAGTAGAAGGAGTACTGGAAGTATAGACTCGGTTACCCCCTCTACAGAGACCCTTGGAATTTAGAACGAATGATCTAGTTTTTTTGAAAGTGAATCCTTCTAGAACAAATCTGGTTTTAGGCAAAGATCGTCGATTGTCTCCACGTTATGCTGGTCCTTTTAAAATCTTAAACAAAGTTGGTTCTGTTGCATATTTACTTGACCTGCCTTACACTTAAAAATTCATCTAGTTTTCCATTTTGGATTACTTAAAAAGTATGTTCCTAATGCTGATCATGTTTTGCAAGACAAGTCTAAGTTGAAGGAAGATACCACTTTTGAGCTTGAACTAGAATTTATAATGGATAGGAGAATTAGACATCTTAGGAATCATGAAATAGTCAAAATTTTAGTTAAGTGGTTTGCATATCCTATTGAAGATTCAACATGGGTTGGTTTACATGAGTTTATGGAACATTATCCTTCTTTCCAACTCTGACGAAAGAGTTCTTAAAAGAGGGGGAGAACTGTAAGATGCCATATTGTTTTTCCCACAAAAAAAAGGATGTGTAGATAATAATGGAATTTTATGTTTAGGATATTCTAATCATGTAACAAAAATTTTGTAGCAATAAGTTTTTACATTCTCTCTCTAGAAAGTTGTCGCATGAAATTTGTGCGTTAAATTTGAGCACGAAGATGAAGGAATCTGAAAATGTGTTGTATGAGAGAAAGGTAGAGTACTCTTAGTAGAAAAACTTTACCTCATTGAATTTTTTGTAGTTCCTATGTTGTATGTCTCATTTGGTCCCATGAAGATAGGTTAATGAAGATATTTTTCATGTTTTTCATCTCTCTCTAGAATTTTTGATTTTGTAGGGCCCAAAAGTGATATCTGGAAGCAGATTTGGACCTGATGCATCTCTAACACTATTGTACAGATTTGAGAACTGAATATTTTTTTGTCTCACAAGCTTAAGCTAATTCCTCATCGTTTTTGAGTTATAGGGCTTGGAAAGGTGCCGTTTTCCAATACTCTTAAAAAAAAAAAGAGAAGCCTTCATTCATCTTATTCATGTTCACGGATTTATAAAATGCACATGGGTATATGGGTTATTTCAGGTGATTGACATGTGTGTGAGTGTGTTGTAGGGATTGCCTCTATTTTTGCAGGTATGATTCTTGAGGTGGACATGAAAAGTTGATGCTTTCTAGAATTCTTGCATGAGACATTCACTTCCTCCATTCGGCCTTCCATTCTTTTGCCAACAATCATTCTCATAATGTCCTACTTTACCACAATGATAGCATATTATACCTTTATGAGGATTGTCTGAACCTCGATCTCTTCCTCTATTTCTTCCTTGACCTCTTCTATGTGTGTTGTCATTTGAGTTCTTGTAGCTTCTTCCTCTTCCCCACGAGCCTCCTCTTGAGTTCCTTCCTCTACCTCGACCTGAATATAATATTTGGCTATAGTTATCTTTACCTTTGTTGCCTTCTCCTTGTTGAGCAACCTCTTCAACCACAAGATTTGGTATAATCTCATTGAATGTTGGTAGAGGGTATCTATAAAGAATGTTTGTGATGAGGGGCTTCCACTTCTCTTCAAGCCATTGAGGGCTGTTTGGACAATTTCTTCCTCTTCTATCTTGCATCCAACTGATGCTAGCTGATCTCGAAGCTCCTTGACCTTCAAAGTGTACTCACTAATGCTTTGATTTGAGGTTTTCTTCATGTTGTTAAGCTTGTTCTTGAGTTGCATCTTCCGAGACCTTGTTGAGGTAGCATAGAACTTCTCTAATGCTTTCCAAACTTCCTCGGCTGTCTCTAGGCTTTGCACATTACCAATCATAGTGTTATAAATAACTTGTGAAATGAGAAACATCACCCTTCTATTCCTCTCTTTCCAATCTGAAAATTGTCTCCTTTGTGCTGGAGTAATGTTAGGATGTTGAAGGTCCACTAGTTGTGGATCATCTCTAGTAACTAGACTCCATAAACCTTTACCTTTAAGGTAATTTTTCATTCTATACCTCCAAAACTAAAAATTATCTTTATATTACTTCTCAACTTGCTATCCTAAATCAACCATTGAAAACTTCCAAGTTTGAAGTTTACCTCAATATGTTGTGGTGCTCTCTCTTGACTTTACAAAGGTCCCCTTTGATTTGTAGCTTCTCCTTTGCTTTACTTCAGTTCCAATGCTTTGCCTCTTCAAGCTCCAGTGCTCTAATACCAATTGTTGGAGATTTCCTCTCCTATGCGCAACAAAAAGTGTAGAAGACCTTCTCCTATAGCTTAACCTTAAAATGAAAACTGGTATCAAGTGAAAAATTCAATGATTTTGCAACTTTATCCACTCAAACAAGACACCAATAGATTTCAAATGAGCTATCAAAAACTCAATTTGGAGTAGTTTTGTTTTGGTAACTCTTTGCCTCAAAATAGGCTACCTGTCCACTTAGTTAGGCTAAAAACTGGACTTCACTAAAAATTGGATACCTCATACACCATGGTGAATCTCATCAAAATATTTTAGAAAGATAAATTACACACAATAATCTTTCCAACGAATATTTAAAATCTAAAACTGAATACATACATTGAGAGGTATGACTCTCGCAATCAGGCTACCCAAAAAAAGGTATGTGGTTGGACATAGTCTATGAGACTGAAGAAAACGAAATGATTGAAACCAAATGAACTACCTACAAGGGGAATTCAGGATCTTCTTCCTCTATTCTTGAGTGTCCTCCCTTGCCTCTTTTGTAGCCAAATTACCATGAGTTCGCATGATGAATTTGAGAGCTCTTCTCCATAACTCCTCCACTACTTTGAGCAGTCACTCTTCTCCCCCGGTTCAGTTTTTGGATTTGATTCTCTTTTGGCCTCCACTACTTTATGAAGTAAATGCTTCAATTTTTC
This sequence comes from Ceratopteris richardii, assembly GCA_020310875.1. Lineage (NCBI taxonomy): Eukaryota > Viridiplantae > Streptophyta > Polypodiopsida > Polypodiales > Pteridaceae > Ceratopteris > Ceratopteris richardii. The sequence goes on along the minus strand of CM035422.1, from coordinate 3,876,270 downwards.
ATTTTTTTATTTCCTTCTATTTAAAGAAAACCCTTTTTGCAAAATATATACGACCTTGCTTCTTTATTTTTTAAGAGAAACTAGGTTTGGACAAGGCCAAAACTAGTCAAAAAACTATAAAAAGAGCTAGAGAGCTCATTTTCGAGGTTAGCATTTTTTAGTTTAGCTTGTTAGAGAGTTGGCTTTTTAGAGATTTAAGCTTTTGTAAGAGAGTTCTTTTGCAATTGAGAACTTCCATTGTTCCTATCTTTGTTATCTTGCCTTATGTGCATGTATGTGCTTCTCACTCACATTTTCTCGCTAGAATTGCTCAGGATCTTCATATTCTCCTCTCGTCTCCACACATTGACAAGTAAATAAGGTGGTGCTTATGCTTGGGCTACAAAGATGGCGAGGTGTATGGTCAAGAGTCAGGCTTTACCATGTAGTTTGTGGCTTGAGGCTATTATATGTGCAGCATATCTACTTAACAGGTGTCCCACTAAGTCATTACACTCTATCACTCCATATGAGGCATGACATGGTCGTAGGCCATTTTTTGCTCACCTATGTATCTTTGGTTGTCTGGCATATGCATTAGTGCACGAACAACAATGCAAGAAATTGGATGATAAAGTAGTGAAATGTATTTTTGTTGGGTAGAGTTCTGAAATCAAAGGCTATCGTTTGTATCATCCACTAACTAAATGCATTTTGGTTAGCCATGAGTTTTCTTTTGTGGAAGATACAATTCAACCATTACTTTCATGTACTAACATGACATCAGTTAGCTCCAAAGATGTGTATGACACTTCATTGTCTCTTCTTATAGGTGGACAATCTAGTGCTAGTCCAAATGAGGCAATTCCTCAGCCTTTTCAAGTTCCACATGATGATGCATATCATTCCATTTCTGATGCAAATTTACATGATGCACTTGTTGATGAGAGTTCTGATATAGAGGAGGCAAAAACTATGCCTAAATGGCTCGTGTATACTGTTGGAAGAAGCATTTTTTGAAGAGAAATATTTGTAAAATGTCAAAAAATTGTAGAAATATTTATGCAAATGATGTAAAAATGAGGAAGAGTCTTCCTCATGTAAATTAGAATCATATGTATTTTTTCTAGAATTTTTGGAAGCTCTTTGATAGCATATTTTTAGATTAGAAGGGAAAAGAACCAAAATTCAAGTGTGAAAGAGGACATTTGAAAATGTATAAAAGATAATTTCCTCTATTTTGAGAGGGTTGGTTGTATTATTTCTGCTATCCAAGTAATGTGAAGAGCTCTCCTGCAAGAAATCATGTTTTTCTACTTCTATGTGATTTTTTTGATTTGTTGAGTCTATTCTATGTGTGATCTATGGAATTTGCAAGCTTCAGTTGTGTATTTCTGAGTAATGTGTATGAAGAGAGGGGATTCTTGATGAATTGAGTGAGAAGGTGTAGAAGAACAAAGCTGGAAATGGAAATCTTTAGTTTTCACAGAATCGCAATTATCTCGTCTGAAGGTTACAGGTATCATTTTTTAGATTTGACTTCATAATTGTGTTCTACTGAGAAAATGGCATGCTTTAGGCACCAAGATCATTGAAAAAGATGTATTATAGCTCAAGATAATCAAATCCCTAGAAATTTCTCTTCATCTTCATCATTTCTCATAAAAACAGTCATTATCCTCTTATTCTTGGATTCCATCAACTTAGAAGGGGCTGTGGTCTTTGTATACTTCCCGGATTGACAAATGTAAGATGTATTGTTGATCCTTTATGCTAAAATGATTGGAGAGGACAACTCCAAAGGGTAACAACAAACATTTTTTGGTGCCATTGCCGAGGAACAAAGCAAAAGCTTCATTGAAGTTTGGACCTTGTTGGATCTTCCATTGTTGATGGTATTGAACACATTGAAAAGATACTACTTTTTAATCAAGAAAAGAAACATGAAAAGGTAGGTTTCTTTGCTTGTCTTTTGGGAAAAGAAAGTAAGAGTTAACCTTTTGAGATAAAGAAGTGGTGAAATTCTTGCAAATTGATAGTTGCTCATATCATTTTTTCTAAGTAAAGTGCAGGTGTGTGAAAAATTGAATCAAGATTTTTGAAGGAAAGGTAAAATATGACTGTTTTTGCATTTGTAGAGTGCTTTTTTGACTAAGTACCAAGCAAATTTGTTAATCTTGGAAAAGATGACATAATTGCATTGAGGAAAGTCAAGTGAAGTAGCTATATGCAAATAAATAAGATCCATTTGTTAGCCAAGGAAAAGCAATAATCTTGAGAAAAGATTTATTTGTATCTTGAAAAGAAAATTGTTTGAGTTTATCTTTGCATGAATTGATAATTGCACTTCTTAGCACATATTTCCTTGGACGGCTCTACTGCTAAACTGATTAGATTGCAAGCATAGAGGAATATAACCAATCATGAAACAAAAAATCAATTGATCTTTAAACAAGAAACCCTAAGTGAAGTGTTTACCTTGATTTAGGGCAAAATACTAAAAAAATTCATAAAATTCATTAAAAAATTCAAACAAATTTCCTTTTTTCTTAGAAAGTTGGACTCGAGTATTGTTGTTGAATGTGCAAAAGAAAAAATGGAAAAAATTCAGAAAATTGAAAGAAAATAAAAAATATCTAGAATAGAAGTTGGTGTTTAAATTTCTTAAAAAAAGACTTTTTAAATAAGTTTTGATGGTGTACAATTGTAGATGACAAGTGATCTGGAGTTGGTGAAGAACACTAAAGGGGACTAGGTGGAAAGAAAAGTCAAAAAGTGCAAAAGTTGGAAGTTCAGAAAAAACACGATTCTCTTCACAGGATCGCGATTTTTTGTAAGAAAAGAATTTGAATTTTTTTTGCACATTTGGGAATTGAGATAAGTGATTGTAAGAGGTTTCATAAAGTTGAGTGAGTAAAGAAAATCAAATTTCAAAATATCAGTAGGAATTGAACATAAAGGAATTAAACCAAGAATTGGGTATAGAATCGTGATTATCATCAGGAGGATAAATGAAGTAACTTTTGTTAAAAGATAAGAATTGTGATTCAGAACCACAAAATTATTAGAGGATAAGGGTCATACAGTGAAAAGTGGAAATGCTCAGAAATTCATACAAAATCGCGATTGTTTGAAGGCTATAAAAGCATGTAATTTTTGAAAAATTGCTCATTTGAGTGAGGGAGAGAAAGAGAGAACTGGAGAAAATTGGACAGAATCGCGACTGTTAGCAAATACAAGTTTTGGGGATTTTTCTTGATCAAGCAAGCAAGGTAATGGTCTTCCAATAAATTTTTGCATTATTTCAAGTTTTCACATGATGATTAGAGAACAAAAACACAGGAAATTGTAAAAAACATGGAATCGTGCATGTTAAAATTTTAATAAGGCGATTCTATTTGAGAAACAAAAACTTAAAAATCAAAGACTTGAAAAATTTTAAAAATCTTCTCAGAATCGCAATTCTGTGATCAAACACAAAATCACGATTCTCTGAATTAAACACAAAATTGCGACTCCCAGAATGCGATTTTCAAAAGAAAATCGTGTTTTTAATGACTGTGAGCAATCACGATTGTCTAGGGAACAAAATCGTGAAAATCACAATTCTATTCAAAGAATCGTAACAATCACGATTCTCTTCAAAGAATCGTGAAAATCACGATTCTCTTCACAGGATCGTGACAAACACGATTCTATTCATAGAATCGTGAAAAATCACGACTCTATTCAAAGAATCGTGAAAATCACGATTCTCTTCACAGGATTGTAACAACCACGATTCTATTCACAGAATCGTGAAAAATCACGACCCTATTCACAGAATCGTAAGAAACACGATTCTCTCCACAGGATCGTGAAAAACAAGATTCTCTCCACAGAATGGTGAAAATCATGATTCTCTTCACAGAATCGTGAAAAAGACGATTCTATTCACAGAATCGTGAAAATTCATGATTCTATCCAAAGAATCGAGAAAAACACAATTCTCTCCACACAATCGTGAAAATCATGATTCTCTCCATAGAATCGTGAAAAAGACGATTCTATTCACAGAATCGTGAAAATCACGATTCTATTCACAGAATCGTTTCATGATTTTATCCATAGAATCGTGAAAAACACGATTCTCTTCACAGAATCGTGAAAATCACGATTCTATTCACAGAATCGTGAAAAATCACAACTCTATTCACAGAATCGTGTAAAATCACGATTCTATTCACAAAATTTGGAAAATTTAGAATATCTAAAGAATAGTGAAAAAGATAAGTCTTTTTCACAGAATTGTGAGAAGATCTAGAATTTTCTTAAGATCCCAGAAAAACGATTCTATTCATAGGATCGTGAAAAACACGATTCTCTTCAGGAGATCGTGATTTAGTTGGATGATTTTGAGATCTGGTAATAAATTGATCAGACCTTCTAAACAAGATCTAAAAAGGAAGGAAATAGAGCTAGTAATAGGAGATTTACAAGAAAAAGATTTAGGGCAAGAAAATAACATGGAAAATCTAAATGAAAGCAATAAACTCTCTGAAACCAGTGATTATAGGAATATTCTCAAATATATGTGTACAAATAGGTTTGGAACCTATGTGTATTAGGATGGGATGCATAAGTTCCTCATTAGGTTGAGAAACTTAGAAGTTCCCCTAAATATAACACTAGTGGCACAATTTAAGGATGGAAGATATGAGGATAGACAAGGATGTGTATACATCTTCTCACAGGATCCAGAAAACTCTAATGATTTAGGGCAGTGTACAGACAAGAGACCTTGGGAACAAAACCTGGGGCAACCAGACTTGCCAAGAAAAAATGAAACTCACAATAATATTGAACAACCACAAGGTAGGAGAATTCATACTTCCACAAATCCTTTTGAAAGAGAAGTAGAAGGAATTAATGATTTTCCATTCAGAAGGAGACATCAGTGGCAAAATCATGGAAGAATGCTTAGGCCCTATCAAGTAGCTAAATGCATGAAGAACCAACATGAAGGATATTCTGATCCTCATGCTCATGCTGCAAAATTTAGACAATTAATTAGGGCAGAAGAAGTAGAGGATTACAAAGTACAATTTGAAGCATTTGGTCTAACCCTAACTGGACCTGTACTATCTTGGTTCATTCCCTTGAGAAAGGAAATGTATCCAGACATTGAATCTTTCTTTGAAGCCTTCATAGGGGAATTCTCAAAAACATGAATAAAACATAGTACAACTACTTTGATACATAGCTTTAAACAACAAAAAGATGAAAATGCCAGAGAGGCAGCTAGGAGATTCAAGCAATACATTGATAGATGTCCCAAAGAGGAGTTACCATCCATGGCAAGACAAGTATCTCTATTCATAGAAGGATTGAGAAGTGCACAATTAAGAACCTTGGTGTATTATAGGAGATGCCCTGACCTAGGAGCATGTGTGAAAGAGGCAATAGATTTAGAGGACAATAGGGGACAAGATCTATTAGCATTTGATCAACCTAGAACAAATGAAGATAAAATCCCACCAGCAGAAGAATTAGCACAAGCTATTGCCAAAGCTCTAGAAGTTAGCACCAAAACAAACTTGATAAACACCAGGATAGCAACAAATAAAAAATTTTATAATTGTGGAGAAAATCATTTGGTACAACAATGTCCCTATCAAAAGCCACAACATTTGCAAGATAGGAAAACATTCAAATACTGTACACTGGAAAGAAAATGGACAAACCATACCAAAGAAGAATGCTTCTACAATAAACAACCCATTAAGGAAAGAGAATATGTGAACCAACATAATTTACAAAGAGAATCTGGATTTGTTGAGCAACCAGGACCTGTACTTGGGCAACAACCACCATTACCAACAAATGTGGTACCAGTCAAATACACACCAATAGAAGAAGAAAGCTCAAGACTTAGATCATCTTACAGAGAGGATTATCATTGGAATGAAGGATATCAGGAAGCGTGGGAAGGATATGAACAGAGGGAACCAGAATTGCAAGCCCTAGATTTGGGAAATGGGAGAATTGAAATGGATACAGCCACATTCATGTACATAACCAATAATTACATGTCTAATCAAAAACCTCAGTTCAAAGGGAGTCAAAAGATAACTTGTTATAGATGTGGAGGGGAACATTTCATTAGAGACTGTCCACAACCTCATACACTAAGGATAGAAGGAGCTTATTGCAAGGATTGTGGCAGGGAACACTTAATAAAGGATTGTCCAAGAAACCCTCAAAAACAATAGAACACATCTAGTAACATACCATTAAAAGCACTAAATATAATGGAGCAAGAAGAATCGAGTGACCATGATCAAGTAACTGTAAATGCTATAACAAGAGCACAAGCTAAATAACAAGAAACAACAAAAGAGACACATACACAGGAAAATAAGAAAATTCCATTTCCGAAAGAAAAGTAACTCAAAATGGGGGAACTAGACAATTATCAAACAACAGTTGGGGAAACAAATGCAACAGAAACAAGGAAAAGTATTGATCACGAAGATAATTCACACATAACCTTCCAAATCAATATAGACAAACAATGTACACTTTTATACCACACCACACTGGAGGAGTTGGTAAAACAAAATCCTCACTTACAACACAATATGAAAAAGTGGGAAGCAATGCCAAAGAATTTTGATCCACAGCAACAGGAATTGGAAGAGTTGTTGTACATTCCTATTGATAAAATAGGAGGGTATTGTGAAGGAGAAGAAGGGAACTCAACTCTGAAAAGCTATATTAGATAGTGGATCAGGTGTGGCTATCATGACTAAACAGACCTGGGAAAGATGGGGAAAAAATGAGATTACAAATTGCAGATGGACACATAGAAAAACCCCTAGGAATATGGGAAAAGGTGATTGTGAAAATATGTGGAATAGAAATAGAGCATACTTTTGCCATAGTTGAATTTCCACAATCCACTTCATATGAAATTATCCTAGGAAGACCATTTATGAGAAAAATGCAAATTGTGCAAGATTGGGGTAATGATTTCCTATATCTTCAAAAAAAAGGAAGGATAACCATAGTGAATCTAAGAAATGGTCAATATTGTGACATGTCCCCTCAAGAATGGCTCAAAATACATCAAAATCAAGAATTAAGTGAAGAATCAGAGATTGAAGATCATAATGAAACAGAATCATCAATATGGAAATGCAATGTGATAAAGAACCTCACAGATAGAAAAAGAAGGTTAAGAAAAGAAGATTGTGTAGAAGGAAGAAAATTACAGGATGAGAGCTATATACTACAAAAATTCAAAGATGAAGAATTTGAGCCTTATGGTTGGAACCAGATTTTGGCCACCATGGATTTAGCCAATGATGAGTATGTGGGAGTGAAATTCCAAAATGAAGAAGGATATGATATTTTTCACATAGGAATACAAATGATAAAAGTGTCAAAAATTGAAGAGGACCAGGAGGAAGAAATAATATTGAAAAATGGTAAAACACAATATTTGGAAGAAGTAGAAGCTACAGATGCAATAAAAGACAAAATCTCAGGCAAATATAGAAAAAACAAACACAAGGAAATAGAAAAAGATCAAGAGGTTGAAAAAAATATGGAAATAAAAAACAAAGATCAACAGTTTGATGTACCTTCAAATTTCAAGACTTATGAAGTGGAGGACAGACTACTTCTAAAAGTGAAACCAAAGAGAGAAAAGAAAAAAGGAGAGGCATATGACAATGAGTAACAAACTAAGAAGGTGATGATCACACAGGAATAGGGGGAAGAAAGACATATTGTAATAGCTGATGACATGACAAATCAAGAGGAGGAAGCATTAACGAATTTGGCGAGAAACTGTAGGGATGTGTTTGCTTATAGTTACAAGGATTTGAAAGGAATTGACCCTAAAATTTGTGAGCATAAGATTCCTATTACACCTGATGCAAAACCTAGCAAACAAAGACACTACACATTCAATGACAAATACTCTGCCAAAATAAAGGAAGAAATTGACAAGCTACTGGCTGCCAATTTCATCTATGAGATTGAGTACACAGAGTGGATATCTCCTATAGTTGTAGTACCAAAAAAGAATGGGAAACTCAGGGTATGCATTAACTTGAAAAAGGTGAATGCTGCAACTATAAGGGATAGCTATCCATTACCCATAACATACCATCTTTTGGAAAGAGTGGCAGGTAAGGAGGTCTATAGTTTTCTGGATGGTCTTTCAAGGTACAATCAGGTACCCATAGCTTTGGAAGACCAACATAAAACTACCTTTTCCATAGAATGGGGAATATATGCTTTTAAGGTTATGCATTTTGGTCTAACTAATGCTCCAACAACTTTTCAAAGATTAATGTGTCACATATTCAAAGAATTCCTTAGAAATATCATGGAAATTTATGTGGATGATCTTTACACTTTTTCATTAAAAAGACAAGATCATTTAAAGGATTTGGAAAATATATTCAAAAAATGTAGAACATACAGAGTATGTCTAAATCCAAAAAAATGTGTGTTCTTTGTGAGGCAAGGGAGAATGTTGGGTCATATAGTTTCCAGAAATGGAATTTCAACAGATGAAAGAAAAATTAAGGCCATAATAGAACTTCCAAGACCAACAAATGTAAAGGAACTTCAAACTTTCATGGGACATTGTGGGTATTATAGAAAATTTGTACACAAGTTTGAAGATATTGCAAAACCTTTGTATGCTTTGATCACAAAATTTGAGTGGACTAAAGAGTGTGACCAAGCTTTTGAGACTCTAAAAACTTGTTTGGTAACAGCACCAATTCTGAAAACCCCACAATGGGATAAAATTTTCCATGTCCATGTGGATGCTTCAAATTATGCTTTGGGATGTGTGTTAGCACAACCAATAGAAGGGAGCAAACTAGACTTTCTAGTTGCTTATGCTAGTAGGCAATTGAATTCAGCAGAGAAAAATTACACAACCACTGAGAGGGAAGGATTGGGAATGATATTTGCCGTGAAAAAATATAGACATTACCTTTTGGCCAACAAGTTTAAATTCTTTGTGGATCACCAAGCTTTACTCTACTTAGTAAATAAACCCTGTCCTGTGACCGTCGCGACAGGTCACCCCGGACCATCGCGATTGTCCGCCTTTGACCGTTGACCGCACCATCGCGATTGTCCGCCTGATCACGCCATCGTGACGGTTCATTTTTCGGGCCATCGCGACGGTCCATTTCCACGCCATCGCGATCGTTCACTTCGGGCCATCGCGACGATTCGACCTCACGCCATCGCGACGGTTCGACCTCACGCCATCGCGACGGTTCGACCTCACGCCATCGCGATCGTTCACATCGGGGCATCGCGACGGTTCACCTTTTCGCGCCATCGCGATTGTCCAAATTCCACGCCATCGCGACGGTTCGCTTGGACCATCGCGACGGTCCCAGACCATCGCGATTGTGCACCCCCATTGCAAATTTAGGGTTCCATTTTTTGACCAATTTTGGGGGTATTTTTGAGAAATTTTTGGACCATTAGACTCATAGGAGACCCCTTAGCTCATATTTGAAGGAAAACATGATTATCAGTTTTTACCCCCCAGGGCCTGAACACTCATAACTTTGTCATCCAAAGTCCGTTTTTTGAGCTTAATAGCTCGTTAGAAAGCTCGTGACGAGTACTACGTGACCTCAACTGTTTTTTTCATAAAGAATACATCTATTTTTGGATAAGCTATTTTGAGGTTCACCTAGTTTGGGACTAGGAAGCCAGGGGGCAAGTATTGAAATTTTGGGCAAAAGGAAAGGGACTAAAAAGGTGTGTATACTCAAGTGCTTGATCATCCAACTGTGAATTGGTCTAATAGTGGAATTTTCCAGGTCTAGCAAGGGCAATCAAAGGCAAGCAAGCAAGGCAGTGAAGACAGCAAAGCTTGGGAAGCGTGGCTTCTTGGGCAACAGAGCATCCGAGCAACCAGAAAAGCTGACTCGAGGTTGGAAGATTACTCAACCCCCTCAGTCAATTCTTAGCGTAGGCTAAACGGTAGTGTTGTGGATTTAAGTCGATAGGAACGCCTCAAGTTCAAGATACTTAATTCTTTCAAGTTCAAGACTAAAGATAAAGGTGTGTGACGAAAACCTAAAGGAAAGAACATAAGTCTGACGGAACAAGAACTCAAAATCATAACGGAAAGTCGAATTCCTGACGCATATATTAAGACAAGAATCCAAAGAAAATTAAAAAGAATCAAGAAAGTAATAACAAAGAACCAGTGACGATCTAAGAGTGTGACTTAGTGTGCAAGAAAGAAAATTAATGAACCTTAGATCAGGGAGACACATAGGTAAGTCGGACCGACGAAGCCTTAGATCATCAGAGGCAAGTGTAAGAACTATTGCACGATCTTGGGCTCAGCAATTGAATAGTAATTACCCCTACGAGAGCTCAGAGACTAGCGAATCAGAAATGGCATTTAGCACAGACAGACCAGAAGGAGGGTCTAATGTAGCATATTTAGAAAAACCTGAAGGACCCTATAGAACGCAATTAGAGTTTCTCCGAACCAACCGACTAGGTGCTCGCATCTATGAGGATGGTTTGCGAAGGCAAGTGGTGCAAATGCACAACCCTGATCAACCCATTGGATTGGAAAGACCAATGGTGAAATTTGAGAGAGACGCTTACATAGACAAAGAAGGAACCATGTACGTTCTAAGTACGCAGCCAAACGATACTAATGAGTTTGGCACAATTCAATTAGAGACGGAAGCGAAATTTCAAGGAAAAGAACCGTTAGAAGAACCTAGAACACCTAGAGGGAAATCCGTATTAACAAGAGTACTCATCCCAGAATGGATCCCTCAAGATAACAGGAGCACCGAGTTGTTTGTAAATAAAGAGACAGATGAAGCCTTTTGGAGGTACAGAAAGGAACACCCTGGTGAGATAGGCATCATTACAATTTATGAATTCAAGGACCCAGATACACCTGGAAAGGTTGTATACCTGGATGAAACTTCAGAAAGAGTCTTTGTGGTGCCTGAGCGCGCTAAAAACACATACACATGGAGAGGTGAATTGATATTCCCTCCATCTAGAACGAACATGAATACAAGTCAACAAGGGGCAGGAACATCCTCAGCCCATGGAAATCAAAGAGAAGGAAATAACGAGAGACCGGAAGTAAGCTTTAATCATCCCATAGGGAGAGATAGAACAACCACGAACACTAATAGAATGGATAGACAAAGAGATCATGGAATACCAGGTGGTAGAGATGATTTTCCTCTACCTAGACCACGCGAACACGCAAGAGTATTGAGACCCACACAATTAGTAAAATCAATGAAGAATTACTTTGATGGGACAGGAGATCCCTATGACCACGTCGCAGAATTCAAGCAAGTACTAAGAGCAGAACAAGTTGAAGACATGTTCACGCAGTACAACGCATTTGGACTAACGTTAAAGAATACAGCTTTAACTTGGTTCCAACCTCTGCAACAAAGGCAATTCAGAGACATCCATCACTTTTTAGAGTCATTCATCACTGAATTCTCTAAAAGTGGGATTAGACACGACACGTCTTCGTTGATTCATAGCTTTAAACAAACCCCTCAGGAAACAGTTAGACTGGCAGGACGTAGGTTCAGACAATATGTTGAACGATGTCCAATGCAAGAGCTACCCTCACAAGCTAAGCAAGTGTCTTTGTTTTTAGATGGCTTGTTGAGCGCTAAACTACGCTCCTATGTGTACCTAAAAGAACCCAGAACGCTAGAGGAGTGTGTAAGAATATGTATAGACATCGAGGACAACCTAGGAGATGAATTAGAACTCTCAAAGGTCTATAAGGACTCAGATTGTTCTTCTCTAGCATCCACAAAATTGTCTAATTCGATAGAGGACCTAGCAGAAAAAGTGGCCCAAAAACTAGGAGTTTCTAGTAAACAGGTGCCCAAGCTACCAACTAATGTACATTGTTACACTTGTGGTGGAAATCATTTGGCAAACGTGTGCCCCAATGCACCTCAACCTCACGCCAACCCTAGTGGCCAATATTGCACAATTGAGAGAAGATACACGAACCATACGGCTCAGGACTGCCCATACAACAAACAAACCGTGAGACAGAACTACCCGCAAACATACCAGCAGCCAGGTAGGTATCAAGGCCAATACAATGCTCAGCCTTATTACTATAGGCCTCCTCAGAACTACCCATACGAGGCTCAACAGAGACCTCAACCCGTCTTAGCTCAGTAGCCACCCCCACCAGCGAATGTCATCTCAGTCAAATACGTTGCTGCAGAAGAGAACCTAAGTAGGGCCTTAGTGCCTTCTTCACCATTGATCACCGAAAGTGACCCGAACTCAAACAGTTTTGACTCTACTCATGTAACTAGTCCACCCGCTTATTACACGGAGTCACCAGAACATGTGGAGACATATCATTATGATAGTCCTCCAATGGAACCTAGTTGGGAGCCAGACTATACTAATGTGATGTACGCAAACCCAAACCCACGGCCCCAATTGAGACAACAAAGACTACAGGGCCCTAGAGGACCATGCTTTAGGTGCCAAGGAGATCACTTCATTAAGGATTGTCCACATCCCCCAATAGCAAGGCAATCACAGTACTATAGCATCCAAGGCTTTTGTGCCGACTGTGGCAAAGAGCACATAATCAAAGATTGTCCTAAGAACCCAATTAACGCTTCGAATGTGACACCGATCAACGTGATAGGTATTGTAAACACCGCAGATGGATCTAACCCTACATACGTGCCTATCCAAGCTATAACCAGAGCCCAGGCGCTCCTACAAAACCAACAGCTTAATCATGAGAAAGTAGCCGGAACTAGTGAAGTTGCAGAATCTAGCAGTAAAAAGACAAAATCTTGGAAAGATTCTAGAGAAAGAATCAAGAGAAAGTGGAGTAAAAAGATAAGTGAGTTGGAAGGAAGTTTGAAGGAATCTAGAGCCAAAATACAAGAATTGACTTCACAAGAATTAAACCAAGAAAACCCAGCTCAAAAATCAGGATCAGTTTTAGCGGAACCCATACCCGAAGATCTAGACATGATGTTTCGTGCATATCAGGCTAGAATAAAAGAGGGACCTCAAGTAATGGAAATGAGTAAAAACTACCCTCGAGCTGATCTAGAAATTGAGAGAACTAAACTGTGCATGAAAATGGTAGAACTAGCACAAGCTTTGTTTGAAGCCTCTAGATATCTTAATTGGAATAACATGGCAAAACCGGAACTACACTTTCAAGGACTAATGGAGAGGCTAGAACACTTGATAGAAAGCAAAGAGAAAAAGGATCAGCATAGGAACCCTATTGTCACAGAGACACAGGAAAGGAATGCACCATCCCTGTCTCAAGTACCCAATACAAAAAGTCAAGACAACTTGTCTTCCATACATAGGTACTCACATGAATTTTTGAGGGAAATCCAAGAAGAGAAATGGAGAAAGGAACAAGGAACCCATCCTCCTATTCAAGAAATAGACGACTTGCAGGAACAATTTCCCCAAGACATCCCCTCTATATATGATGATGTAGAGGTGGAACAACTGAGTGAACCCACAGGATTTGAATCTAATTCTTTACAAAAATTACCTCAGTTCACAGGACCTTGGGAAGCAAAGTCTATTAGTATGAGAGCACCCACGATAATAGTGAGGAATGAAGAATCAGTGATTCCTAGGAACACGGAAGTGATCAAGAACACAAAAGTACAGTGTAATCTCACTCTGGAGGAATTGTTAAAGGTAAAACCAGAATTGTGGAAGCACGTAGCAAATCAATTCCCTGAGCTTGCTACCACACCCTCTCAAATAGGATCACATAAGAAGGTACCAGAGATACCCGTGGAAAAGATTGGAGACGTAAGCTAAGGAGAGGAAGGTAACACATATCTTCCAATAACCCATCAGGGCTACACCACGAAAGCCATCTTAGACTCAGGAGCCGGAGTAGCCATCGCTACCACCGCTTTGTGGAAACGTTGGGGTAAGCCAGCACTCAGACCCACTAGGATGAAACTACAAATGGCTGATGGACACATAGAAAAACCATTAGGCTTACTAGAAGGCATATCTCTCACCACTTGTGGTGTGGAATTTGAGCATACCTTTGCCATTTGTGACTTTGCAAAAAATCGTGCTTATGAGATGATATTGGGACGACCATTCATGCGTCAGTTGCAAATTGTACAAGATTGGGGAACTAATTCTTTGTACTTGCAACATCTAGGAGTGACTACCAAAGTCAATCTTAAAGACTATTCACATAGAGATGTACCCCCAATACAATGGAATACCATCCATAAGACACCGGTAGAGACGGAATCCGTGCACTCATTAGAATCAGCTCCTTCTTGGTTGCATGAGGATACCCATTTATGGATGTGTAAAGTAGCCAAACAAGAGGAAGAACGATTAGAAGCAAGGACCTTAGGTGCAGAACAACATCCACGAACCCTTCAAGATCCAGCCTACGCACCTGTAGTATTCCCAGATGAAGAGTTTGAACCCCATGGTTGGGCAGAAATACTAGCAACCATGGATGTAGCCATCAATGAAGAACAATGGACACCCCACTGTGACGAGGATGGCTATGACATTTCAGTTTTTACGATAGAGCCAATCATGGGCGATGCAATTTTAGAAGAGTGCGAACCGAACACTGATGCATTTGAGGATGCAAGCGATTTTGATTTAGAATCAATTATCATGGACCCGCCCTTTGCATCAGAAGAAGAATATTTCTACGAAGTAGAGACTCACACTCAGAGACACGAGGACATCACGAATGAGGTAAGGTTAGCCACTCAAGTGACTACTAAAAGTGAAGGCAAGAAAAGAAAGAAGCAAGCAACCATGTCAGAAAAAGAAGAATCTTTATTTGAAGTACCCGAGAATTTAAAGAAATATGAAATCGAAGATAGAAGAATCATGGTACGAATGCCTAATAGAAAAGTGAATGATGGACAAGTATATGATAACCAAGAGAAAACCAAGACAGTAATAGTTGCCATAGAAGGAGAAGAAGAAAAATGCACATACATAGGGCATGATTTGACGACTGAAGAAGAAGAAGAGTTAGTTGCCCTATTGCGCGAATATAGAGATGTTTTTGCTTGGAGTTACAAAGATTTGAAAGGAGTAGACCCAGATATATGTTCTCATAGAATCCCTATGACTCCAGATGCAAAACCGACAAAACAGAAACCGTACACGTATAACGATAATTACGCTGCTAAGATTAAAGAGGAGATAGATCGCTTGATAGAAGCAGGATTTATTTACCAAATTGAACATACCGAATGGGTATCCCCCATTGTGGTTGTGCCCAAGAAGAATGGAAAATTGCGTGTGTGTATTAACCTTAAAAAAGTTAATGCCGCCACGATTAGAGATAGTTATCCTCTTCCTATCACGGAACACCTATTGGAAAGAGTTGCGGGCAAGGAAGTTTACAGCTTTCTTGATGGATTCTCAGGCTATAACCAAGTAGCCATTGCTCCAGAAGATCAACACAAGACGGCTTTTGCCACTGAATGGGGCATATTTGCATTTCGTGTGATGCCATTTGGCTTAACAAATGCACCCGCCACTTTCCAGCGACTTATGTGTCACGTTTTTAAGGAATTCTTATGCAAGAGCTTGGAAGTTTATGTCGATGACTTATGTGCTCATTCAAATGTAAGACAGACACATATTCCAGAGTTAAGACAAGTATTTGACAAATGTCGAGAATATCAGGTTTGTTTGAACCCAGAAAAATGCGTTTTCATGGTCAGACAAGGCAAAATTCTAGGACACATTGTGTCAAAAAATGGAATCTCCACGGATGAGGAAAAGGTGAAGGTAATTGCGGATCTACCCAGACCAACTAATGTGAAAGAGGTACAGGCTTTTATGGGCCATTGCGGTTATTATAGGAGATTCATACACATGTATGCAATCATAGCCAAGCCTCTGTACTCTCTTTTAACCAACTTTGAATGGACAGATGAATGTGAAAATTCATTCAATGAACTTAAACGACGTTTGTGCTCAGCACCTATATTGACTACCCCAGATTGGAGTAAGCCATTCCATGTACATGTGGATGCATCCAATTACGCTATAGGATGTGTGTTAGCACAACCCACGAATGAAGGTAACATAGATCTCCCCATAGCTTATGCGAGCAGACAATTGAACGCAGCAGAAAGAAATTACACCACAACGGAACGAGAAGGACTAGGGATGATCTACGCGGTAAAGAAATTCAGACATTACTTGTTGGCCAACAAATTCAAGTTCTTTACAGATCATCAAGCCCTATTGTACTTAGTCAACAAACCATGTAACACAGGACGACTGATACGTTGGTTTCTATTACTCATGGAGTATGATTTTGAAGTGATAGTCAGGAAAGGAAAGACGCATCTTAGAGCTGACCACCTCTCAAGATTAACCTCAGGAGAAGCTCCCCAAGGAGTAGTGGATGAATTACCAGATGCATACTTGTTTAACCTTGAGATAGCACCAGAATGGGCTAAGCCTATAGTCCCTATTCTCACATATGGACCCAAGAATCCTAGGATAAAGATCAGAGAAGGAGAGATTACCAAGTCTCAGAGGTACCAAATAATGGCAGGAAGCATATATAAACAGGATAATCAAAAGATTCTTGCTTGTTGTGTAGATGAATCAGAACATGCGAATTGGTTGCAATTAGCACACATAGGTGCACTAAAGCAACATCATTCAAAACATCGAACATTACAGACTCTGCAGAGATTGGGAGTATATTGGCCTTCTATGGAAGCAGATGTCTACAAGTTGTGTAAAGAATGCCAGGTGTGTTGTGAAAGACCACCATTAGAGCATGCTACATTATATCACGTGTCTCTCACACCAGACTGGAGTGAACCTTTAGTGACATACTTGAGGACGAACACATTCCCTCAAGGCATGACCGTAGCTCGACAACGCAGTCTAGAGCAGGAAGCTCAAGACTATTCACTTATTGGCGATAATTTATACAAAAGAGGACGAGATGGATATCTAAGACAATGCGTTCATGAAAGCGATTATCTGAGCATACTAGAGACTGCACACCAAGGTGTTGCAGGAGGTCACTTTGGACCAGATAGGATAATCAAAGCCATCCTCTTTGCAGGATTATGGTGGCCCACTCTTCACATGGATGCTCATACCTATGTCAAGAGATGTGATGTGTGCCAAAGAACTCAGTTTCCTACTCGCAGAGATGAAATGCCATTGAAACCCATGATGGGCGGACGTGCATTTTCTAAGTGGGGTATAGACTTTGTAGGACCCATTAACCCCCCTGCAAAAGGTACACATGCGGAATACATTATTGTTGCCACAGATTATCTAACCAAATGGGTAGAGGCAAAAGCCACAAAAAAGAATGATGCTCACACGACTGCAAAATTCTTATTTGAAAATGTCTTTACAAGATATGGATTGCCTATAGAGTTAGTGAGCGATCGAGGCACTCACTTTCTAAACCAAGTCATTGAATATTTGTTACAGGATTTTATGGTGATTCACAAGAAATCTGCACCATATCATCCTCAGGCCAATGGTCAGGCTGAGAGCACTAACAAGATACTTTGTAACGTACTGACGAAACTCGTGAACAACAAACATTCAGATTGGGACAAACAGTTACACCACGTTGTTTGGGCATATCGAGTGGCCTACAAGACCGTACTCAATGCAACTCCCTTTTAGATGGTTTTTGGTCAGAATGCAGTGCTTCCTTTGGACTTCTTGATACCGACCCTTAAGGTTGCACAAGAACATCAGTGGACCGGCCATGAATTATCAGCAAGAATAATGGACTTGGAACGATTAGGAGAAACCAGGCTGAAAGCAGCAGCAGGAATATACGCAGCGAAGAAGCGACAGAAAGCATATTTTGATGCACATGTGAAAGATAAAGGTTTAAAAGAAGGAGATTTAGTTCTAGTGTATACGCTGAAACAGCACGCACGGAAGTTAGAAAAGCGAGGTTATGGACCTATGATCATTAACAGACTTTCGACTAGTGGAGCAGTACAGTTAGCCACCTTAGAAGGAGATATAATGCCTAATTACATTAGTGGCTATAGAGTCAGGTTATATCAGGAACCTCTTACTGAGGATATGCTCAGACGACTCACGTTGGCAAAGAAGCGTAAGGAGGAAGAAAACAGAATACGAGCCGAAGCTCAGGCAGAAGCCATAGAACGCATTAAGCGCATGAAGCTAAGAAGACAAGGACTAGGGAGAGAACATTATAACTATCTGGAAACCTCCCCCAGATATCCCATGGCCATGTGTCAAGTAAAGTCAACCACTCATCCTAGCATAGTGGACAGGAGACCATTCATTACAGTTAGGCTAGAGCACGGCAATCCTCGCCAAGAACTCAGGGCTTTAATTGACTCAGGTGCTGCGACGAGTGTGATTAGATGGTCCCACTATAAGGATTCAGGAATAGAAATGCGGCCAATTGAGGCATACCTCATAGGCCTAGGAGGCATGGAAACCCCTTGCATGGGTGAGGTGGACCTTCCTATCCTCATTAAGGATATGACCATGACAGCGAAGCTACTAGTGTGCCATGATGACGACCTGATAGAACCCCTAATCCTTGGCCAAGATTGGCTATACGATCACTCAGTGGACTTAAATCTTAGACAAGGCTCCTTACAGATTGGAACCTTAGAGCAGAAGCGAGTGATACCGCTTGACTTCCCTAACGGCATTCCGACTGAGGTTTGTAACCCTAGACCCTATGAAACGCATGCGACGGAAGACCGGAAGATCTTTAATCAGACCAGTCACGTTATGTCTACACCAACCCACTCGGGCTTGGCTATAGACAGTTGTCAATCAGAAGGACGACAGGAGATCTTCCTTGGGACTTCCTGCAAACTAGAAGAGGCAGTTACCCAACCGCAAGGGCAAATGGACACAATCAGCAGTCAGGTGGGATGCATCAGCGGCCAAATGAGCACGACACCCTGCGGTGCTCATCCTTCCAAACTTGTTGCGGACTGGCCTAGATTAAAGTTAAAGAACGAATCACTTCCTAATGGGCAGGTCACGCAAGTGTTGGAACTCCCTTCTTTTCCAAAGTCGAGCGTCCATCCGACCTCTCTACCTCAACCACGACAGAGTCAACCACGACGAAGGAACCCAGACCGACTGCAGTATCAGAAGTCACAACAAGGAAAGCAGTCCAGACCACCCAAAGGAAGCGGCACCAGACAAATATGGGTGCCAAAAGGGCAAAAAGCACCGAAGAACTCCAACCAAGCAGAGGTCGACAAGAAAAAGGCAGGGCAGAAACAGAATTGGTATCCACCATCCCATCGACCTTCTTCTACAGGTTCGAGCATTCGACAAATTTGGATCGCCAAGAAATACCTTATCCATAGACCCACACCCACGCAGATTTGGGTACCCAAACCATGTATCATAGCTCAACCCTTAAGCCATGTAATATATACCCCTCACAAACCTTTCCATCCCTCAATACCACCACACCCGATACTACCTTTTGCCCCTCAGCAGAAACCCACCACCCACTCAAAGACTCTTAGGAAATGGATACCGAAGCGTGTCCAACCGTCTTCCCCTAACCCACTGTCTAACTACCCCCCGACTAACATACAACCTTGTACTAAGTCACTAACCTTTAAACCTTGTAAAAATTCACCCACCATCATCACACGTCACTCATAATCTCATCTCATCAAGGAACGTATGCATAATTTGAAACGTGTAGGTGTCTAGAGACCTGCACTAGTGCTGCAAGAAGCATTGCATCCATTACATCACAGCACTTGGCTACACGGGTTACGCATCAGTTATGGAAAGGGATTGCGGTCTCACTTTAATGGGATCATAATTAATTTCCATGCTAATGTGTTAATCTTTTGTAGCAGATCTTTCTCATTAGCGCACCAGTCATCATGCAAACTGACGTAGGACCATCAGAAGCAGGCCCCAGCGTAGCTGCAGTGCCCCTCAATGTTTTACGAGCAGAATCCCACCCAACTGCTCCACCGCCAGAATTCCAAGGATTTCCAGGGCCCATGCCGATCGATAACCCACCTATGGGCTACACAGAAAAGATACACCGTAACTCTCACTGGTTTCAGGGACTTGCAGGACCCTTAGCGGACGCGGATTTTATCTTTGAATCTAATTTGACATTTGATGATCGCACTTGGGGAAAATACCAATTTTTCTCCAGAGAGTTCAAAGGCCTACAGAACACTCAGGACTTAACTCATGTTTGGGCCAGAGCCGGCTTCACGGAGTATTTCAGTGATCCTCTGCCCAAACCTGACTTTTACAGGTGTTATTATTTAATCACTACTTTGCTGGCCTCAGAGAATAAGGATATCCCAGGAACTTTTATTTTACCTTCTTTAGTGGATGATCCACCTTACAAAAGGTTTTATCTTTCGAAGGATTTAATCAGAGCTGCCATCAAAATTCATGGCACCCACACGCCCACAGATCGAGAAAGATTAATTCCAGACCCTATGAAACGTGGGGATGTCACTAAGTGGGAGGAGATCTCAGCAATCACACCTGAGCTGTCAAAGCCGCTACGGATATGCATGCAACACTTCGCATTCCCCGCTCAGGATAGATTTACCATGCCACATAAGAGAATATGGTTTGGATTGTACTTGGCATGTACGGGACCTCAGACGGTTGATCTGGCGAGCTGGATCATTGATCAAATGTATTTGGCACAACACAGATGGGAACGAAAGAAAGTGCTTAATGGATGTTGTGCGCTCACAAGAATTGTTTATATGTGCTTGGCTTATGATTTGCCAATTGAACGTGCATTAACAGGAGAAGAGCTGAAAGCATTCAAAGGAACGACGAAGAAAGCCAGGAAGCCCAGTAGAACACGGGCAGGTAAGCGTATGAGAGGCACCATTCCTTGCCTTCAAGTGCCAGAGTCTCCATCACCACAACCCTCTCCAACGCGATCACCGACAGAAGCCGCTCCCACAGTACAACCCATTCGAATAAGGTTATCTAGACCAGTGGTAACGGAGGGCACTACCAGTACCGTTGCACCTCAGGCAGCTACAACCACAGAACCCACCACCACGACAGTAGAAGCTCCCACCACTATTGGTGCGGAAGCCTTTTCTTTCCCAATACCACACATGGAAGCAGAACCAATAAACACAACGTTCGATTTTGAAATGCCTGATGCATTCTCCAATGAATTTCAGTACTCCGAGGCACAAATATTCTCTCAAGAATTTGAAAGGCCAAGTTACCCTACCACACCGCGGGATCTACCACGGGGACAAGTTGTGTCTAGCTCTGATGACGAAAGAACAGCCACCGACGACGACGAAGGTGATGACGAAGCCAGCCAGGGCACACATGATTCCCAAGAACAAGGACAGACAGACGGCCAAGGTCAACAAACCGATGCACACGGTGACACCAGCACGCATGAAGAGGAGACTTTCGAAGCAGCAGCTTACACGCTGGCAATCAAGAAATTATATCGTACGATGGAGAAAGTCTGGGCACGGAAGAAATTGACTGAAGAAGAGAGCCAAACCCTAATCGAACAAGAACTAGTCTCCGGAGGATTTGAAGAAGTCTACATCAGAGGGTTTAGAGAACTGGTCCAATCCATCAGCCCGGTTGAAGCATTGAGATATTTACAAAGGAAGCCACTTCCTCAATATGACCCTCGCAGAATTCGCCTGTTATCGAAACCCGGTGAATATATTCGAGTTCCAGTAGGTGCTCAATCATCCCACCAGGCGCAAGATGCACGCCTACGTCCGGAAAGATCCATCACCGAAGAAGCTATCCTAGTTGACTCCCCACCACGTACTACCGTTGTACATACTACCACTATCCTTGAAATAACATCCACACCATCTACTCCTCTCTCACCTCATGTTTCACCAATCCATCCTGTATCCCCAGCACACCCACCTGCTCCTCCCACCTCCACACAGGTCCACGGCAACATAGCCACACCCTTTGCCCTGCCCATTCATGCCACCATGCCCGTACCCACCCCACCTCATCTACATGTTAACCCCTTCATCCCTTCATCCTTCCCATCCTTCCCCCCACCTTTAAGACACCCTTTCACCTTTCTAACCCCACTAACCTTCTCACCCGTTTCACCTCCCCAACCCACCATAACCCCTATTTCCCCTTTTCACCAAGCTTCTCCAGCCATCCCCCCTGTAAATTACTCTACATTTGTAAATCCCGTCTTCACACCTACACAACCACCCACATACACACCGCTTTTCACAGTCACCGCACTTGACACGTCCAATGACATGGACATATCACCACCCACAGCACCAGCACCCACTCCACTCACAGCACCATCATATTTAGGTACGTCACAATTTTCCACGATCACCACTGCATCCACCTTCCCAACCCCATTTCCCACCCCCGCTGCATCTACTTCCACCGCATCCTCACTTAGCACTCCATTACTATTATCGCCAACCATAGACACTGCACTTCAACAAATGCTCACATGCATGTCACAAGTACGAGATGAGTTCGCATCTCTGGGCAACAATTATCAACAGCTGCAGAGGACGACCAATGAATTGCAGTCGCAGCTCAATTCATTATCAATCGAGAATGCCTCTTTAAATACGCGATACCAAGAACTAAGAGAGGCATATCATAAGCTAGAGCTAGAAAGTGAAGAGAAAACAAAAGAAGCCACTGCTGATCTGGACAACCTGCTTCGAGCCCAAACAATTAGAAACGCGACGCTGACGAGGAATATGGGCTTACTCAGGAGACACCTAGCCGCAGCAAAAGAGGAGAACCAGAGACTCCAAGAGCAGAATAGAGAAAATTTGGAAGCGGCATTGGACCATCCTGAACAACCTTTAAGTCCTAGCAGATTCAAGGCAATCCCATCCGAATCGATGCGGATGTTGCTAGATGACCACGTTCGACTGCTAGAGGACTATGATCGAATGAACGAAGAGCATCAGAAGCTAAAAGAAGATCACAAGTTACTACAGCTCAGAGAACCGGCACCACAACAACTACCAGTGGCAGCAGAAGTACCAGAACCTGTGGACCCTGCTCTTGAAATCTTAGAAGAACTCAACGCATTACGGGCCCAGGTAGCCACTCTCCAATCACGCATAGATGTATACGAAGCACCACCATGGCCTGATTCCCCACCGGAGATCCCAGCTGACGACGAGAACATAACCATTCCGGTGGAGGAAACGTTTGAAGAAGCATACGAGCCAATACCCATCCCAGGCGGACAAGTCACGGCCGAAGGCCAGATGACCTATGAACTTCCTACCCCCGCGTGGATGAAAACGATCGAAGAGCTGGGAACGACACATTCAGCCAGAGTAGAGGCACAGTTACATGCAATGGCCATGATTGAAGAGAGAATCTTACAATCCCCCTTCTTTGCTCATTTGGCCCCCCGACGCTATATATCTGGGCATGAGCTGCAGTATAAGCCATACTTCATGTTAATGGCTGAATATCAGCTAGCTATAGAGAAAGAAACCGGCATGAAACCCACGCATGCTACACAATTCGAGCCGGCGGACTTGCCACCAAATGCGCAAAGAGGAGAGATCCATCAACCTGATTGGTGCAAATACCTCCTCCAGAAGTACCCAGAAATGATGAGCACATGGGTGAAAGCGCCCTTACATTTAAAGTATAATCCTTGCTGGGGACCAGTACCACGACGCCGCTCCTGGACAGCCTTCGCTATCAAAGTCCAAAACAATAGGCAATGTCAGGATTGGTTAAATTACCCCTACTTCAAGCCGCCCACCGAGTTGCCCACTGTTGGCTATATGATGGCTACAATCCGTCACTGGCTCCCTCGCCTGAAGCATATGGATGATATCGCAACGCATATGACTGTCAAAATTTTTGACATGATGCAAATGATATTTAAAGTCTTCCGACGCGTCAAGGCACCGCATGTAAACACCCCGGGATTTGAGCATGGTAACTTTGATCTAGTATACGACATGAGCACAACGCCATCGCTCCGGGTGTGTTATGCCTGGCACTGTAGAATAAAATACCTACCGGCGTGCTACAAGCAAACATTTGAAGAGATGTTCACCACCGGATTTTGGGAATACCATTCCGAGGTATTCATAAGCAGGCCCACACATTTATTGCAACTTTTTGCCTATGAGCGAATGGTTTATTCCGCGCATTATCAACTCCCGCCACCCGACGAACCTCAACCAATCGACTGGGAGAAACTCGAGGCTGATCTGGCCCGAGGCATTCGAGTATCTGAGCACACCCTCGCTCACGACCTCCTACAAAACTACATCCGGCAGACCGCACAACAAGGTTCTGTCGAGGACGACAGAAGCGAGAGGGAGGGGGGTGTTGGAAGCAGTCAGAGGCACAGACAACGTGGAAGCATGTAAAGACGGAGCAGGGAGCCAGTCGGATCATTTTTTCAAGCAACTATGTTTTTATTACCTCTTCAAACATCCAACAGTGATCTTCATCACTTGGAAGCAGTCAGAGGCACAGTCAGAGGCACAGACGACGTGGAAGCATGTAAAGACGGAGCAGGGAGCCAGTCGGATCATTTTTTCAAGCAACTATGTTTTTATTACCTCTTCAAACATCCAACAGTGATCTTCATCACTCTTGTAACATATGTAATATAGACAAAACCCCATTTTGTAATTCATAGATCCATTTTGTGCAAGCCGAGGAGTCCTCGAGCTTGAGGAGCTTAGGTAGAATGCACGTACCAATTTTCGTTATTTTTAGATACCGTTTACCCTTCCAAATAGCCTCTAGGACCTATTTTTTAACTATGCCGGTCACTAGATGTGAAACCGGTCAAAACTAGTCTAGAAACTATAAAAAGAGCTAGAGAGCTCATTTTTGAGGTTGGTTGATGTTAGCTTGTTTGAGCTTAGAGCTAGTTTGAGCTTGTAAGAGTGTTCTTGAGTAATAGAGTTAACTTCTCACCTTCCATTGTGTCTTGCTTGTCTCTTCATTGTGTGTGTGTATGTGTGTATGCATCTTTGTGCTTCTCACCTTCACTCTCACATCATCTCACGTTCACGATCTTCATATCACTCCTATCTCTTCCGCGGATTGACATTAAGGAGGTGAAGCTTCTTAACGTGGTTCTCACCATTGTGCTAGAGCAACAGAAGAGAAGAAAAAGTTTGATGTACTTTTAAATTTCAAGACTTATGAGGCGGAGAAAATAAAACCAAAAGGGGATAAGAAAAAGGGGGAATCATATGAAAATGAGGAACAAACCAAGAAAGTGGTGATTGCTCAAGAGGAAGGGGAGGATAGAAACATTTTCATAGCTGATGATATGTCAGACCAGGAGGAGGAAGCACTAACAAAATTGGTTAAGGAATATAGGGATGTGTTTTCATACAATTACAAGGATTTGAAAGGAATTGACTCTAAAATTTCTGAAGACAAAATTCCAATTACTCCTGATAAACCTAGCAAACAGAGACACTACACATCCAAGGACAAATACTTTACCAAAAACAAGGAGGAGATTGATAAATTGCTTGCTGCCAATTTCATTTATAAAATTGAGTACATTGAGTGGATATCTCCTATAGTTGTGGTACCTAAGAAAAATGGAAAGCTTAGGGTGTGTATTAACTTGAAAAAGGTTAGTGTAGCAACTATAAGAGATAGCTATCGATTACCTATAATTGATCATCTCTTGGAGAGAGTTGCAAGGAAAAGAGGTTTATAGTTTCTTGGATGGTTTTTCTGGATATAACCAAGTACCTATTGCCTTGGAAGATCAACATAAAACTACATTCTCCACTGAATGGGGAATATATGCATTTAGAGTTATGCCCTTTGGACTAACCAATGCACCAACAACCTTTCAAAGGTTGATGTGTCATGTGTTCAAAGAATTTCTTAGAACCATGATGGAAATTTATGTTGATGATCTCTGTAGCTTTTCATTGAAAATACAAAATCACTTGCAGGACTTAGAGAATATATTCAAAAAATGTAGAACTTACAGAGTATGTTTGAATCCTGAGAAATGTTTTTTCTTTGTTAGGTAGGGGAGAATGTTAGGTCACATAGTTTCTAGAAATGGAATATCCACTGATGAGAGAAAGATTAAAGTTATTGTGGACCTACCAAATCCAACCAATGTAAAAGAACTCCAAACTTTTATGGGACACTATGGATATTATAGAAAATTTGTGCATAAGTTTGCAGATATTGCAAAACCTCCTTATGCACTAATTACAAAATTTGAGTGGACCCAAGAGTGTGATCAAGCCTTTGAAACCCTAAAAACTTGTTTGGTGATAGCACCTATTTTGAAAACCCCATAGTGGGCTCAAATATTCCATGTTGGTGTTGATGCTTTAAGTTTTGCCTTAGGATGTGTTCTGGCACAACCTATAGATGGTAGCAAATTGGATTTTCCAATTTCTTATGCTAGCAGGTAGTTGAACTTAGCTGAAAAAAATTATACAACCACTGAGAGGGAAGGACTTGGAATGATATTTATTGTAAAGAAATACAGGCATTATCTTCTACCCAACAAGCTTAAATTCTTTGTGGATCACCAAGCTTTGCTTGACTTGGTGAATAAACCATCTCACATTGGCCAAATAGTAAGATGGTTCTTACTATTGTTGAAATTTGATTTTGAAGTAGTTGTGAGACAAGGGAAAACACATTTAAGAGCATGTCTAGGATACATACCAAAGAACAAGATTCACCTTTGGATGATGATATACCAGATGCATATCTATTCAAGGTAGAAAGCATTCCAAATTGGGCAATGACTTTGGTACCTGTGTTAACTGTTGGACCATGTAGAACACACAATAATACCACAAATCTTGTATTACAAAGCAGAAACTTTGTACTACTTTCTTATATCATGTGAACCACATTGGTATACTGGAGTATCGTACTCTAGAAGATGAGAAACCAAGATATTTAGAGAAAGCTGACTGATGGAATCCATGTACTCATGCTTCTACAGTTGTCACTCTAAATAATCTTGCTAGAATGGGTGTCCATTGGCCCACAAAGACTCTAGATGTGGAGAGATATGTTTCTAATTGTCCTAAATGTCAATCTTTGAAACACACAGATATTGTAACTTTGTATTGGTTTTAGAAAAACATAGATTGGAGTGAACACATAATTGAGGAGTTGAGAAATGACCAACCACTTGAGCCAGGAAAAGTTAGTACAAACTCTAGAAATTTAAAGGAAATGAGCAAGGAATATCAATTGATAGGAAATGAGTTGTACAAGAAAGGAGCAGATGGATATTTGAAGATTTTTGTTCCTAAAGATAAGTATGTGGAAATGCTAGAGATGGCCCATTCAGGAGTAGAAGGAGGTCACTTTTCAAGTGAGAGAACTGCTAAACTCATACTGTACTCTAGATTTTGGTGGCCAACTCTCTTTCCTAATGCAAGGACATATGTGAAAAGGTGTGACATATGCCAAAGAACAAGTCAACCTAGTGAAAGAGACGATATGACATTGACACTGCTCATTTCAACAAGAGCATTTAGCAAATGGGGATTGGACTTCATTGGACCCATTCATCCTCCTGATAAACACTCTCATGTAGAATATATAATTGTTGCCACTCATTACCTCACCAAGTGGGGAGAAGCTAAGGCTACAAGAAGAAATGATGCTCATACTATTGCAAGATTTCTTTATGCGAATATTATCACTAGGTTTGGTGTACCAATTGCGTTGATAAGTGATAGGGGAACTCATTTCCTAAATCAGGTAATTGAGAACATAACTCATCACTTCATGATTATTCATAGAAAATCAGCCCCTATCATCCTCAAGCAAATGGATTAGCAAAAAGTACTAACAAATTACTCTGCATTGTCTTGTCCAAACTAGTGAATACAAGTAGGACTGACCGGGATGTGCAACTTAATCATGTTCTATACTCAGCCTCACAACTGGAAGTGGCCACAGTAGGCATGAAGCAAAAGCCACTAGTGGACACATGAGTGTCATAGGAAACAGCCCAGTCTGAGTCAAAAAGACATGCAAATCTAGCGGTAGTGATCCCCCCTTGGGATAAAACAACCCAAGTAGCCGAGTGCCACTGAAGTAGCGAAAGATGTGCTTAACCGCCTGCCAATGCTTGATATGTGGGCAATGCATAAATCTGCTCATCTATGAGACAACGAACTGAATATCTGGCCCAGTAATGCATAAGTAAATTAGGCATCCAACAGCCTGCTGATAGAGGATAGCATCAAATGCATCTCCAACATCATGAAGACTCAATCGTAAACATGTCTCCAAAGGAGTGGCAATAGGCTCATAGTCTTCAAGGCCAAAACGTTGCAATAATGTGTCAATATATTTCGTTTGACATAAAGCCATTCCACCATCAACTTGCATAAACTTAATGCTCAAATAGTGATGCAAATGCCCAAATGAGACATCTCAAATGAGGCATGCAAATCAGCCTTAAAATCAGCAATATGCTTCTACAGGACCAGTGAGCAGATGTCATCAACATAGACAACAATGATCAGAAGCAGATCATTAGCATGCTTAACATATAAGGTGCTTTCAGTTGGACTCTTCTGAAAACCATGTGCAATCAGATAGGCATGTATCTTCTCATACCAAGCACGTGGTGCTTGCTTTAAACCATATAATTCCTTCTTTAACCTGCACACCTGGTTTTCATGCCCTTTCTGCACAAAGCCATGGGGCTGAAAAGCATACACTTCTTCATGCAAGTCACCATTCAAAAATGCATTTTTAATGTCCAATTGATGTACATTCCAACCATGATGGGCTGCAAGTGCACAGATGCTCCGAACAGTAGTCATACGGCATGTAGGTGCAAAGGTCTCATCAAAATCAATGCATCTCTCCTGTGCATAACCCTTTGCAACAAGCCTAGCCTTATACCTATCAATTGTTCCATCAGGCTTACGCTTCAGCTTGTAAACCCACTTAGTGGCAATGGCATTCTTGCCAGGAGGTAAGTCACATAAAGGCCAAGTACCATTCTTCAGTATAGCATCATATTCAGATTGCATAGCAGCCATCCAATTTTTTGAATTTTGTGCTTCCTCAAATGAAACAAGCTCATTCTCATCACAGAGACTAGATGCAGCCATAGCATAGCAATCTGATGTGAAAGAGGCACTATGAGAGCCTAATCGAGTATGATATGACAGAGGTGCATCTAATTTGTTGTTACCCAAAGTCTACACCAGCCATTTTGGCATAATTTTTGCCTCCTCAATGTTAGCTCTCTCATCAACAAGTGCATCATGTAAATCTGCATCAGAAATGGGATGATCTGCATCATCACATGAAACCTGCAAAGGCTGAGAAGTTGCCTCATTAGGACCATCAGTAGACTATCCACCTATGAAAAGAGGCAGCAAAGTATCATACATGTCTTTGGAGCAAACATATGTCTCCTTAGTACATGAAAGCAATGGCTGAATAGCATGTTCCACAAAAATAACACCACGGCTAACCAGAATGCGTTTAGTATGTGGATGACACAGATGATAGCCTTTACTTTTAGAACTGTACCCAACAAAAATACATTTTACTGCATATGCCAAACAACCAAAAAACATGCAGATGTGCAACAGATGGCTTGCGATCATGCCAAGCCTCATATGGAGTGATAGATTGTAGTGCTTTAGTGGGACACTTGTTAAGTATATATGCTTCATACATGACAGCCTCAAGCCAAAAACTATGTGGTAAAGCCTGACTCTTGACCATACACCTTGCCATCTCCATCTGTTCTTTTGTTCAGCAACTCCATTCTGTTGAGGTGTATACGGCACTGTACACTTGTGTTTTATCCCAAGTTCAGCCAAAAATGCATTAAAATCAGAAGACATATATTCCCCCTCTCAATCACAACGGAGGGTGCCCATTTTACATGCTGACAGATTTTCAGCCAAAACCAAAAATTGTTTGAAGCACATGAACACTTCAGACTTTGCCTTCAATGGATATACCCATACATGCCTGGAAAAATCATCGATGAAAGTCACGAAGTAAAGATAATATCTAAACGAAGGTATCTGCATAGGACCACCGACATCACTATGTACAAGCTGCAATTTCTGAGTAGCCTGAACTGAACCATCTTTTGGAAAGGAGGAATGTTGCATTTTTCCCAAAATACAGCCTTCGCAAACATGTTTTCTCGGTGCCTCAAGTTTGGGCAAAGAGGACACCATTTCAGATATCTGTAGGCATAGCAAACTAGCAAAATTTAGATGAACAAAGCATGCATGCCAAAGCTTTGCATCTGACATAGCCTGAGAACCATGTACTGCACATTCCAAATCATTTACAGATCTTTTATAGTCTATGAGCTTATAGAGCCCACGACATAGAATGCCAGACACAATAATCA
Organism: Ceratopteris richardii; assembly: GCA_020310875.1. Lineage (NCBI taxonomy): Eukaryota > Viridiplantae > Streptophyta > Polypodiopsida > Polypodiales > Pteridaceae > Ceratopteris > Ceratopteris richardii. The sequence continues at coordinate 3,845,825 of CM035422.1, read as the reverse complement.
CGTTGCCATTTGACAGATCATGAATTGTACATCTGTCATCAACAAATTTCACAACCAAGCCAATCTTGGCTAATGCAAAAACTGATAACATATTTTTCTTGATCCCTGGCACAAACAAAGCATCTAACAAAGTGAAAGAACTACCATTAGCAGTAGTCAAAATGATCTTACCAAGTCCCATAACAAGATAAGAGGAGTTGTTGGCGCATGTAACACTATTCCTTGTAGGGGCAGGCTCGAGTGAAGAGAAGAAATTGCACTGCGGTAATATGTTTGGTAGCCCCACTGTCAAAGTACCAAACATCTACGTCTACTACAGACATGCATTGCTCATAAGAAGATGAGTCAAAACTACAAACAGTAGTAAACGCTCATTCTTCTTCCTGCACAAGATTAGCAGACTCCGTTTTTGGTGTAGAGGCTTCTGCAACAACCATTCTAGCCTCTTTCTTCTTTGCCTCTTTAGCAGCTATTTTTGGATAGTTCTTTATGATATGATCATTCCCTTTACAGCACTTGCAAAACAATTTCTGCTTTTCTGATTTTTTCTCATCTTTATCTTCGTTCTTCGAATGTGCAGCATTTGCATATTTCTGCTTACTAGTAGAAGAGCTCCATTTTCCTTTGCTCTTTTGACTAGCCAGGAAAACTTGATCTACAACATGCATAATGGACCTGTTCTGCCTGGACTGATCTTCCTGCAATAGAACAGAGACAAAATCCTCAAATGACAAGGCATTTGGATTGCCTTTCATCATCAACCGAAGAGTAGAAGCAAAACTCTGATATGAATCAGGAAGACCATTCAGAACGTTCTGCACAAGTGAGCTATCTGGTATAACCTCATTAGCAGTTGTTTCTTCAAGTCTTTGATCTTTGTTAGAAAACTGTCCATAGAATCACCTTCATTCATGTGCTCATTCTCCAACTGTTTTTGGAGGTAAGCAACACGAGCCTCATTCCTAGCTTGGTACGATGTGGTAAGTGTATCCCAAGCATCCTTAACTGTTTTGCAAGAGTGTATGTGAGGAATAATGACACGTTTGACAGAAAAAGCTATCAATGCATATCCCCGAGCATCTCTACCATCCCAAAAAATTTGCTCTGCAGTAGGTGCAGCAGAAACCGCAACACAAGTAGGAATATGTAGAATATCATCATCTTCGACACCTTTTGCATCAGCTTTAGTACCTGCAGTTGTAACAATTGCAGGTGTGATAGGACGTTTTTCAACACCTTGCACAATGTTCCACAGTCCTCTTGCAACCAATACATGCCGCATCATATAAGCCCACAACAGGTAGTTGGTACCATCCAACTTATTCTCAACAGCCAACATACGAAATACATCACTGATTTCAGCCATGGTTGGTGACTAAAATACCTTGATGCAGAAAATTGACTTTATCTCAAAAAGTTGAACGGAACTGCCCAGACGAGTTCTGTTAAACCTGTAGCAGACTTCGAGATGCTTATACTAGCGAACCGAAATAGGTATTACCTTTGGCACAAAAATACGAAATAGCCTACACAAGCACTATTATAGTGCATTCGGAACAAGGTCAAATCATGATTTTGGCACTACAAAGCGAAGTTGTTTTGATATTTGAAACACCCTGAGTATGCTCACAAAATTTCGTGCAAATTTGAGACTGCAACCGGAGAGGTGTAGACGACACCCTAGATGAAGCGGCGACCTGCTTTGATACCAATTGTTGGAGATAGACGTCTGCGGAAGCACGCGAACAACACAAGGAAGAAGAAGAAGCTTGGAGCACAACACACAATACTGAATGTACTACTAGAGAATGTACAAAGATAAGTAGCCCATTAGGGCAATAGGCGTATATACAAGCGGGGGGAAAAGCCCTCCTAAAGAGGGAAAAAAGTGCCTCGATGGTCCTAGAGTGTTCACACAGATCACTACCTAAATATATCAACAAAGACTGCTATTGATACAACACCATTTAACTTGGTGTATGGGCAAAATGCAGTTTTGCCATTAGAATGTCTTATACCTACATTGAAGGTGGGAAATCAATTATAGTGGACTAGAGATGAACTATCTGAAAGAGTGCTGGAGTTAGAGAAACTTGGTGCTTCAAGACTTCAAGCTATCATGAGCATTTATGCAGATAAAAAGAGGCAAAAATCATATCATGATATTCATATCAAGGATAAGGACTTGCAAGTTGGAGACTTAGTCTTAGCATACACCTTGAAAGAACACCAGAAGAAACTTCAGAAAAGAGGACACGAAACTTACATTATCAATCAGATAAGTAACAGTGGAGCTGTCTAATTAGCCAATATAGATGGAGAAATCATGCCAAATTTCATAAGTGGATGTAGAATATAGAGATATAATCTCCCATTGACAGCTCAATAATGGAGAAGAATACATCAAGCTCAAAATAGAAAGAAAGAGGAGGAAAAAATTAGGTATGAAGCTCAACAAGAAGCTAGGGAAAGAATGAGGAAGTCCAAAGAAGTAAGGGAAGTTTTCATGTGTGAGAAACCTTTAGGTAAAGTAAGAGAACACTTACTTGTGATTACAATGAATTTCCATAATGAACAAATTAGGGTTTTGATAGATTCTGGTGCACAAGTCAATTTGATCAGTACTAAATTGCTAGATAGACTGAATGCCAAAAGGAAAATAAGTAAAACCCTAATCAAAATACTAGGTGGAAAGTTAGTTTAAACTTTGTCTTCACAATCAATCATACTTAGGTTTAATCAAGAACACATGAAAATAGATTATGAGGAATGGCATGATCCCATGATGACTCAGAATATGATTCTAGGACAACCCTGGATGAAACAAGGTAAAGTAATTATGAATTTTGAAAAGGTGGCTCTTCAATTGAAATTCAATGCCAAGAAACTTTTAATGCCTTTTCTGAGTAATGAAGAGCAGGGTGTTCAAAAAGAAATTCATAGCTCAAAATTGGAAAGATTTATCTTTCCATTAGAAGATAAGGTGGATCTGCTGAAAAATCTCTTCCATGCCAAAAAAGAAGTCAATGGTAAGCAGAAGGAAGTTGAGAGAAAGCAATCTTGCTAGAAACAAGCTTGGGTATGGAGACCTAAAACCATCCAGAAAAGCTCAAACCTAAGGACAAAGTGGATATGGAGACCCAAAGTATCAAAACATTACTCAATGGAAGAAGTCTCTTTGAGTTCACTACAAAGAACTACTGGATGAAGAAAGCAGATTTGTTACAAGTGACAAACAACAAAGACAAAGACATCATAAAATTGCAAAAACATGAAGATTCACAGATTAGGGATAGGAAAGCCTCATCCTCAGATGACCACTTGGGTTTGTTACCTAAGACCTCAGATTTGCATTTTGTTCAAAATTGCAATTCCAGAGTATGCATCAATAGGGCAACATTACATTATCGTGTATTCACTAGGCGCCTGAGTTTATTCCCATGCACTTTGCACAACTCTTTTTGTCAGAAAAGAAGAATAGGAATTAATAGATGTCTGTAGGTAGAAAAGGGACAAATGAAAGTAGAAAGTCAACCTACTCAGATGAATCAGGAAGTGATGGAAAAAATGAGGAAAGAAATTCAAAAGCTTTAGGAAAAGCTCAAACAAACCAAGGAATTAGAGAAACAAGCCAGTGTGCATGCTGCAAACGCCATGAGAGGATACAACAAGTTGTACTTGGACATACAAAAGGAAAGAAGTGAATGGAGTTCAGAGAAAGAGTTGTTGATGTCTCAAAACAAAAGTCTACTGATGGAGGTGACAAAATTAAAGAGAAATATTGAAGCCCAACACAAAAAGGAAGAAGAACAGGTAGTGAGGATGCAAACAGAGGAGCAAGAACTTGTGGAAGATAGTAGAAGATCTTTACCACCACAGGATTCACATGAATAAGAAGAAAGGAGCATTGAAAGTTCTTTAGATGACTTTGTACATATGCTCTTGACACATAGATAATCAAGGGTGAAATCATCAAAAAGATGCATGATGAATATGAAACTCAGATTGTAAAATTTGCTCTAGAAAATGGGGTGAATCTAGATCAACATCATTGGGCAGCAGATGGCCTTGGAATTCCATTTTTTATGAAGAGGAGATCTGTTTGAAAAGGCCAACCCAAACTAGAGAAATAGGTGGTTAGATTCCAACATGGACTGCAGGAAAATATGGAAAGAGGCACCACTGCAATTAAAGATAAATCCAATATATTGCCCAGTAGCTAGAAGGAGGGATTGGTTAGTCTTCTGGGAAAGAAGAAATGAAGGACAAATTCTAGCAAAATGGCTGAACTTTTTGAAGATTGCAAGACCCAAAGCAGGATCCTAGCCAACCAAAAAATACATGATTGATACTGCTGAATCTGTCATATTTGCATATAAAGATGTAAATGACCCTGCTTGTATATTAGTAGTCAAAATTATGAGGCTTATAGTAGCATGTATAGAGACTTTTACAGACACAGATATGAGAACCCTCAATTACATAGGATTTAATTCACCCTCGGATGCTTTACTTTTTAATCTGAGTGAAACACGAGATAGAATTTGCTTAATGGCCTATTATAATAGAGTAGTATTCTTAGGAAGCCACTACCTTCAAATTTGTTAGGATGCCTTTGATTACGGCTTTTTGGAAAGAGAATCAAATATTTTTGGTAATTTGTCAATAATCACAAAGTCAAGACTCCCTGCATATGAAGCTGCATACACAGAGTACCTGAAGAAGGATATGATAGATAGACCAGAAGCTATAGTTCAATGGAGAAAAGCTTTGATTGAAATGGTGAACAGTTTGAATGTCACAGAAAGAAAGATCCATGACTTGGTGTCATAGGTCTATCACAGAAAGAAGAAGTGAAATGGACTCAAACCAACATTTTTATAGATCAATTTTTTTGTCAGAAGCCAAAAAGTTTAGGAGGGGAAGGATGTTGGAAGAAGCATTTTTGAAGGAAATTTCTTGTAGTTTGACATTTTCATGTAGTAATAATTATCCAAATGATGTAAAAATGAGGAAGAGTTTTCCTCATGTATAGTAGAAGCATATATATTTTTCTTAGAATTTTTAGAAGCTCTAGAGTAGCATATCTTTAGATTGGAAAGTAGAAGGACCAAATTTCAAGTGTGAAAAGGGATACTTGAAAAAGCATAAAGGATATTTTCTTCTACTTTGTAAAGGTTTTTGCTACTATTACTCATGCTACTCAAGTAATGTGAAGAGCTTCTTGCAAGAGAATCGTGTTTCTACTTCCCTTGAGTGTCTTCTTGATTTGTTGAGTCTTTCTCTTGTGAAATCTATGGAGTTTGTGAGCTGTTCTTGTGTATTTCTTAGTGAAGTGTATGAAGAGAGTGATTATCAGTCTATTGAGTGAAGTGTTGCAAGAGATCAATGTTGGAAATGGAAATTCTCAGTTTTTATAGAATCGTGATTGTCTCATCTGCGTGATACAAGTACTATTTTTGAAATATGACTTTATATTTGTAATCTACAGAGAAAATGGCACACTTAAGGCACAAAGATTATTGAAAATGCTTTTGTATAGCTCAAGATATTCAAAACCCTAGTTTTCCATCTTCATCTTCACTAATTTCTCAGAAATCAGCCATGTTTCCTCTTATTCTTGGATTCCATTAACTAGAAGGGGTTGTGTTCTTTGCATACTACAGGGATTGACAATTTGATGAAGTGTTAGTTAATCCTTTGTGCTATAATAATTGGAGAGGACAACTCCAAAGGTTAAAAACAAACAAACATGTTGGGAGATAGTTGATGTGACAATGCCAATTGTAGAAAATTTTTAATGATGATTTCATGGTTATGTCATACACTAGGTTGAGGTTACCTTTTTCAAAACCATGACCATTAACATGTAGCACCTTGAATTTTTTGAAGATGTAACATCATATCAAACACTTTTACATATGAGGAGCAATGTTTGGCGTTTTGGATAAGCACAGGAGTCAATGTTTGATAAGGCAATCATATAAGTGATAGTAGGTGGCCCTTGTGGTGGTGCTAGATAAGGATAATTAAGCCAATTGTAACAATTATGATTATTGTTTTAACTTTATGGCAAATGATTTCTAGCATTGGTGATGAGGAACTAGCCCATAATATGGGTTCTCGCTTATGTACATGGGAGCCTTACTCCAACTGTATATCATTTATAGGTAGTCCTTCAATAATTGAGCATGCCAATTTGGTTGTAAAAGTGTGCCTCAATTGGCAACTATAGGTAAGTCTCTTCGCAATTCATAAGTAACTATCTCTCTTCTAGTGGCTATTTTTTGGAAGTACTCTAATTTGAGGATTGTTTCTTCAAACATGGTGAGTGAAGCTTGTTGTACCTCCACATGAGCTCAGTGTTTTTTTCCAATTTCTTCAATTATATTTACTCATGTTGCTTCTTGAAGCTCAAATACATCTTCTCCTTCATCTCTTACCTGGCCTCTAACTACTAGTTGTGATTCATCTTTTTCTTCATAGCTAGGGTCCATGGGTATGTAGAGCATTTGTTTAGCTTTTGGTAAGTCAAGCGAGGATGCAAGTTCTTCCTATGCTAGTTTCAAAGTGATCTCATATTGGTGCAATTGAGTGGATATATCTAGTACTTGCTTTAAAAGTTCTTATAGCTGGTGTTGGATTAGAGGGAAGAGGCTTATGATGGTGTTATTGGGTGGTGGAAATTGTTCGAGCACTAAAATTTCACTATGCTTGAAGTAAAAATTCTACTTCAACTATCATATGGATAGTGTTATACATGCACTTTGAGAGTAGCACTTATGTACATTCTTTCTTTGTATTATTTGTATGATCACTTATTATCATTTATTGTGTAAGATTCAAGATATTCACCCTTCTAATTAAGAAGAGTAAAAGGCACAAAATGCACGAGTTGGAAGTGGTTGAGATTGATTCTCAATCCATCAATCAAGAAGTTGACATTACTTCAACTTCCACTTTTCCTATAATGTAGGAAAAGACTCCAACTATCCTCAAACTACATACCCCACGAGATTTTTAAATTCAAACTCATAAAGTTTGAGTCATGGGAAGCTACTCAAGATTCTATATAATTACTCATAACATTTTATACTAAGAGTTGTTGATTTTAGGAGCAATATAAATACATTGGTGATCATCTTGGTTCCTCTTAATTATTCTATGTTCCTTATTCCTCAAGCTCATTCATATTGTAGAGCTTGTTTCTCGCTTTGAAAAGCTCCAATGTGAGTGACTCAGCAACTATTAGAACGCTATTACTTTCTAGTTTACCTACAAAAAGTTTTCAGTGATTTGGTTCAATAAATTTAGAGAAATCTCTAGTTGAAGATCTCAGGGCAGTATTTGCACTTCCCTAAAAAGTCAAGGGTACACCCAATCCATGTTAAACACAATTCTCTTTCATTGGTTGATAAAAATTAGGGCTTTTATGCAATTGATCCCTATGTATGAAATTCCCCTAAAATAATTTTTTCTAATTGCAACTATGCTCGCTACTTTGAGTGTTTGAAGTGGAAACATATATTCCAAAATAGAACATTTTGTGAGCTAGTCAAAGTCCTCCTCTATTTGTTTTGTTCCAACTCATTTTCATTGATGTTACAAGGTACCTATTGTGTTTTATTGCACTAATCACAAGCCGACAAGGTCTGTTTGACATATCCGAAGAGCCAGGGTAGGTCTTGTGATGGTTTGTTGGACCAACTTCATCACTTTGCAACTCAAGTTTCCACCTTTCCAATCTTCTCCAACTTCTTTCATAAGTATGGTTTCTCGAGGTTTTGTTGATGCTTTTAAAGCTATGAGTTCTTCATGAGTGTTTCATGTTCTTCAAGTAGGGTTGAGTATAACTCTGAATGACTCAAATGTTATAGCCCTGAACCGTGATGGGCTGATAAGAGCAATTGCAATCATTTCCATGGCTGCTTCATGATTTTCTGTGTTCTAGCATTGGATCCATGTGTTCTCTTCTTTTATTGCAAGAAAGTGGCTCTGTAGTAGTACCAAATCGCAACTCACTTTTTCATTTCATTCCATTTACATGCAAAGATGATTTTCTAATGCTTTTATAGTTTCGTTTTTGGTTTTCCAACCATGTTTCTAGGGTGATATGAGCTTCCTTTAAAGTTGTGTACCTAACGTTAAGAGACGCATTTTCTACCATTAACATAATGAAGATGCCTAGGCCTAAAGATTCTTGTTAAGTTGGCCAAGTGAGGCATACCCTTCTCTGATTTGGGTGCATACATGCAAACATTTATGAGAGTGCATTATCAATTCCAATGGTTGAGAAAATAAAAGGCTCAAATAGATGCAATGTGTGGTACTTGAAATGTAGGGGGAATGCAAAATGGGGTTGGGGAAGTGGGAATGCCAGTGAGAGGTGGCGGTGGAGGGGGTATGGGAGATAGGGGAGTTGTGGTAGTTGATAGCGGTGTCGTAGAGATATTCATCTCTACTCACATGTCTTGACCAAACTCTCGATGATAAAATTAAGGGATGAAAAACTGATGGACATTATCCACATTTCGAGAATTTTCATTAACAGATTTAACGAGCTTTATTTTTTTCGGTTCGTCCTTGGTACCCATGGAACGAGTGGAGATGGCCTTAAGTTGGGTTCCTTCAAATTTCAACAAGCGATCTGACATACTTATTAAGTCTTGATGCATAGGAACTTGTATTCCAAGGATAAAATAACTTCAGGAGATGACGACATTATTAAAAAAAGTCAAAGCATTATAGCAATTGGATCAAGATGTCTATCAAATTGTTTACGCATCCATTTCCTATACATAAAGTGATTTATTGTTGCTTTATCTAGTAAAATGGATTACTTCACATTATAAAGAGAGATGTGCATGTAAAGCGCAATAAAAAGGATGGATGGAGCTCAAAGTATGGGAAAAAAGGGGCGCTGTTGTTCGAAAAGGAAGGATATTCATCGGGCAGCAAAAAGATCTGACGGGGAGGGACGGCATCTTGAAGGAGGGGGGATCCTCGATCATTGGCAGGAGGTCTTGGGGATGCACGCTGAGCACAGAGGAGGGGCTGAATTCGTAATCTTCGAGGAAGAGTCGTTGTTGTGTGCAGAGAGAGGACAGCCAAAATATGTGTGAAAGCGGAGGGACAACCTGCACGAGAAAAAAGACAGCGAGCCGATTGCACATGGATTCTTCCACTTCATCTGATGTCTCTTCTGATGCGTGAAAGAAGGGAAACGACTCAAACGAGAATGAGTAGAGCACTACTGTACAGAAGGGAGAGCTTTATCAACTCTGATTACGAAGGGAGAAAGAACTTAATCAACAGATGATTGCGGAAGAGAAGGGACGCTCAGTCTATCATTAGAGGAGGCTCTGTTCATCGAAATTAGGTGGGCCAACTAAGGATTTGTTCGACAAATGATAGTAAGGAGGATTGAGTCAGAACTACAAGCATATTATCGCTGATGATGATCAACAGATATTTATGTAGAGCGCTTTTGATGTTCTCTGTCTGAGTATGTTGGGGCGCTGTTCGAGGCAGACTTATGAGAATCTCTTCGTCTATATGCACTTTCATCATGATAAGTGGTATATGAGAGTGAAACCCTTTGATCAGTTCAGTTTATTAATGGCGCTCTGATCTAAAGGAGTTTATGGAGTTTTTGACTCACACGAAAATCCAATGACGACGATGATTATCTACTGTACTTAGGCATTATGACAATATTCTGATATCTGACGATCGAACGTTGGACAATTCCAACTGCGCTATGCTCTAAGAGTTCCGACAGTATAAACAGGAAGGTGCAATAATCTGCTTGATGGATGCATGACATTGTTTGGTCTCCGACAGAAGAGAAAAGGGTAATACATATGTGTTTCGATATCTAGCGAATTGACGAAAGCTGACAGGCGAAGTACTCTAATGTTAATCAAATATTCTGTTGCTTCGACTACGGTACATTCTTCAGACATTAAACCTGCCATCATTATATTATTTTGTAATTATCAATAATTTTGTTCCACTGTTTAAACACAGTCTGCAACAATGATTGCTTGCGTGTTTATATTCCATGATAATTGCTTGCGCTGCGATTTCTGATTGGCAATCATCAAGTCTATAACTTGACGCTTATGTGTTTTTGCTCACTCTCTATTCTAAATCGTGAAGTTTATTGATAGTTTTTTATGATACCTTCGCATATGACTGCGTCAAATCCTTTTATTTATCTTCTGTTGCAAATTGGACGAATGATTGATGGAAATTCACTCTGAGATAATACGTTTTACTCTCTTATTTATAATCAAATATGATCTTTTATAACTTGTTGACTGCGCATGTTACTCAACGGTGTAATTACTCCAATAAATGATCTAACAATTTGTTGACAAGATCCGATACAACTGTGTTGTAACTTGCTTTGGACTTTCTATGAGAACATAGACTGAAAAACTAGAATAGAAGAACATAGACTGAAAAACTAGAATAGAAAGACAGAAAAGCATAACTATAAAGTAAGTTAATGTACTTATTATCATGTTCGAAACAAATTTTAAAGGATGTACTACGTTTAAAATTTCGCCCATAGGTTAGAAGAGAACTCTGAGTGCTGGATGATTAAGGTCTGAAATAATCTGAATGAATCTACTCAAATTTTATTGCCTTCTTTGGGAAATTCAAGACTTGATTTTGAACTAATTACATTTGTTGAGTTTTCTCTTGAGTTTCCACTAAACCTGAGCTTGCTCCAAGCACCCCGTGTGCGCCGTATTTTTGGCGGTCGCCCTGATCCACCGACCGTGACTTTCGCGCCGACAGCGGGAATGGGAAATTCCTGATTGATGATGAGACGTCCATGGGTTCTATGATTGGTGTGTGCCTTGTGGTGATAGTGAATATTGGAAAAGGTGCATGGTATGGTGCCAAAAGGTGGGATCATAGGTGATGGGGGAGGGAATGGGGAAAATGGATTAAATACACTCCCATAATGCATAAAAGATGGAATATATTGGGTTGTCAGAGGGGATCTAGGGTATGAGGGGTAAAATGGGAATGAAGGATGAAGGAATGGTTGGGTGGTGGCTACAAGAGGTGGGACAATTGGAGGCGGCTAGGTGAGAATAGGTGAAGAAGAGATAGTGGAGATTGGGTGATTGTTTTGGTTGGGGTTTCAAAGCGTGATTGGGTGATTGTTTTGGTTGGGGTTTCAAAGCGTGATTGGAATTCTTGTGATTGTGTTTTGGTGGACACAAGTGGTGAGGTCATAATGGACAGGTCACAATGGTGAAGGAGGAAGTGTCTATGGGAGGGATGGTTGATAGGGTGTTTCCTAAGATTTTGAAATGGCAAAAAATATTTGGGGGAATTGATACTTTGATTATTATGTGTGTAGGGGTTTGCCATTGAATATGTTGTAGTTCATATCTAGTGGGTGGTATGTTCATCAAGAATTGAAAGTCATCAACTATGTCCATAGCTTCTATCAATAGTCGCATGGATGCATGCACATCCGAAGGTGTATTGCAATATTGGCCGTCATGGCCACCATGTCCTTGAGCTTGGTGAGGCTCTGATTCTTCATGTAATCAGGCACCAGGACCTCCTTCTTTGTTGGAATATGCATTCCTTTCATATCTAGGGCCTCTTGCACTAAGTTGTTTGATAACCTAAACCTCTTGAGCTCATTCCCCCTTGTGAGAGATGGGAACACAAATGTGCTTGTACCTTTTGGATGCTTACTTGGAGTCAAGGTGTTGATGAGATAGTAGCATCTCATGAAGTCAGGCTTTGGGAGCCAGGCACCAAAGTACGCATCCAATCCTACTTTCTCCCATATGGGATGTAGCCCCTTTTGCATTTTGTAACTTTTCGAATTCCCGTGTATAGAAGTGGTATTTACCTTGCTTCCCATTGAAGTCCAACTTTGACTCCCATAGGCATGATCCTTCTCCCAAGGGTCCTGCAACTTCACTAAACCAGTGGGAAGCCTTTCCCACAGGCATGGTATGGCCACTTGGGGGTCCGATATCAGTATGATTTGTATGGCCTGCAACTCTTCTGGTCTTTCATTTGGTTTTGGCATGATTGGTAAGCTCTCTAAAGCAATCACTTGCTAGCTTGTGCCTGCTTGAGAGCTGGTTCCTACTGTGCCAGCCATGATATCACTGGGAGCGTCTGATGATCTTATCTGTTGGACGAAGAAAATCACATTAGCATTGCTTAGGAAACATGATAGTAGCGTGTTCCCTTTACAATACCAACATGTCACTCTTTGGGTTAGAAGTTAGTCGAGTGGGATTTTGTATGTGTGTGTGTGTGAGTTATAGTTAGGAGGTCAGTGTTGCCCCTATTTGCATACTTGGTCATGCAATCTACTCAAATGCATTTCTGTCCATGTAGAGTGTGTTACATGGCAGGGTCAGGTGGTCTATCACAGACTTTAACTCTCCAAACTTTATGTGTGAGATGGTTCCTTTTGGTGGCAATGATTTTCTCATGTTTCTGAATCATGTTGTCTTGGATTTAGGACTTTTTGGGAACCCATTTCCAAGGAGCTCTAGGTGTGGTTACATGTATGGAGTGTTGGAATGCAGATGTGTGTCAAGAGGTGTGTGATGTGAAGGATGGTGAGTAGCATTTTCGGCTTGTGAGCTTGTGTGAAGCTACTTGTGCATGTAAGTTGGTCTTAGGCACCCACATTTGTCTAGTATTAGGGTCACCCATCATTGATCGCTTTGGGACCCAAATAAGAATGACCCATTTTGGAAGAATTCTCGAACACCCTTTCTGCGTATTCCTTGTCCGAGCAATTTGTTTGGTGCACCGTTGGGAATCTATCTCCAAAACAGAGGGTTGTTCACCCTTGCGTATCCAGATATCCTTCACATTCTGAGTCCTTTTGCTTTGAGCTCTCCATTGACTATGAATATCGACCGTCAGGTTCCCTTGCTTTTTGCACTCCTTTGATTGCTTTGTCTCAATCATCTTTGGAAAAGAAGGGAGTTCCACCACATCCTTGACTCCTTTGCTGAGTATCTCATTCTTTTTCATCATAGAGTTTTGGGCAAGAACAACAATGTTATCTTCATGTGTACTCTTGGAGGGACGAGGAGTTGGTGCCTTTCCTAATTCCTTGAGTGCTTGATTTTCTAGCTCAATGGTGATGCGGGTTTGATTTACCCATACCTGAAGAAGTCCACTCCTTAGGTTCAAGTTGACTGCATGATCATAGATCCAATCTTGACCCAAGATAAGAGGTTCAGTGAAATTCTCATCTTGAAACACTTGCACCTTTACTGTCATCTGAATATCTTGAATGTAGAGGGGAAGCTCCACCTCACCTATGCAAGGGGTTTCCACACCTTCCAATCCTATGAGATATGCTTCTAGAGGGTTGATACTTAATTCTAATTTTTTATAGTAAGAATTTCTAAGAGCACTAGTGGCTGTACTTGAGTCAATCAAGGCCTTTACTGTCCTTGCACTATTTCCTTGTCCTAACCCTAAGGTCAGAAAAGGACGAGACTGAGAGTTCATGCCATGTCCACTCATGCTTATGTGGTACTTTCAGTGTAGGTATCAAGAAGTCCAATGGTAGCACTGCATTTTGGTCAAATACCATCTGAAAGGGTGTGGCTTAGAGTACCGTTTTATAGGCGACTCGGTATGCCCAAACAACATGGTGTAGTTGTTTGTCCCAATCAGAGCGTTTATTATTCACTAATTTGGTTAGCACATTGCATAAAATCTTATTGGTGCTTTCGGCTTGCCCATTAGCTTGTGGATGATAGGGAGCAGACTTCTTGTGTACTACCAAGAACTCTTGGAGAAGATTTTCAACGACTTCATTCAAGAAATGAGTGCCTCTATCACTTACTAGCTCTATAGATAGCTTGTATCTTGTGAACATGTTCTCAAATAAGAACTTAGCTATCGTTTGAGCATTGTTCATCATTATGGCTTTCACTTCTACCCATTTAGTCAGATAATCGGTGGCAACAATGATATACTCTACATGGAAACTCTTAGTCGGGGGATCAATAGGACCTACAAAGTCTATTCCCCACTTAGAGAATTCGCATCTACCCATCATAGGTTTCAATGGCATCTCATCTTTACATATGGGGTATTGAGTTCGCTGAAAAATCTCACACCGCTTCACATAGGTATGTGCATCCACGTGAAGTGTTGGCCACCACAAGCCTGCAAATAGGATTGCCTTAATTACACGGTTTGGTCCAAAGTGTCCTCCTGCTACACCTTGGTGAGCCGTTTCCAAGATCTTGAGATATTCACTCTCATGGACACATAGCCTTAGGTAACCATCTTTACCATGCTTGTTTAAGTTATCTCCAATGAGTGAGTAGTCTAGTGCCTTCTGTTCTAAGCTCCTTCGTCTAGCCAATGTCATCTCTTGAGGGAATGTTTTTGTCCTTAGAAAGGCTACTAATGGTTCACCCCAATCTGGTATTAGAGACACTTGGTACAGTGTAGCGTGCTCTACAGGTGGTCAAATATGACAGACTGGGCATTCCTTACACATCTTATGGACATCTGCTTTCATAGTTGGCTAGTGCACTCCGAGTGTCGTGTCTATAAAGTTCTTTGCCTTGAGTAGTGTTGCTCTAATGCACCCACATGTGCTAATTGCAACCATTTCGCGTACTCCTCCTCTTCCACACAACAAGCTAATATTCCTTGATGTATATGCTTGCACATACTCCCTGCCATGATATTGTAGTTTTGGGCTTTTACTACCTCCTTATCTTGAGTGTTTATCTCTAGGTGTTTAGTCCCATATGTCAATACTAGCACAATGTCTTGGCCCACTGCGATACAACTTCCAAATTAAACAAGTAAGCATCAGGAAGATCATCTGATACTCCTTGTGGGGCCTCTCCGGATGTGAGCCTTGAGAGATGATCTGCTCTCAAGTGAGTCTTACCCTTCCTCACCACTACCTCAAAGTCATGTTCCATTAGTAAGAGGAACCATCTTACTAATCTGCCTTTATTGCAAGGCTTGTTTACCAAGTACAGTAGAGCTTGATGATCAGTAAAAAAATTAAACTTATTTGCAAGCAAATAGTGTCTAAACGTTTTTACTACATACACCATGCCTAGTCCTTTGTGTTCACTAGTGGTGTCATTCCTTTCTGTAGCATTCAATTGCCTACTTGCATAATCAATTGGTAGATCCATGTTACCTTCACCCGTAGGTTGTGCTAGCACACATCCAATAGCATAATTCAATGCATCCACATGAACATGAAAGGGTTTGTTCCAATCTGGTGTTGTCAACATTGGTGCTGAACATAATCGTATTTTAAGCTCATTGAAAGAGTTCTCACATTCTTGAGTCCACTCAAAGTTAGTCAAGAGGGAGTACAGGGGCTTTGCAATGATCACATACATATGAATGAAGTGTCCATAATATCTACAATGCCCCATGAAAGCCTGTACCTCCTTGACATTATTTGGCCTAGGTAGCTCTAAGATAGCTCTCACTTTCTCCTCGTCCATAGATATGCCATCCTTTGACACTATGTGTCCTAGAATCTTGCCTTGCCTAACCATGAAAACACACTTTTCTAGGTTCAGGCAGACTTGATATTCTCTACATTTGTCAAATATTTGCCTGAGTTCAGGTATATGTGTCTGTCTAATGTTGGAATGAGCACAAAGATCATCAACATAGACTTCCAAATTCTTCCTCAAGAACTCTTTAAACACATGGCACATCAGTCTCTGGAAGGTTGCAAGAGCATTAGTAAGCCCAAATGGCATTACCCCAAAGGCAAATATGCCCCACTCTATGGCAAAAGCCATCTTATGCTTATCTTTTGGAGCAATAGCTACCTGATTGTAGCCAGAGAAACCATCAAGGAAGCTGTAGACTTCCTTACCTACCACTCTTTCTAAGAGATGTTCAGTGATAGGAAGTGGATAACTATTTCTAATAGTGGCTGCATTAACTTTCTTCAAGTTAATGCATACACGTAACTTTCCATTCTTTTTGGGCACCACTAGGATGGGGGATACCCACGCAGTGTGCTCAATTTCATAGATGAATCCAGCTTCAACCAAAGGATCTATCTCTTCCTTGATCTTGGCAGCATAGTTATCGTTATACATGTATGGATTTTGCTTAGAGTGTTTGGCATTTGTGGTCATAGGAATCGTGTGTGAGCATATGTCCAGGTCTACTCATTTTAAGTCCTTATAACTCCAAGCAAAAACATCTCTATATTCTCTTAGCAAAGCTATCAACTCTTGATCTTCCTCCTCTGTCAGGTCATGTCCAATGTATGTGCCTTTTTCTTCTACTTCTTCTATGGTTACCACAATTTTCTTGGTGGTCTCTTTGTTATCATAGGCCTCTCCTGCTTGTGCATCACGTTTTGGCATTCTTTTCATGACTCTCCTATCTTCTATCTCATACTTCTTAAAGTTTTCTGGGACCTCAAACAAATATTCTTCCTCCTCTGATATGGATTCTTTCTTCTTCCTTTTCTTGACTTCACTCTTGGTGGTCACTTGTGTGGTTAGCCTCACATCCTGTGTAAGTCCTTCGTGTCTTTGTGGATGAGCCTCCACTTCATAGAAATATTCCTCATCTGATGCAAAAGGCAGGTCTATGATAATTGACTTTAGATCGGAGTCACTTGCATCCTTGAATGCATCAGTGCTAGGTTCACATTCCTCTATAGCTGAATCACACATTATTGGCTCTATGGTGAAGAGTGAAATGTCGTAGCCATCCTCATCAGAGTGGGGTGTCCATTGTTCTTCATTGATGGCTACATCCATTGTTGTTGAAATCTCCACCCAACCATGAGGTTCAAATTCTTCGTCAAGAAATACTACAGGTGCATAGGCTGGGTCTTGAATTGATCTATAAGTTTCCTTTGCACCTACCTCTCTGGCTTTTTCTCTCTTCTCTTCTTCTACGGCTACTTTGCACATCCATAAGTGGGTGTCTTCATGCATCCATGAGGATCTTGATCCTATGGAATGCACTGACTCTGTATCATCCTTAGCTCTATGGATGGGATTCCATTGAATAGGCGGTACATCTCTATGAGAGTAATCCTTGAGATTGACTTTGGTTGTAACACCTAAGTGTTGCAAATACAAGGAATTGGTTCCCCAATCTTGTACCACCTACAACTGCTACATAAATGGTCTTCCCAAAATCACCTCATAGGCTTTATTTTTGTGAAAGTCACATATAGCAAAAGTATGCTCAAACTCTACACCACATGTGGTGAGAGTTATTCCTTCTAGCAGTCCTAAGATTCTTTCTATGTGACCATCGGCCATCTGCAATTTCATTCTCGTTGGCCTAAGTGCTGGCTTGCCCCAACGCTTCCATAGGAAAGTGGTAGCAATTGCAACTCCTGCGCCTGAGTTCAAAATTGCCTTGGTGGTGTAACCTTGATGGGTAATTGGAAGATAGGTGTTTCCTTCCTCTCCTTTGCTCATGTCTCCTATCTTGTCCAAGGGTATTTTTGACACTGTTCTATGAGATCCTACCTGGGAATGAGGTTTAGCTATTTGAGGCACTTGGTTGGCTACATGTTTCCATAGTTCTTGCCTAACTTTGAGTAGCTCTTCTAAAGTGAGATTGCACTGCACTTTAGCGTTTCTGACTACCTCTGTGTTCTTAGGTATGACTTAGTATTCGTGTCTTATCATGACCGTGGGTGCTCTCATACAAGTAGACTTAGCTTCCCATGGGCCTGTGAAATGGGGTAGTTCCTGTAAGGAATTAGACTCGAAGTCTAATCTCTCATAAGATTGGGCACTCTCCTACTCCTCATAAATGGAAGGAATGTCTTGTGGGAATTGATCATGCGCATCATCCACAAGTTCAATGGGAGGAGGAACTTCACTCTCCTTAGCCCATTTCTCTTCTTGAATCTCTCATAGGAATCTTGGTGAATACCGATTGATAGAAGAAGATGCATCTGGTTCGGCGTAGTTAGGCACATAAGCTTTCTGGGCAGGAAGGCTTATCCTTTCACTTACCTTGTCCTTACTTTGAGAGGTGGGGTCCTTTTCCTATTTTGCAATTAGCCTCTCCAAGCTTTCTAGCACTCCATCAAAGTGCAACTATGTCTTAGCTGAACTAGAGAAGTTAAAGAGGCGATTGGCTTCAAACATGGTTTGAGCCAATTCCACCATCTTAGCACAAATTTTAGTTCGTTCAAGCTCTAGTTCAGCTCTAGGGTAGCACTTTTCATGATCTATTACGTTTGGCCCTTCTTGGATTCTGGTCTGATATGTTTTAATTATCATGTCTAGGTCCTCGGGAGTGGGATCTGCTAAGACTGATCCTACTCTAAGGGGTGGTGGGATTGTGTCAGGTGGTTTGAAAGATGATGGAGTAGAGGTTGATGGGAATGGTGGTGGTGGAGTAGTGTGAGAGTGAGGTTGAGATGTGAGTTCAATTATCTTGGCTTTTGTTTCTCTCAGGCTCTCCTCAAGTTCACTCCTCTTCTTTGCCCATTGCCTTTTCATTCTCTCTCGATTATCCCTCCAGGCTCTGGTCCTCTTCTTAGTTATGCTTTCAATCTCACTAACCTCAGAATTCTTTTCTTGGCCTAAACCTTGGTTTTGCTTCAAAGTTTGAGCCCTAGTGACCACTTGCACTAGTGCAATGGAAGTTACACTTCCTATAGAGTCTACTAATAACCCAATAACGTTGATTGGAGTGATTTTCAGCATATTGTTGGAGTTCTTAGAACAATCTCACAAGATGCTCTTTCCCACAATCGGGGCAAAAACCCTAAATTGTTACAGATTGGGGTTGTGTAGGTGCCGACATAGGGCAATCACGAATGAGGTGATCCCCCCTGACATTTGTAGCATGGTCCTCTAGGGAATGGGGGTCTTACCTACCTAAGCTCAGTTCTAGGGTTAGGATTTGCATACATGACATTTGCATATTCTGGCTCCCAACTAAGTTCACTCGAGTCTTCATAATAGTACGACTTGTTGGAAACAATATCATATAAGTACAAAATCTCATGGTCAAAAGGTCAAGATTCTTCAGATTTTAAAGCATGAGTAGCTATTCTTATAGCACTCTCCACCCAAAGAAGCCCGTCAACAACGCCTAATAGCATGTGTAGCTTTGGTTCTTATTCCTTATAAAGCAAAACGGGCTGAGCGCCTTGGCTATGTGAGGAATCTCTTAGAGCAACGACCAAGGTTCAAGTCCCCCGATCGGCAGCGCTGAACAAAACCTTTTGAAACATGCTTTTCTCATAAAGTTCATACGGACAGCCAAAATCACGCCGATAGCGATAAAGCTTTTTAGTGAATGGCGGATTCCGACGGAGATTTTTAGTTCATACGGATCATACGGACAGCCAAAATCACGCCGATTAGCGATAAAGCTTTTTAGTGAATGGCGGATTCCGACAGAGATTTTTCTTGCTAAGCGATCGCTTGATTTATTAGCTTTTGGTTAAGCTTTTCAAGGTATAACAAAACTATATAAGGAGAGTATTGGCCTCATTATATTCATCCTTCACCTAACTTTCAACACAAGCCTTGAGCTTGGACCTCAATAGAGGTGGTGTTTCTTCTAGCACATGGGGCAGCCATGGTGCTAACTTGAAGCATGTTGAGGAGCAGCTATGGAGTTCTTCTTAATGATTCTTCTTGGAGAAGATGAAGGGTGTGCTCACACTCTAGCTCATGGAGAGGAGGTTATCTCTTGTTCATGGCAAGAAGACTTGGTCATTAGCAACTTGATGGTGAGGATCGGCCGTCTACATGTTGTAGTTGAAGATTGTCTTCTACAAGAAGATGTCGGGCTACGTCAAAGACATTGGATGGTGGTTAACATAAGATTTAGTTCTTATGTTAAGTATTCAGGTACATATTCTCTTTATGCACACAGGTACTACTTAAATTTTATGGAGGCAATAACATCCATATCAGGAGGAGTCCTATTTGGCATAGGTATAAGAGAAACAGTACGTATATGCTTTATGCATATTTGGATGAGGTGTTTAAGAAGGTGTGTTCACATGAGTTTGAGGATTTCCGGGAGCAAAATTGTTAGCATTCTTTGCTAGTTTATAAGTATGTGATCTTTTCACACACGTATCTAACTAAGGGTCTTCCATAGCCTAAGGTTAGATGAGGGTTTGTTGATTATCAATTTCACACTGATCCTTCCTCTTTTAGTGGAATCAATGAACTTAAGAAACAAATAGAGAAGGAGTTTAAGATAAGTGATTTAGGAAACTTATCTTATTTCTTAGGAATGCAGATTGTGTATACTCAACATGGAGTATAAGTTACACAAGAGAGGTACTTGAAGAATCTTCTGGTCAAATTTAACATGGAGGATCGCAAGCCTTCAAGCACACCATTGGAGGTAAATCATAAGTTCAGCAGGTATGGAGGTGAAGAATTTAATGACATGAAGAAATATCAGAGTTTGGTAGGTAGTTTAATCTATGCTACCTTGACAAGGCCAGATCTATCATATGCATTAGGTGTGTTATCACAATTTATGCATTGTCCAAAGAAGTCTCATTGGATTGCAGCTCAAATGGTACTCAGATATATCAAAGGAACCCTAAGTGAAGGTCTGTATTATGGATTTACTTCTGACACAAGAATCAAAGTGTTTAGTGATGCAGATTGGGCAGGTGATTCAGATGATAGAAGGTCCACTCATGGGTATCTCTGTTATATTAGAGATAAATTAGTTTCTTGGTGCTCAAAGAAGCAACATACAATTGCTTTGTCATCCACAGAAGCTGAGTATAAAGGAATGGTAGAGGCTGCAAAAGAAGTAATATGGTTAAAGATCTTTGAAGAGTTTTGGAACTGATCAGAGTACTCCAATTATTTTTGGAGACAATATGAGTTCTTTGTATTTGGCAGCTAACCCTGTTTTTCATGCCAAGACTAAGCATATAGAAATTCAATATCATTTCTTGAGAGAAAAGGTACTTGATAAAGATATTGAAGTGATGTATACTTCAACAAAAGCACAAGTTGCAGATGTGATGACAAAAAGCTTGGATGGACCTAAGCTATAGAGATTCAAAGAGATGGCAGGAGTGAAGAAGAATGTAATAATCACAATTAGTGATTGAGGGGGAGCTGTTGGAACAAACCAATCACAAATTGGTGATTATAAAGACCTTGAATCAAGATTATGATCAGATTGAAGTGGAAGAAGACACTTGAGAGAGTGAAGAGATCTCAGAAGTGAAGTATGTATACATATGTACATTATAGGTGGAAACTCTTGTAATCTCAGTATAGATAATCCTTAGGATGATAAGGAGTAATGTAATAGACACGAGATAAGTCTAAAACTATATGTATATAAGTCAATGATGTAAAGAAATATGAGATAGAGTCATTTTGAAGACAAGTGTCTTAGAGAGATGTGTAGAGAGTTTTACTCAGGAAATTAGCGACGGGTTTTTCTCTGAGTTCTCTCAGTCTGATCATGTGGATCAGAAATCCTTTTGTACACATCTAATCTGAAAGCTAATGAGGCTATGTTCAGAATTTTATGATCTAATTTCTTTCCTACTGTGAGAATGATCAATAGGAACATTTGTATGTACAATATGCAGACAGACTTCTCAAAGTCGCACACTTTTCTGTGTCAATGTTTTGCTTAGAACTCAATGCATAGTGTAAAGTTTTTAATGAATGAGCATTCAAAATCTAAGTTAGAAGGTAAGGAAGCTATGGCTAAAAGCATTTAGCAAAACGGGATTTGTGCTGTGAGAAATCAACTTAAGAAGTTGACCATGTCAAAGTCGCCATTCCTAGAAGACAGTTTTTGACATACCTTTGATCTTAAGGATCAAATCAAATTTTAATGATTCTTTTGAAGGATCAATGGTTAATATGATTGCGCAAAGGTAGCTTGAAGGTATGTTTATTACTAGATTGAAGAAATCTGAAGATATGTGCAGGTAAAGAAGTCAATCTTTGAAGTAGACTTCTCGAAGAAGAAAAATTCTCACTTAGAGAATTGTTCATGGTTGATTTGGTAAATCAAAGTAACATTTGTGTAAAGATTGGTCTACAACTGATATAGATGTGATCTTAGATCAGTATAGATCAAGCATTTGGAGATTAAAAGATCTCCATCAGAGATGATAAAACATGATTCTATATTCACTTCCATTTATATACCATGTTTGTTTTGTCTCTTACTCTTAGCAAAGGAGGAAGAGAAAAGATTTCATTTGAAGAAGTCAAGAGTGTTTGCTATTTCAAGATGAAGAGAACAAAAGGTATGGAAGAGAAGTTTGAAGATGTTGACATCATCAGGAGGAAGAAAGATGCAGAAGAAGAAAGTCCATCATTTTCAAAAGAAAAGTAAGGCTTCCTTTTCTCATATATTTTCCATATACTTTTCCTATTTTATCCTCTACATCCAAAGACAAGTCTACGAGAACATCTTGTTTAAAGAAGAAGCAGTTTCTTGTTTTGCATTACACTTGGTCATGATTTAGTAGATTTGACAAAGAATTGCATTGAGAGAAAAAAAAAGCAGCAGATATATGTTTTGACTCATATGTATATGAGTTATGTTTTAGTTAAAGCTTTTAAGCAAGCAGCTTATATGTTCCCTCAAAGAATTCTTGGAATGTCAATACAGAGCTACTTGGTATATGACAAGTTGCAGAGAAGTATATTTCTTCTTTATCTAACTCTCTTAAGGTAAAAGAGTTTTTTGTAGCAGATGTTGAAGACTTGGGTTTAGGTTTTATCTTTGGAAAAGGTTACCTCATATTCAATACTTTCAGAAACTTCAGAAAATTCAGAATCTTGTTGATGTACAAGTCAATGGAGAATCTACTTTCAGTGATTGTCTTGATTTTTGGATACATGCTTGTATTCAAAAAGGTGTTCCATCAGATCCTATCACTTGATTGAGAAGTGGAATTAGCCAAAAGAAAGTCAAGCAGGTACTATCACATTTCACCCGGGTAAAATATGAAAGTTATGAAGTATCAACTTGCAGCTTTTGGAGTTCTCAAGGTGAGAAGTTTGTCCACTTATGTTTCAAGTAGGAGCTATAGATTCTTGAGAAGGATTTGTTTGCAGAAAAGTTTTACAACTTTTTGAGAAGCATGGACACTTGGAGACATTCAGGTAACAAATCAAACATTCAGTCATGAAGGTTTGATAAGAGCATATTCTACACAAGAGAGATCATTGATCTTGAATGATCATGTATGATCTTGAGTTTTTATGAGTCAGTTGTCTATCCTTTGTTTGTGAAGATTCTTAACATTGGAAGAAATAAAGTCAAAGATTCAAGTTCTATCAGATTTGTGTTGCAGAGAGATAGAAATACTTGTTATGTGCAGAAGGGTATGAATCCTAAAATGCTTTCAGGAAGGTTTTATTAGCTAACCTTATTCTACAATATGGGAAGTTGAAGACGTACAGTGAAAGTTATTAGCAACTGTAGTGCTAATAAAAAGGTGTTGGGGATTCGGGGACAAGAAGGAGTTTGAGGGTTTGTAGGAGAAAAAGAGATGATGAAAATGGAATAATAGTGAGAACTTCTGCAAAGGAATACTCTTGGAAACTTTGAATATTAATTATCCTTCAACAATTACAATGACTGCGCACAGTCTAATCAATGACTAAATACCACTTCAGAGAGTATCAATTACTGAAGACCAATTATCTCAAGTCTTCTAGCGGCGGCCTCTCGTGCACCAATCCTTCACTTGCTTCCCGCTTCCCTTGTGCACACCTTGCACTAAGCTTCCACCAAGCTAAGGAATTGGTATCACTGCGCACGCACGCAATAGCCCTTGGAACTCTTGGAATCCAGCCCGCCTTCTCTCTTCTCTGCACACTTTTCTCCTGGCACCTCTTGCACTCTTGGATGTCGTCGCACACAGGAGGCTCTTCTTGCTTCCTCTCTTGCTCCTCTTTAGCCTATGCTCTCTTGCTTACTCTAACCTTGATCCAAGAATGGTTCTTCCTTGATTTGAGTGTGTCGATCACGTACGCTCCTAACTGCAAGTGAATCTTGGTGCTCACTTTGATGTTCCAAGATTGCTCTCACAAGTGGCAGCCAACTACTCACTGTTTTGTCCTGTAGTGACTTTAGTCTAAAACCAAAAATTTTAATGGGGGGCCATTCTTTCACCTGTGCGTACACTTTTGCCGCTTCACATGCCTTCACATTTCCTTTTAATTCTTCACTTTTGCACATAAGGGGGGTTCACCTGAACCTTCCAAAACACTTTAAAACACACTTTGAACTTGGGGCAATTAGAGAAAATACCTCTGCAACCTGCAACCCACTTTCTCCGATTTACCCTTTGTGGACAATTACTTATGCACCCCTGTGCACTTTGACGCCTGCACTTTGACTTTGCACCTATTGACTTTGACCTTTGACCTTGTAGACTTTGACCGTTGACTTTGACTGCAGTTGACTTTGACCAACATGACTTTTATGGGCTCAACAGTTGCCCACCACCTAATGTGCTCTCCGTCCCAGAGAGCTATAGCTAAAACTTTGAAGAGCCGCAAAAACTTGAATAGGACATCTGAGCAGCAACCAATTCCACCAAAAGCAGGAGAGAACAAGCACCAGAGAAGAACCAAAATTGGGATTTTGGAATGGAAAAGCAAAAAAAGGGGGCAATGGGAGGTTAGAAAGGAAGGGGAAGGGAGGGCTGAGGGTGCGAAGATGGATGGGGTAGGGAGGGGAAAGGATGTGGCTGGGCATATTGGTAAAGGGAGGGATTGGGAGTAGGAATCAGGGGTCGGGAGGAGGCTAAAATGATCAAATGGGAGGGCTCCGAATCAGGGGTCAGGAGGAGGCTAAAATGATCAAATCGGAGGGCTACAGAGGGTACATATGGGATATTATTAAACATAAGGGAAGACAAGGTGAGAATAGACCATTTGGACAATGTGGGTAAATAAAAACATGGGATAATTGTGTTCAAATAGTGAGGGTTTTGACCAAAACTCAGATAAAATGTTGGAATTTGGAAAAATAAAGCCAAAAACAGAGTCCAGAGATGCCAAAAAACATGAAAATGACTCCTTTTTTGTAAAAAACGGCCAACAGAGGCACAATTCAGAGCCAAAAGCTTCAAGCCATAAAAAATAAAAAAATATAAGTAATAATAAAAAAAATGGATATCTAAAGTTTTTTTTTTTTTTTTTTTAATTAGTAAAGAAATTCGAACGCCTAAATAATAAAAAATAAATAAAAGGAAAATAAATAAAGAAAATAAATAATGAAATAAAATAAAAAAATAAAAATAATAAAAAAAATAAAAGAGGGGGGGGGGGGGGGGGTTGGGGTGTGTTGAGCGGGGTTGGGGTGTGTCGAGCGGGGTTGGGAGGGGGGGGGTTGGGGTGTGTTGAGGGGGGTTGGGGTGTAATAAATAAAGAAAATACATAATGAAATAAAATAAAAAATAAAAATAAAAATAATAATAAAAAAAATAAAAGAGGGGGGGGGTTGGGGTGTGTCGAGCGGGGTTGGGAGGGGGGGGTTGGGGTGTGTTGAGCGGGGTTGGGAGGGGGGGGTTGGGGTGTGAGAGGGGGGGGTGTGGTGTGTTGTGGTGAGGGGGGTGCCGAGCGGGGTCGGGAGGGGGGGGGGGGGAGGGCGGGGGGTGCCGATCGGGGTTGGGAGGGGGGGGAAGGCGCTGTTGTGAGAGGAGGGGGGGTGTGGTGTGTTGTGTGAGGGGGGGTGCCGATCGGGGTCGGGAGGGGGGGGGAGGGTGCTGTTGTGAGAGGGGGGGGGTGTGGTGTGGTGTGTGAGGGGGGGGCCGATCGGGGTTGGGAGGGGGGAAGGCACTGGAGAGGGGGGGGTGGTGTGTTGTGTATGGGTGAGGGGGGGGGTGCCGAGCGGGGTCGGGAGGGGGGGGGAGGGTGCTGGAGAGGGGGGGGGTGGTGTGTTGTGTAATGGTGAGGAGGGGGGTGCCGAGCGGGGTCGGGAGGGGGGGAGGGGGCGCTGCTGAGAGGGGGGGGTGTGTTGTGTATGGGTGAGGGGGGGGTGTGTTGTGTATGGGTGAGGGGGGGGTGCCGAGCGGGGTCGGGAGGGGGGGGGAGGGCGCTGGAGAGGGGGGGGGTGGTGTGTTGTGTATGGGTGAGGGGGGGGGGGGGTGCCGAGCGGGGTCGGGAGGGGGGGGAGGGCGCTGGAGAGGGGGGGTGGTGTGTTGTGTATGGGTGAGGGGGGGGGTGCCGAGCGGGGTCGGGAGGGGGGGGAAGGGTGCTGGAGAGGGGGGGGTGGTGTGTTGTGTAATGGTGAGGAGGGGGGTGCCGAGCGGGGTCGGGAGGGGGGGGAGGGGGCGCTGTTGAGAGGGGGGGGTGTGTTGTGTAAGGGTGAGGGGGGGGGTGCCGAGCGGGGTCGGGAGGGGGGGGAGGGCGCTGGAGAGGGGGGGGTGGGTTGTGGTGAGCGGGGTCGGGAGGGGGGGCGCTGGGGTGTGATGAGGGGGGGGGGGGGGGGGGGGAGGGCGCTGGAGAGGGGGGGGGTGGTGTGTTGTGTATGGGTGAGGGGGGGGGGGGGGTGCCGAGCGGGTGTTGAGAGGGGGGGGTGTGTTGTGTAAGGGTGAGGGGGGGGGTGCCGAGCAGGGTCGGGAGGGGGGGGAGGGCGCTGGAGAGGGGGGGGTGGGTTGTGGTGAGCGGGGTCGGGAGGGGGGGCGCTGGGGTGTGATGAGGGGGGGGGGGCTGGGGGATTTTTTTTTTTTTTTTTTTTTTTTTTTTTTGGGGAACCCGCAAATTCCCTAGGGGGCTTTTTTTTTTTTTTTTTAATTTATAAATAGCCCAATTTAGAGAAAAATCAAGGAAAAATCTGAAAAAAATGCCAAAAATTGGCCAAAAAAATTCTAAAAAAATTCTGAAAAAATTTTGATGAAATTTTCTACATGTTGAGCCTAAAATCCTTCGTCAAACCACAGAGACCCTCCATTTATTCCTCAAATTGGGCAATAAAAAGACACATGAAAAAGGCGAAAATACTAGAAAAAGTCCAAAAAAATGCCTGAAAAAATCTGAAAAATTTTCTAAAAAATTCAAAAATTTGTGCCTTTGCAAAGTGGATGAAATGACTGCTAAATTTGCTAAAACCTCAAGAAACAAGCATGAAATGGATAAGAAAACTACTAAAACTTAAGTAAAAATGACGAGAAAAGACTATGTACAACCTGGACAATTTTTGCAGGTTCCAGGTGATCCATAAAACTTCAGTTGGCTTGATAATAGGCCTTGAGCCTTGTATTGTTGACTGAGAGAGACTCCTCCATAATCTGCATTTGTACTGCACTTCATTGCTTTAGTCTTCTCCTGGGGCACCCTGGCCATCTGAGAGGGGTACCCTAAATCCTTCATTAGAATGTTATCTCCTCCAGCAACTTTATGATATGATTTGCAAAATTTTAATTTTACTACTCCAGCTTCTTCATCCAGAGGAACCCTATGTTCCCAAATACTGGCAGTAGCAACTTCCACATTCTTGTAAAGCCCTGCACTTGCTACCATAAGAATTGAAATAACAGATGATAGCCATACCAGAATCCATAAAAAAGTGGCCATTGATATATGAATTTGAGTAGCTTTATCACTGCTGCATGTAAGGACTTTGCTTTTCTTCGCTTTGCTATGGCCTTTGACTGCTACTGTTTCAACCTGAGTGATTTCCTCTTTTTCTTCATATGCTTTTTCTATACATGAGTTTGGAAAAATTCCATAGCAGGAGGATGGGTCTTCTGCATGGAGCCAAGCCAACATGTTTTCATCTTCATATAAATCTGCTCTTTCAAATAGGTCTGCTTCTGGGTTGTCCACCACTTCTTCTTCCATACAAATACCGATTGTCTGCATCATGCTAGTATTTTTCTGATTATCTGGGCCTTCTTCTAAAATTATCTGCTGCAACTCTTTTCCCTCTTGCTTTACCCACATTGTGTCCTTGCCCCAATCATGCAGCACATTGGCATGCCTTAACCAAGGTCTCCCAATTAAGAGTGGGAAGCTTCCTTCTACCTGTGGCAGCCTTAAAACAACAAAGTCCAAGTTAAAGATAGTACCTTGTATCCTGACTGGGACTCCAGGAACCACTCCCATAGGCCTTACTATGCTTTGGTCTGCCATTGTTACAGTGAAGTTGGCAGGTTGTGAAGGGTATAGTCCAATCTTTTTCATGGTATATTCAGGCATCAAGTTAATGCCAGAACCACCATCCACAATAACTCCTTGAAACTCATGACCTTTAATAGAAATGGTTAGCCGAGGGCTCTTGTAATCTGTGAGGGGTGCTTCCCCTACGTATTTATCTTTATGCATAACAGCAGCTTTTGCCACTAAGCTTGTTGTGGACATTTCATCAATTATCTGCAATAGTTCTGACCTGAACTTCCCATCCATCTTTATTAAATCAAAAATACTAACCTCCTTTTTCATGGACTTGAGCAGTCTGGAGGCTTCTGATTCCTTAAGAGCTTGGGCTCCATTTGACTTATCCAACTCCTCATGAGCCCTGCTGAATGCATGTCCAATGGCATCACTGGTACCTGTGCAATTTTCCTTTTGCCTTGTGTCTGCACTTGTGGTGGCTTGGTCTTCAGACACACCTTTGTCTCTGTTTAATCCATTAATCAATGATTCTTGACCCATGTCCACTGGAGCCTTCCCTTTGCTTCTTGTCTGCACAGTAAAAGAGTCAATTTCCTCTAACTGCACCACCCTGGTAGATGGTGATGGCACCTTAACTTGATTTGCCATTTCTTCTTCCTGCACGGAAATCATTTGAATGTGGGGCCCAGATGAAGAGGCTTGATTCTTAGGACAACAAATTGTGTAGTGGTCTCTGGCCTCTGGGCAGTTTCTGCAAGGGGGGGCATTTTCTGGTAGGGTGCACCTACTTTGATAGTGCCCACATTCCCCACATCTGAAACAAATAATTGGCCTTCTAGGCCCATTTCCAAAATTATCCCTCTGTCTAGGGTTATAAGTGTTACCTTGATTTTGTGCAGCCATCACATTTGTGGTTGTTGGGGGTCCTCCTTGGGTCCAGTATGTCGTTGCAGGCATTCCCCTTGATTGGCATTCATAGGCCTCATGGCCAACCTTCCTGCATAATTGGCAAGTTACACTTAACAGAGGACACTCACTTACTATATGCCCTTGTTTGCTGCACATGGAACACCAAAGACCACCCTTGATGCCCCCTCCTTTGAGCTCCTGCAACTCCTGTCGCAGCTGAGCTAATTCCTCTGCTTGGGCCTCCTCTTCCTTTTGAAGCTTGAGTGCTTCAATCTCCCTTCTCAATTGAGCCACAGCAGTCTCCTCCTCTTTGTAGGGCTTATTTCTCTTTAAGCCCTCCAACTCCCTCCTCAGCTGGGTCACTGGATCCTCCATCTCTGTACCATATGTTGGTGGTGAAGAAGTTGTCCCATATTGGTGCCTTATTTGCTCCAGTCTTGTAGCCGTGGTGATGAACTCCTCTATGGAGGCTGTAGGTAGCACTAACTCTTTTATTTTGCATTGGGTGACCACAGGTAAGGGTTTGGCTAACCACTTCTTGACAAAGAAGTCGTGTGGTGGATCCGGTAGTTTAGCCATTAATGCTTTGGCCCTGGTCACGAATTCGGGGAACTTCTCTCCTGGAACCAACTTTAAGTTTTCCAATTCTTCTATAATGATCTCAGCCGTGTTGCCATGCTGAAATTGATTCTTAAAGGCCTCTTTCATCAAATCCCAAGAGGTAAAGTGATTTTTGGCAAACTGACTAAACCACTTGTCTGCCAGACCCTCCAATGTGGCGGGGAAGAGTATCAAGAAAGCATCTTCCCTACCCATTAGTCCCCTAGTCTTACATAATGAAAGAAATCGTCGAATGTGCTCGTCTGGGTCCTCCTGGGCTAAACCTCTGAAGGAGGGGAATTTTATGTTTAACCTGGAGAGCAAGATTTCTAGGTCCACCTGTCCTGCCATGCTTCCTACCGATGAAGTCGATGAAAGTGGACTCGATGATCTTCGGTTCGTCTTTCTTCTTGTCTGCTTGCACTTGATTCTCAAGGTTTGTGACCGGGTCGCGGTCATGAGCTATTCATAGTCCACTTAAAATGAGACCTTGATAGAAGGATGTACCTTTTGGCCCACTGGAGTAATGTTGTCGACACTGGAATGTTGTCCTCCAATGGCAATATATAGTCTCCTATGCTCAAAGCTCCTTGGAAGTCCCACCGGGCGTGCCAAATTTGTTGGGGATTCGGGGACAAGAAGGAGTTTGAGGGTTTGTAGGAGAAAAAGAGATGATGAAAATGGAATAATAGTGAGAACTTCTGCAAAGGAATACTCTTGGAAACTTTGAATATTAATTATCCTTCAACAATTACAATGACTGCGCACAGTCTAATCAATGACTAAATACCACTTCAGAGAGTATCAATTACTGAAGACCAATTATCTCAAGTCTTCTAGCGGCGGCCTCTCGTGCACCAATCCTTCACTTGCTTCCCGCTTCCCTTGTGCACACCTTGCACTAAGCTTCCGCCAAGCTAAGGAATTGGTATCACTGCGCACGCACGCAATAGCCCTTGGAACTCTTGGAATCCAGCCTGCCTTCTCTCTTCTATGCACACTTTTCTCCTGGCACCTCTTGCACTCTTGGATGTCGTCGCACACAGGAGGCTCTTCTTGCTTCCTCTCTTGCTCCTCTTTAGCCTATGCTCTCTTGCTTACTCTAACCTTGATCCAAGAATGGTTCTTCCTTGATTTGAGTGTGTCGATCACGTACGCTCCTAACTACAAGTGAATCTTGGTGCTCACTTTGATGTTCCAAGATTGCTCTCACAAGTGGCAGCCAACTACTCACTGTTTTGTCTTGTAGTGACTTTAGTCTAAAACCAAAAATTTTAATGGGGGGCCATTCTTTCACCTGTGCGTACACTTTTGCCGCTTCACATGCCTTCACATTTCCTTTTAATTCTTCACTTTTGCACATAAGGGGGGTTCACCTGAACCTTCCAAAACACTTTAAAACACACTTTGAACTTGGGGCAATTAGAGAAAATACCTCTGCAACCTGCAACCCACTTTCTCCGATTTACCCTTTGTGGACAATTACTTATGCACCCCTGTGCACTTTGACACCTGCACTTTGACTTTGCACCTATTGACTTTTACCTTTGACCTTGTAGACTTTGACCAGTTGACTTTGACCGTTGACTTTGACTACAGTTGACTTTGACCAACATGACTTTTATGGGCTCAACAAAAGGGTTCAGGGATTTTGTTTCAGATACATGTATTGATCACTAAAGATCAGATTTATGAAGAAGGACGTCCAAGATTTCATAAAGTCTGATATAATTTGAAGAATATTGGATACTAGTGTTAAGTCATCCAGGAGGGTGATGAAACATGAAGACTTATTGTCAGCCATATGTGAAAGAATGCAGATTCATACTTACAGGTATTCCTATTTCAGGTATTCCTATATTTCCTTTGTCAGGTTCTCTTTATGTTCCATCTTTAAAAGAAGAAGGAAGAAGAAGAATGTTTGGAGAAAGTTCCTGTTAGGATGTTTCTGTTCAGGAGAAGGTTCCAGAGTTCTATTGAAGAGAAGCTTGATATTTTAGAAAGGTATATTTCAGAAGTGCGCACATATATATACCAAGTTTTGAAGGAAAGAGGTATGAAGGATTTAAAGGATGAAGACATGATGACATCATAGATTTTTTGACTCATATTTCAGTTGATTTCAGTTGATTTCAATTGACTTGAGTTGACTTGACTTGAGTACAGTCAGAGATGAACCAGCAGTGTTCATAATACACTAAGTTGTGAGTTAACAGTCACAGGTTCCAGGATTCAGTTCTTGATTTTGTTTAGTGTATTTACATGACGCAGCAGAAGTACATTGAGAAACCTTTTTTGAAGGTAAATGAAAATATGTGGATCCTACTGTATGTTTTCAGGTTTTTGAAAACAGGAGATAGCAGGTTCAGAGATAGTTCATGCTATATTTGTTGTCAAGCAGTGATTGCTTGATGAGAACACTATTGGATATTTAGTTTGCATATTTTCTAAAGTATTATGGTTCATATTCAACAAGTTCAGGTTTTTTGAAGGAAAGTCAAATTCAGTTTTGAAGAAGACTTTTGAAGAACAAGTTCTGAAGTGCGGGAGTACAAGCTTGAAGCTTGTGATAGTTTGCAGCTTTGATAGTTTGCAGATACAGACCAGATTGTACCAATATGACATTGCAGGGGGGATTGTTGGAAACAATATCATATAAGTACAAAATCTCATGGTCAAAAGGTCAAGATTGTCTAGATTTTAAAGCATGAGGATCTATTCTTATAGCACTCTCCACCCAAAGAAGCC
The DNA here is from genome assembly GCA_020310875.1 of Ceratopteris richardii. Taxonomy (NCBI): domain Eukaryota; kingdom Viridiplantae; phylum Streptophyta; class Polypodiopsida; order Polypodiales; family Pteridaceae; genus Ceratopteris; species Ceratopteris richardii. Next base: position 3,813,459 of record CM035422.1, on the reverse strand, counting down.
CGTCAGCAGCGCATAACAGCATGTGTAGCTTTGGTTCTTATTCCTTATAAAGCAAAACAGGTTGAGCGCCTTGGCTATGTGAGGAATCTCTTAGAGCAACGAACAGGGTTCAAGTCCCCCGATCGGCAGTGCTGAACAAAATCTTTTGAAACATGCTTTTCTCATAAAGTTCATATGGACAGCCAAAATCACGCCGATTAGCGATAAAGCTTTTTAGCGAATGGCGGATTCCAACGGAGATTTTTCTTGCTAAGCGATCGCTTGATTTATTAGCTTTTGGTTAAGCTTTTCAAGGTATAACAAAATTATATAAGGAGAGTGTTAGAAGATGTATTTTTTGAAGCATTTTTTATGAAAAATAATTGTAAAATGCCAAAAACTTGTAAAAATATTTATACAACTGATGTGAAAATAAGGAAGAGTCTTCCTTATGTAGAATAGAATTTTATATAATTTTTCTAGAATTTTTGGAAACTCCTAGATAGCATATTTTTAGAATAATAGAGGAAAGGACCGAAATTCAAGTGTGAAAAGGGACACTTGAAAATGTATATAAGACAATTTCCTCTAATATGAGGGGGTTGTTTGATTATTTGTTTACATGCTATCCAAGTGAATAGAGAGAGAGTTTCCTGTTGAAAATCGTGTTTTCTCCTCTTTGTGTGGTTTCATTGATTTGTTGAGTCTATTCTTTGTGTATCCATGGAGATTTGTGAGCTTCTATTGTGTAATTCTGTTGATTGTGTATGAAGAGAGCTGAATATTGATGTGTTGAGTGAGAAGTTGATGAAGAATGGTGCTAGAGATAAAAATCATCTGTTTTCACAGAATCGCGATTGTCTCGTCTGTATGGTACATGTAATATTTTTGAGTTTTGACTTCATAATTGTGTTCTGCTAAGAAAATAACATGTATCAGACACCAAGATTCTGGAAAATGGTGGAGATTTGCTCAAGATAATCCAAACCCTAGAAATTCCTCTTCATTTTCACCATTCTCAGAAATCCAGCCATTATTCTCTTATTTCTTGGATTCTATCATCTAGAAGGGGCTGTGGTCTCTTGAATACTTCCAGGATTGACAAAATAAAGATGTCTTGTTAATTCTTTATGCTAAATGATTGGAGAGGATAACTCCAAAGATCTTTGGAGTTGTCCTCTCCAATCATTTAGCATAAAGAATTAACAATACATCTTTATTTTGTCAATCCTGGAAGTATTCAAGAGACCACCTTCTAGATGATAGAATCCAAGAAATAAGAGAATAATGGCTGGATTTCTGAGAATGGTGAAATGAAGAGGAATTTCTAGGGTTTGGATTATCTTGAGCAAATCTCCACCATTTTCCACAATCTTGGTGTCTGATACATGTTATTTTCTCAACAAAACACAATTATGAAGTCAAAACTCAAAAATATTACATGTACCATACAGACGAAACAATCGCAATTCTGTGAAAACAGACGATTTTTATCTCTAGCACCAGTCTTGATCAACTTCTCACTCAACACATCAATATTCAGCCCTCTTCATACACAACCAACATAATTACACAATAGAAGCTCACAAATCTCCATGGATACACAAAGAATAGACTCAACAAATCAATGAAACCACAAAAAAAGGAGAAAACACGATTTTCAGCAAGAAACTCTCTCTCTCTATTCACTTGGATAGCATGTAAACAAATAATCAACCAACCCCCTCATAATAGAGGAAATTGTCTTATATACATTTTCAAGTGTCCCTTTTCACACTTGAATTTCGGTCCTTTCCTCTATTATTCTATAAATATGCTATCTAGGAGTTTCCAAAAATTCTAGAAAAATTATATAAAATTCTATTCTACATAAGGAAGACTCTTCCTTATTTTTACATCAGTTGTATAAATATTTTTACAAGTTTTTGGCATTTTACAATTATTTTTCATCAAAAATGATTCAAAAAATACATCTTCTAACAAAGAGTATTGGCCTCATTGTATTCATCCTTCACCTAACTTTCAACACAAGCCTTGAGCTTGGACCTCAATAGAGGTGGTGTTTCTTCTAGCACATGGGGCAACCATGGTGCTAACTTGAAGCATGTTGAGGAGCAGCTATGGAGTTCTTCTTAATGATTCTTCTTGGAGAAGATGAAGGGTGTGCTCACACTCTAGCTCATGGAGAGGAGGTTATCTCTTGTTCATGGCAAGAAGACTTGGTCATTAGCAGCTTGATGGTGAGGATCGGCCATCTACATGTTGTAGTTGAAGATTGTCTTCTACAAGAAGATGTCGGGCTACGTCAAAGACATTGGATGGTGGTTAACATAAGAATTACATCTTATGTTAAGTATTCAGGTACATATTCTCTTTATGCACACAGGTACTACTTGAATTTTATGGAGGCAATAGCATCCATATCAGGAGGAGTCCTATTCGGCATAGGTACAAGAGAAACAGTTCGTATATGCTTTATGCATATTTGGATGAGGTGTTTGAGAAGGTGTGTTCACATGAGTTTGAGGATTTCTGGTAGCAAACTTGTTAGCATTCTTTGCTAGTTTATAAGTATGTGATCTTTTCACACACGTATCTAACTTACGGTCTTCCATAGCCTAAGGTTAGATGAGGGTTTGTTGATTATCAGTTTCACACTGATCCTTCCTCTTTCAGTCACTCATATTCACTCTTCTATAACCTATTAGGTCACACATCTCATGTATATTCAGATTACTGCCCATACATCTCAATATGTTGTTACATTTGTACATTCACTCATTCATCTATTTCTCATCACATTGAGTGGTTGAGAGTTTTGCTCCCACATTGTACATTGAACATTGGTATATATGTTTATATGAGTAAGTGATGGCTTACGTAACACCTTACACATGTCGTCTATTCTTTCTCTATCTTTGTCTCATCATTTGTATGATTATTGTGGTATGTTCATGTTTTGTCAATATGGAAGATTGCTAGATTCTGTAAGGTCGCCAGATTGGCATTATGTAATTCCTATTTTCCATTACCGCACGCACCGAAAGGTCATAGCGAAGTGTTGTATCTTTCTATCAATTAATGAAAAGACACTTTGGTGGCTCTCCGGTAGCGAGGAACGGGATCGCCAGACTGTCTGTCTGGACGATTTGCCGCCTATGGAGACACTGTAGTGTAGTATTCCTTAATTTTGAGTACTGTTAGTCTTACCTTGTTAAGTTATGTTAATTGGTGATTAACGCAGTAATGGTATGTTGCTGATAATAAGTCTGTGCGACGTTAATTAGTAATTCCTGCTTTACATACTGCGAAAAGCTTAACACAAGTATGAACAGTAACATTTATAGAGAATTTGATACTGAACATTAATGTACTTCTTACTTAATGAGTTAAATGGGAAAATAAGATACAAGGCCTCTGATTTATCAGACCCCTACCATCCCCAAGAACCCGAAAAGAGCTTAAAAGTGTCTGTGACAAAAACGCACTTTTAACATTGACGATGTCTGTGGGAAGATGGCAATGGATTGAGAATAATCAGTAAGGTGGAGCAGTACGTAAGGCAAGTGGTGCAGAGGTGATATATGCCAGTTACTCGGTCCGGCGAGTCATATCCGAAGTACAGGAGAGATCAGCATCCTTGGACAGTCCCAAATTTGTTAGGGATGCCCCCAGGTGGTAGAACTGCAGGCCATTTAAACCCAGTTGCCGAAGAATCGGAGCCAGTTAGTCAAGATTCCGGTACCAGTTCGGTGATAAATGATGAGATTTTGGTAGATTCTGGTGTAATTTTGGTACGTTCTGAAGAAGGTGTAGTAACTTCTGAGTGTATAGGGACGCAGTGCACAATTGATGCGATACCATTTGGTCAGAATTTGAACCTTTCTGAGGATAGAGTTGTGTTACCCAGAGAGATCGTTACCGAAGGAAGTATACCCTGTTTCGGTGAAAGTTCGACAAGTTCCAGTGAAAGTTCGGTACCAGTTGGTGGGAATTTACAGTTTTCCAGTGATAGTGCGATACTCCCTAGTGGATCTTTATTGTGTACACCGCTGTTCGGGGCAAACTTGCCTACCTTTGATACCAACGTTGAGGATAGAATATTTGATTTGGAGATATGTAAGAGATTGAACGCTATTTTCGAGCCAAAAGGTGAGCAGTCTGATAATACAGATTCCGAAGGACAAGAGACACCCCCTCAAAACTCAGGAGACAGCAACGGTACCACTAATAGCACAATGAGTGGTCAACAACAGCAACAACAACAACAGCAAGAGCAACAGCCACCACCACTTCGACCGGTTCCAACCGGGGTGACTTACACAAAGTTCGGTGGATTTCCAGGTGACGACCCTGATGCACATGTGCGAACCTTTGAGATAAACTATGCAGTGTTGAACCATCCATCCGATCCGACGTACAAGGCCATCGTATTTCAAGCAACATTAGTCAATGAAGCAACGAGGTGGTTAACAGAGTATGATATCAGCCATTTCGTTAAGTATGATGCGGTAAGGGATGCGTTTTTATAGAGGTTCCGGTTGAAAAAGAATCCCGCCGAAATCTTCGACTATTTGTAGAATAACCGGCAGAAGGCACACCAGACTGTTCAGAAATATGCCACATTGTTTAGAACTCATTTAAGACAATTGCCTCCGACACATGCTAATCTACCGGATGATGTTATAACCCAGTGGTTCATTAACAGTTTGACCCCACAGCTAAGACAAATCATGATCATCCGCTGTGTGGGGGCTTTGACACTGGATGTTGTTATTGTGATGGCCCTACAACTAGAGCATAAAGTTGGAGGATTCACCGAAGACTTGGAGTGGCTGAAAGCCAGTAAGAACGTTATAGATGATCCGGCTAAACATATGTATTGTACCAGGTGCAAAAATACAGGGCACACTAGTGCTACATGTGCCCTTAATCAGATGTATTGCGCAATCTGCAACACCACCAGACACTCAACAGAAAATTGTGCGTATAATGCCAAGGTGCAGGGACGAGCAGCTGTAAATGCCATTATCCAGGAACCCGGGCAGTCCGCAACCCATTACGTGCCACCACAGATGCGAAACAATCAGTCACAAGGATATAGAAATTACCGGGGTCAGCAGAATACCAATTTCAATGCAACTCGATGGCAGGCGGGTTCATCGGCGGAGAGTACTTCCCTGCCACCACCTCGATGTCACTTTTGCGGTGAGATTGGCCACATCCGGAGATTTTGTAAGGATGCAGCAGAATATGACAAAAGGAAGAAGGAACGTCAAAACCCGATGACCAACATGGTCTATATTTCACCAGTGGAATCACAAGCAGCAGTGGTCCAGACAAGATCGAGTAAGCAGTTGCAACCAGCAGCTGAGGTGTTCGAACCTGGTATCCGTGAGCAGCAACGAATGTATACAAAGGCTAGTCAATGGACCGCTAAAGATCCAACTGTGCTCCCCGATTCAATTCCGGTGACACAGGTTCCCCTGCCAAAGGCGAGAGCGAATGAACAAAATCCTAACCCAGTAACAGTAGAATCATCCTCTGAATCGGTGAGGATTCAAACAAATCAGGTATGGGAGATTCTATCTAAGGCTTCAATTACACTCCCGTTGGGATAGTTGCTCGCATTGGTGCTAGGAGTTAGGCAGCAATTTCAACAACAGGTCAGTCTTGGATCTCCCGGTACTCCGACGACTGCAACAATCCAATCGGAAGCTGATTCTACAGTGGATCATTCAGTCCCATTAATCACTATCTGGTATAAAAATCAAAAGATTACTCAAGTGCTAATTGATGGTGGTTCAGGTGTGAATATAGCAACTGCAGCGCTCTGCAAGAAATTGGGGTGGACCCAAATCGAGCCCGTCCAATTTTTTGTAAGAATGGCAGACCAATCCCGAGTCCATTCGGTGGGATTAGTATGGAATATCCCGATTACTTTGCAGGGTACCACGTTCAAAATGACTTTTGTAGTCTTAGAACTACGAGAATCCAGCCTCGACTACAATCTCCTTTTCGGTCGACCATGGTTGAAACAAGCCAAAGTTGTACAGGATTGGTCAGCGCAGGAATTGACTTTCAAAGATCATCACTGTAAATATGTTGTTAAACTGGATGCCATTCAGCCCTGCGAGCTTCATGCCAGACCATATGTAGTGGAGCGGCTCCACATGTTGGATGGCTTATCTGACGATGAGGAAGAGGTGTTTCTGAAGAACAATAAGGATCTCATCTCCTTAGGTACTGTAGATCTTCAATCAGTAGCGGACACATGGAGTCCAGCAGTGTGTACGGTTGTTCCAGTGACCATAGAGGTGGATGCAGATGATAGTGTTGCTATGGATGGAGCCACCCTACATCAGCTTTTACAGTCAGCTGACGATCTGGTGAAATCTCGACAATTTTATGTCCCGAAAGATAAGTTAGTAACATATAATTTGGGTGATGAGGCTAACCCGCGACCTGTTAAGATTAAGGCAGGATTGTCTGCGGCATTTCAAGAAGATTTGATCCGACTCCTGCATGAGTTTTCCCATGTTTTTTCTTAGGACTATCGTGATATGAAAGGTCTTGATCAGCGGATCTATCAACATCGGGTAGTGCTCAAGCTTGAGGCAAAGCCAATTAAACAATCCAGTTACCGAATGAACCCCAATTATGCCGCACATGTCAAAGCAGAACTCGATCGATTATTGAAGGTGGGATTCATTGTACCAATCGAGCACGTTGAATGGATACCTCCGATCGTGATTGTTCCGAAGAAAAATAAACAGCTGCATATCTGTGTGGATTACCGGAAACTGAATGCGGCCACGGTACCTAATCCATTTCCTCCCCCCTTTCTCGACACAATGTTGGATAGAGTGGTCGGGCATGAGATGTACTCTTTTTTGGACGGATACAGTTGTTATAACCAGGTGCGAATGGCAGAACATGATATACCGAAAATAGCTTTCATCACAAATTGGGGTGTTTATGCTTGTATGGTAATGTGGTTTGGGTTAAGGAATGCTCCGAGCACATTTCAACGTTGTATGCAAGAAATCTTTTCACCCTACCTGACTACTTTTATGCAAGTATATCTGGATGACTTTTCCTTATTTGGGAAAATCGCGGTGCACCTGTATCATTTATGATGCTGCTTTCAAAAATGCCGCGAATACCGGTTATGCTTGAATCCGGCAAAATCTGTGTTTGCGGTCTCGTGTGGCAAAATCCTCGGCCATATTATCTCTGAGCAAGCCATACAAGTTGATCCGGATAAAGTTGCAGCCGTGTTGCAGGCACCAGTCCCTACAACACCGAAAGAAGTTATGCACTTCCTGGGTCAAATCCGGTGGCATGGCAACCATTTGCGGTGGTTAGCTCATTTAGCAACACCACTTAATCGGCTAATGACTAATACTCCACGACAGTTCGAATGGACTCCAGAATGTGAAATTGGATTTGATCATTTAAAAGGCTTATTGATGCAGGCTCCAATTTTGCAACCCCCTGATTGGGAATGCCCGTTCCATGTCTTTGTCGATGCATCGGACATAGCCATTGGAAGCGTTTTAATGCAGCAAACTGACAAGTGGTTTCGGCCTGTCTATTATGCAAGTCGTCGACTAGCTCCTACTGAAAGAAATTATTTAGTGATCGAAAGAGAATGTCTCGGTTTGGTGTACTCTGTGAAGAAATTCTGGCATTATTTGTTGGGCCGCAAATTCACCTTTCACGTGGATCACGTCGCACTTGTGTATTTAGTCCGGCAACAACATTTAGGTGGTCGCTTGGCTCGATGGGTTCTATTATTACATGAATTCGACTATGAAGTTGTTCATCGACCCGGCACAGCACATGCCTTGGTAGATTTTCTATCTCGATTGGATTCCGATGAAGCTTCGGTGGGGGTTGATGACACTACACCAGCAATTTATGCTACTGAGCCGGCTCGGGATGAATCTACAGACCCTCCTGTGCCCTCTACCTACTATGATACATTACTAACTTTCCTAACTGATGGGTGTCTTCCTCCTTATACTCCTCTTGCTCTGTGGCAGAAAATTGCAGTTTATAGTCACAGATTCCGGTTGATTGTAGGTCAGTTGTACTATCTGGATCATACTGGTGTCTTACTTTGTTGTATCCCACCACATGAAGTAGATTCGGTTATTGCTATGGCACATTCAATACCCTCCGGTTGACATTTTGCAGCCGATCTTACCCACCGGAAAATTCTGCAAAGTGGGCTTTGGTGGCCTACCATGTACAAAGATGTGACTCAATTTATGCAGTAGTGTGACATTTGTCAATGGTCTGGACAACCATTACAGCGCCACTTCTTTCCTCTGCAACTTGTATTACCTTTGGAACCCTTTCAGAAGTGGGATCTTGATTTTATTGGGCCAATAACACCACCAGCAACCCTTAGCAACAATCGATATATACTGACCTGTACAGATTACGCTACCAGGTGGGCGGAAGCTTGGGCCTTACGGTCCACAGCTGTTTCGGTGGCAAAATGCCTGATGAAGGACGTTTTTCCGTGTTATGGATTACCTCTGGAACTTGTGACAAACCAAGGCACACATTTTTCCAACAATTTAATGTGAGTACTAACACACACTTTTCAAATTCTGCATAAATTCACTTCACCATATTATCCAAGTGCTAATGGTTTGGCTGAAAGCACCAATAAGACGCTGTTGACATGCTTCAAAAATTGATCGTGGAATCTCCAAACATTGGGATCAGTTACTTCCCGCAGTTTTATGGGCATACCAAACTACATACAAAGTGGCAACCGGAATGACTCCCTTCAAGCTTGCTTACGGGTTGGAAGCAATCACGCCGATGGAGATTGTAGTGCCAAGTCTACGCGTGGCCCTCACTCAAAAATTGTTGCCCAAAGACTCTTTGCCATTTCGGTTGGAAGCACTCAGAGCCTTGGATGAACATCGCTGGGAAAGTTTGCTGGTTCTTCAAGAAGTTCAGTTGTGGCAAGCCCGTACCCATGATCGTTTCCTCAAGACTCCAGTTTTTACGGTGGGCCAACTTGTGCTCTTTTATAATGCTAAAGCAAATTGTTTTGCTGGGAAATTTAAATTACGGTGGTTCGGTCCTTACCAGATTAGTGAGCAAGTGGGACCAGCTACTTTTCAGTTGACTACCTTGACCGGAGTTCCTCTTCCCAAAGTAATTAATGGTTCGAAGCTACGCCCATATTACCAATCGTCTAATCACCGCTGACGTGTCCCTCGTTTTTTCGTGTGTCATTTATTTCTGTTTAGTTCCACATTTTGGTTGAATATAGACCGTAAATTTCCTCGTTTTGATATCTAACTATGATTAATCGCCGCCCTGTGTTACTGTTTTTGCACATGCATGCACGCCGTAATTATAAAGGTTATCATTTCAACACTGCGTGATGATTAGGGTTTTCGATCGCCTCACATTGTCGTGTGTCTACTTAATCTTATTCCTATCACGGTTAATCGCTATTGTGTCTGTGTGTTTCTGTGTTTTGTGTTTTTTGTGTTATTGTGCTTTCGCGTGCACGTCATGGAAGCATTAGCTAACGTTGCTACCTTCCGTGAAGGACTCACCCCTGAAGTGAGTGAGTACTTGCGTATTCATGGCCTCTTGAACTTCGCTGAATTGCCTTGGCATTCAGTGGAGTGTCACCCATTTTATGCACAGATTATTGCCGCTATCGCTGGCACACCTGCTACGGAGCAGAGTTGGCCTATTCTTTGCTTACCGACCCGCGTAGTGATCACTCTGGCCTTGTTTGCTGAAGCGTTTTGACTTCCTCAAGAAGGCTTGGAGAATGGTCCTCTCCTTCCTGTCGCTACTATGACCGCATTATTTCCACGGCACTCATCTAATGAGTACGCCATTCTGTGTCGCCTTGATCCTGAACGTACCGCATTACAATTCTTAGTTGCGATCTTGAATTTGCAGAAACGTACCTACAGGATTTCGCATCCCTTTTATTCGGTGATTGATATGGCTTCTCGTGAGCCTGTCAATTTCGCCTCTTATTATTTCCGGCGCATTCACCGTGAATGTGTTACAGTTATTAAACATGTCAATAAGGGTGATCTTCCACGATCACGTCTTCCCCATATCCTCACGTTTCTCTTTCCAGCCATTCAAGCCGCGCAACCTCCGCCCAATGCTCCCTTCTTATTGCGTGAAGAATCCACTCGAATGCTCGAAGATGAAGAGGATGAGGATGAAGATCTCTTCCAACTTCTTTGCCAAAAACGCACCCGTATAAGTCTGTCGGAGAGCTAGGTGCAAGGATCTAATGCCGCCCATGATGAAGAAGTCTTCCACGACACCGCCACTTCTATCCATATTGATTCTTCCACCCAATCTTCTCCAATCAAGCAGCAGGAACAAAGTGCTTCCACTACTGAATCTGAAGAAATTTCTTCCAAGGAGGATTCTCAGCAGCAAACCCACGAGGATGTGCAAGCCATTGTTACTGAGGTTGTCAATGAAGTGATTGCTTTGGTCGATGCTGTAATTGACCGAACTCAAACTACCACTCAGCAACCTACCGAAATTGTGCTGGTGCCCAACATGACTACTGTTGCGCCAGTTGCCCCAGTCCAGCCTATTTTTCCCGACGAACCCCCTTCTCCATCTTCTTTTCCCGCCTATACTCCACCGTCTTCCCCTCATCTATTATCAGCCTCTTCATCCCAACCACTTCCTCCTCTTCCTATTCCGGTTCCAATGTTTCATGAACTTGAATCTATGGGTCGCATGTTGATCCAATTTCACAAGAGTTACCAATGCAATTGAAGAAGAAACTAATGCGGTGAAAGCGGAAAATCATGCCCTGCAATTACAGATTCAGCAACTTCAAGCACAGATTGCAGAGCAGGACTCTTTGATTGCCCAAAGAGATGCAGCATTGGTTGAAGTAAAAGTCAAGGATGATTTGTTAACTGCTCGTGATGCAGAAATCCAGCAACTCACTCAGTTGGTACAAGATAAGGAGGATGCTCAGATCGCTCTCGGCAACCTTTTGGACAAAACGCGAATCCAGCTTGATGAAGTTGTGCAGAGAGGATAGGAGATGGCGGATTTAGCTAAACAAATTACTGCAAAACTCCAGACCGCAACTGCCGATTTATTTCAGACAAATTCTGCTCTTAAAGCCAAGATGACTCTGACTATTCAACTTTAGAAGGATCTAGCAGGGATTAAGAAGGAAAGAGATGCATATTACCAGACTATTCAGTATCAAGCTCAAGATCTGGAGAGAAGAGAAAAGCAGTTGGGATTTCAAGCAGAGCGTCTATCGAGAATCGATAAACAAATTGAAGATATGAGATTGAGCCGTGATGCAGCCCTTGCCAATGATTTTTATTTGCAAGAGGCTTTTGATGAGTCAAGTAATTGCAGCCAGTTCTGTTCGCACTGACGCCCAATTAGTAGAGCCGGAAACCTTAAAGATGATGTTGGATTCGCTAAAAAGAAAATTACCAGAAATTTCAAGTTAGCAAGAACCATGTATATACAAGGCATCGTAGACGAGCCTTAATTTTGTTTCCGTTGCGGGTTCAAGTCCACCGTGCGTGCCAGTGTAAGGTCTCCGGATTGGCATTATGTAATTCCTATTTTCCATTACCGTACGCACCGAAAGGTCGTACCGAAGTGTTGTATCTTTCTATCAATTAATGAAAAGACACTTCGGTGGCTCTCCGATAGCGAGGAACGGGATTGCCAGACTGTCTGTCTGGGCAATTTTCGGCCTGTGGAGACGCCGTAGTGCAATATTCCTTAATTTTGAGTACTGTTACTCTTACCTTGTTAAGTTATGTTAATTGGTGATTAACGCAGTAATGGTATGTTGCTGATAATAAGTATGTGTGACATTAATTAGTAATTCCTGCTTTACATACTGTGAAAAGCTTAACACGAGTATGAACAGTAACCTTTATAGAGAATTCGATACTGAACATTAATGTACTGCTTACTTGATGAGTTAAATGGGAAAATAAGATACAGGGCCTCTGATTTATCAGACCCCTATCATCCCCAAGAACCCGAAAAGAGCTTAAAAGTGTCTGTGACAAAAATGCACTTTTAACAATTCTGTGTTGTATATGCTGGACCTATGGAACCATGGACCTGTGACATGAGCCAAGAGCCAAGAGCCAAGGGCCTACCTCACTTCCAACAGGACTCGGTATGCTCTGGTGACTGCATGTAGTAAGCCTGTGGGTTATCAATATGAGTGGATTGAAAACTATGATCACTTGGGTCACTTTTTGAAAGCAATGGTGTTACTAGCACTATGGCTGTATTCAGATTCTCTTCTGCAGCTGCGTACTTCACTGGAATCACATTGGTTGGAGTAGGAGGTTGTTGAGCTAACACAGGCTGAGGCCTTTATTGGGTTTGATAGGGTTGTTGATAGGGTAGTTGTGGTCTACCATATTGTTGTGGTGGGTACTGGTTTTGGTATCTTCCCTGTTGTGGATATGGTTGGGGATAATTTTGTCGGATAGTTTGTTTGTTATAGGGACAGTCTTGTGCAGTGTGTTTAGTGTATGTTCGTTCTATGGTGCAATATTGCCTGCTAGGGCTCACTCCCATAATGGGACATACATTCACAATATGGTCACCTCCACAAGTATAGCATCTTTTCACTAGGGCAAACCTTGGTATTTTTTTGCTTGAGACTCCTAACTTATGAGCTACTTTCGCCGCAAGTTCCTCAATAGATGTGGATGGATTTGAATTGAGGCTAGTAGAGCTATCTGAATCTCTGTAGATTTTTGAAAGCTCTAGTTCCTCCCCTAAGTTATCCTCAATGTCAATGCATATGCGTACACACTCTTGTATCGTTCTAGGGTCCTTCAAGTACACATAGGATCTCAATTTGGTACTCAACAATCTGTCTAGGAATAATGCCACTTGTTTGGCTGGAGTGGGTAACTCTCGAACAAGACGTCTCTCTAGGTATTGCCTAAAGCTTCTTCCTACAAGTCTAATCGTCTCTTGAGGTGTCTGCTTGAAGCTATGAATCAGTGAGGAAGTATTGCGATGTATGCCACTCTTAGAGAAAATTGTGATGAAAGCCTCTAGAAGTTGGTCTATGTTCCTGAACTAGCCTTGGTGAAGCAATTGAAACCATGTAAGGGTTGTGTTCTTGAGATTTAGGCCAAATGCATTATATTGAGTGAAAAGTCTTCAACTTATTCAGCTCTCAAAACTTTCCTGAATTCTACCACATGATCATATGGGTCTCCTGTGCCATCGAAGCAATTCTTCATGGACTTAACTAGTTGTGTAGGCCTTAGTGTCCTAGTGTGTTCCCTAGGTCTCGGCAAAGGGAATTCATTTGTATTTCTTTGATTCCTTGGGTCTCTAGGTCTCCCGGTTTCCATTCTATCCATCTCCATTCGCATTCTTTCTCTTCTCAGTGGGTTAGCAAAGCTTAGCTCTAGCCTATCTCTACTCTTATCTCTTTGGACTCCATGGCCGTGGGATGTTCTAGCTCCTTGGTGACCTTAAGAGACATTAGATCTTGGTTGGGGAAAAATAAATTCACCCTTCCAAGTGTAGGCATGCGTTCCATGCTCAATGACCATGAAGATCCTCTCTGAAGTATTGTCTAGGTAGATTACTTTGCCTGGGCTATCAAGATCTTTGAACTCATAAAGTATGAGCATTCCTACTTCGTTAGACTGGTCAAGCTTATACCTCCAAAAGGCCTCGTCGGTCTCTTAGTTTAAGAGCAGATCTATGCTCTTATTGTCCTGGGGAACCCACTCTAGAGTGATGATTCTAGTTAGGACTGATTTGCCTCAGGGAGTTCTAGGCTCTCTTCCTAAGTTCCCTTGCTCTATGTCACCTATGTCTATCTTTGGAATCACATTATCAAATTGATCTGTTCTATCCAGTTGGTCGGTGACTACATACATTGTTCCTTCCTTATCTAGGTATGCACCATTTTCGAACTTGACCACTGGATGTTCTAGTCCCAAGGGTTCATCAGATTTCTTAATTTGCACAATGGACCTTCTCAGACCGTCCTCATAGATGTGAGCACCTAAGCAGTTGGTCCATATTCAAGTTGAGTTTTGTACGGGCCTTCGGGTTTCTCTAAGTAAGCCACACCTGAACTTCCTGTGGGTCTCTCCGTACTATAAGACATCTCTGATTCGCTAGTCTCAGAGCTAGGATAGTGTGCGGATAATTGCTCAACTACTGGGCCCAAGACCTAGCAGTATGATTGACACTAGCCTCTGAAGACCTAAGGCTTTGTTGATCTCTCCCTAGATATCGTCTTGATCTAAGGTTCATATGCCTTGGTGGTTATCCAAATTTTCCTAGTACAACCTTGTTGTTGAGTTCTTTTGTAATATTCACTCATTCTTTTTAATTTCCTTAGGATGTCTATTGCAGAGCAAAGAAGCACAAGAGAAGAGCCCCAAAATTTTCAAATTAATGGGCACATTTTTCTTCTTCAAAGTCTTAAAAAATTCCCTCAAGCCATGTAAATGCACTAGAGGAGTCCTCTAGTTGCATAATCCCAACTTGTTGTAAAATATCCCTTGTAAATTAGTAGGAAATTCACTTTTTAGTAATAAAGTGCCGGTCTCTTGTGTGAAAGGACCAAATTTAGGGCACATGTATATAAGTCACTTTGTGACTCTTTGTAGAGACGTTTTGCTATCGTGAAGAAAGAGAGTTCCTGATTTTTGAAATTGCTTCTTTCCTGCAGATTTCCATCTTCTCTTTGATCTTCTATGTGTGTGTGATGCTTGGAATGTGTGTGTAGGACTGTTGTCTACCCCTCCCCACTGTTTTTGAGCTACTGCAGTGTGTGTGTGAGCTTGTAGGAGTTGTGGAGTGAGTGGGAGTGTTTCCCACCATTCACTATTTTGGTCATAACTTGAAGCACGGTTGTCAGAATTGAGTGAGACCACGTCCAGTAGATGCATCTCATTTAGAGCTTTGAAATGAGAGTGATATTGACTATATTGAGAGTTCGGAGCTGGGAGAAATCCTCGATTTATTGAAAACTGTTGTAAGTGGTATCGCAGCAGACACTTTCAGTATTTCAGTGAGTTTGATAGGTGGATTAGTCTTTTCTCATGCATATAAGCTGAACCACTTCATTTTCCATCATGTGTGCACATGTCTTCATACACTTGGTTAGGCCGTTTGATCGGATTGACAAGTAAGCGTGTGTCAATTTCCCACTATATGCACTTGTGTGGAAAATGAGATTTAGTCTCTTTGCCACAAGTCCTTAAGTCTTCCTGACTTAGGTACACATGTTTTTGGTGCCGTTGCCGGGGAACACTCAGCCAAGGTGCCTTCGTGATGGTTATAGATCGAGTGTAATGAAATCGTACTTGTAGAAGCGACCTCATTCAGTGGCAAGTAGTCAATCACTTCAGCACTTGTTACTTCACATCTCGGAGGTGTGTGTAATGAGTTTCTAGGTTTAGGGTTAGTAGGAAGGGAGAGAAGGAAGAATTAGGGTTAGGTTAGGAGGAGAGGAGTGGAGTAGGAGTAAGCTAAGATCACCAAAAAATCCCAAAAAAAAAATTCCAAAATTAGTGTAGTTTAGTTTCTGTCACCAAAAAAGTATAAAAACCAAAAAATTCCAGTTCATTTCTCACTGATGAGAGAGCAATATCGTGAGAAAAGCAGCGATCGATATCGTGGGAGCTGTAACACGCATTTTAGGCTTTCAAGACTAGTTGTTGAGCTCAAAGTGCAACCAAGACATCATTGAGGTAAGATTCCATAAGTGTTCACTGACCAAAACATACTAAAAAAGCACAAAAACGTGAATACTTGCGCATCTGGTATCGCGGGGAGGGACAGTGTATTTTTTGAGTTCCTTTGGAAGAGACAGTAGGCTAGGTGGGAAGAGGGGTGAGAGAAGAGCAAGGGGGTGTAAAACTTTTTGTATTTGGAGGTATTTTGGCTTGAGTACCACGATCGGTCGAGTTTCTGGTATCGCGATACCAAAAATTCCCTTGTATCACGATACTCGCCGAAGTATCGTATCGTCGACTACCAGCCTTGGTATCATGATACCACTTGTGGTATCGTGTCACCAGGTTGGTATCGCGATCTCACTTTACCAAAGTGGTATCATATCGCGGTCCACTTTTGGTATCATATCGTGCCTTGCCCAGTTTAGTATCACGATACCACACTCTAGTATCGTATCGCGCAAGTCGGTGGTATCGTATCGCCGCTTGCGTTGGTATCATATCGTGTGGTTTTGTGGTATCATATCGCATAACCGCCAGTATCGTATCGTGCCACACTCTAGTATCATATTGTCAGAGCATCCAGTACTGTATTGCTCAGGTTGGAGGTATCGTATCGCCACCTGCAGCAGTATCGTATCGTGCAAACGCCAAGTATCGTTTCGTCTCTCTTTCCGATGTTGTATCGTGATACCATCTTGGTATCGTATCGTCCCTTTGTTGTAGTATCGTATCGTGTGAGGAGATAGGTATCGTATCGGGGCAAACTCCAGTATCGTATCATGCCCTTTTTAGTATCATATCGTCCAAAAAGTGGTATCGTATCGTCTAGGTTTCCAGTATCGTATCGTCCGACTTGTCAGTATCGTATCGTGGGAGTTCCTGGTATCGTATTGGTCATAGTATAAGTATCGTATCGCCCAAGTTTCTGGTATCATATCGTCAAACGTGATCAACAACGGTATCGTATCGCCTGTTGCTACGGTATCGTATCGCCTAGTTCTCAGGTATCGTATCGTGAGCTGGTGTGGTATCGTATCGTGGCCAGTTTGGTATCATCCAAGGCAGTATCGTTTGGAGTGGTATCGTCCAGAGCTTTTGAAGCATTTTGAAGGGCAAATGTGAGGCATTTGAGGAGCCACTTAGGGAGAATTTCAGGGACCTGGAGAGCCTCAAGAGAGTGAATGAACTTGAGGTTAGGAAGAGTGCTAAGTAGCCGAAGAAGTGTCATATCCTCTGTTGGGAGTGCCACTCAGGTCAGTCACTGCTCTGTCTATTCAGACACCTCTAGTGACTCAGAGGAGGAGATACCCATGGCTTCAGAAGACATGCAGGGCCCTGCTCCAGGTAGAAACTTCATGACTGTTGTGGAGGGAGAGTACCGTACCTCCTTACAATACGTTTCTACTAATGCCCAGGAGATTCCTATCTACCTGGATGGTTTAAACAGATCGGCGGCTAGAATGGTGATTGTAATAGAGGCAACGATTGTGCCTAGACCGGCTGTTAAGTATGAAGGAGGAGCATACATGGACAAGATAGGTCACATCTACATAGTAACCGAATTTCCCGATTTGATCAATGAAAGGGGAGAGTTAGAGGGTCAAGAACAAGAAAACTCAGGGAGACCAAACCCGGAGGAGTTAGTGACGACTCCTAGAGGCAGGTCCCAAGTGACATGAGTCTTAAGAGGAGACTTAATACCTCAAGAAGACTACCTATTGGAAGTCTGTTTGATCCATGGAATGGACTTATTGCTTCAAACTGACTCAGCCCAAGGAAGAGAAGAAAGCCCGATGACATTTTATGAGCTAAAGGATCCAGAAGACGAGACTAGGATAACATACCTAGATAAGAATCGGAGAAGTATTGGTTGGTTGATGCCATAGACAGGGCTCAACTGAAATACATGGGTTTGCCTGTATTCCCTCAGAGAGAGCAGGCAACCATCTCTCAGAACCCCTTTGGAACCCAACAAGAGGTAGAGCACACCATGTCAAGACAAACTAGCCAACGGAGTGTTCCAAACCGTACTCATGTGCAATTTGCAACTCCAGGAGTGCAAAATCAAACCCACCATGGAGTAGGTAATCAATATCGACCACCGGTAAGACCACGACCACCAGTAGGAGGGCAGCCTGGAATACCCCCTGTTACACCAGTAGTTCCTGCCTTCCCTATAATGCCTAGACCTCCAGAACCAATGAGAAGATTGAGGCCTATTCAGGTGGCCAAATGCATAAGAAATCATTATGACAAAGAACCCTACGATCACATTGCTGAATTTAAACAAGTTCTAAGGGCAGAACAAGTAGACGACTTCTTTGTGCAGTATGAGTCTTTCAGACTCACCCTCATAGGAACGACTCTGACTTGGTTCCAGCCGTTAGATCCCAATCAATTTGGAAACATGGAGCAATTTTTTCAAGAATTCATTGGGAAATTCACCAAGAGAGGGATTAAACACAATTCTGCGTCTTTAATCCATAGCTTCAAACAGAACCCTAATGAAACGGTGAAAACGACAGCATGAAGATTCAATCAGTATGTTGATAGATGCCCAGTTGCAGAAAGACCCAATCAGCAAAAAATGATTTCATTATTTTTGGATGGACTTACGAATGCAACCCTAAGAACTTTAGTTTATGTGAAGAGATTACAAACCCTGAGTGAATGTCTTCAACAGTGCATTGACCTAGAAGACAATCTAGCGGAGGATCTCAAGAGCACACCCAGCCCCACTAACTCAGAAGACGCTCGGAGTACTATTACTTCCAACTTCCAACTCTAGTAATGTGGAGGAATTAGTAGAGTTGGTAGCAAAGAAATTGGGAGTCCAAGGATAGAAAAATTACCAACACCTAGCCTTAAGAGTGCCCATGTTATGAAGATGCAGTCTATGTGGAGGGGATCACCCCACACACATGTGTGTACAAGGAGGAGCTGGTGCACATCAGACATATCCTTACAACAGACAGCTTCAACAAGGAACTGCCTTGTACTACCACATAGAACAAAAATACACCAATCACACCACAGAGAACTGCCCATTCAATAGACAGGTACGACCGCTACAACCACCTCAGTATCGACCATATGGATATCCACCTAGAGAACCAGGTAGAGAGATACCCAGGTACAATCCTTACCCAACACCAACAGGGGCACCAAGGCCATACGAGCAAGTGCCATATCCACCTCCCCAACCAGTGTTAGGACCACAACTGTCACAACCTCAACAAGTGGTACCGGTGAAGTATGCCCAGCCATAAGAAAATTTGGAAAGAGCCATAGTGCCAGCCTCAATGATGACCAGTGTAGAATCAGCAAACTCTGGATATGAGCTGCCCCCAGGAGATTATTATCCCTATGAAGCCAACATGCCAGAGTATGAATCAGCTTACAATTCAGCTTACTATGGATATGAAAACTATGATCAGGGCTATGGAATGGAGGTAGCCACTTTGATGTATACTGCACCTAAAGCACAACCACCTGTGAGACCACCCATTAGGCCACCTGTGTCGAGAGGACCATGTTATATATGTGGAGGAGAACATTTTATTAGATAATGTCCTCGACCTTACAATCCACCACCACCTAGGACTTGGGAAGGATATTCTAATGATTGCAGAAAGGAACATCTTTTTAGAGATTGCCCTAAGAATCCAACCAAAGTCCAAGAGACTGCACCCATTAATGTAATTGAGGTGATAGAAGCACCTGGAGGTGATATGGAATACACAGTGCCTTTGAAGGCCATTACAAGAGCTCAAACGAAAGAACAACAAAGGAAAACAACCAGAACAGGAACGAGAAAGCTATAGAATAGTAAGTCCCAAAATTCAGATAATAGAAGATTCAAAGGACCCATGTGAGAGTACCCAGAACACTAAAACACAGAAATGGAAGGAAAGAAGAGAAAAGATCAAAGATAAATTGATGAAACACAAGAGTCAAGAAAATAGGAAACAAACGAGAAACAAACAAGAGAATAAAGAACAAGGAATTCGGGAAGAGGTTCCCATTCCACCTCTTATCCAAGAAGCAGAGAAACCAGGATCAATTCTAGCTGACCCAAAACAGGACAACTTAGACATGTGGTTGAAAGCTTACCAAGCTAGAATTAAGACTGGACCGAATGTAGAGCAACACAAAAAGCTTTACACACAAGGAACACAAGGAGTGTGTTAAAGCCAAGAATAAAGAACTTAGAGGGAAGGATGACAAATGTGAACGAGTCAAAACTCAAGATGAACCGATGTCAACAATACCTGGCCTAGAAGCTGATTGGCCAAAAGAGTTATGGAATAGAATCTGAGAAGAACAATGCAAGAAGAATGGAGTGACAAAGCCTCCCTTTGAGGAATTAGATGTGGAAGTTTATCAACCCAATCCTAATAGGGAAGAAGTATACGAGGAAGTGTCAAGGCTAGACAGAAATAGAGAAGAAGCTCAGAGCATTTCAACTTTACCTAATTACATGGGAGAATACGAAAAGGAGTCTATGATAATACGAGCACCCACGGTACATGGAAAAGGAAAGGGAAACTCAGAAAAGAGCTCACACAATCTAGCGAAACTAAAGAAGACGAAAGTACAATGCAAACTGACCGTGGACGAATTATTTCAGGTTAAACCTCAGTTATGGAAGCAATTAGCGAGTCAATTGGAATTAGGGCAAGAGAAGGAAGAAAAGGAAGTCAAGAGAAAAGAAAACTCATCTAAGATACAAAACCCAGTTGATAAAGTAGGAGAATTTAGTGAAAGAGATGAAGATAATACATGTGTACCTGTCACTTACAATGGGTACATGACCAAGGCAATCCTAGACACAGGAGCTGGAGTAGAAATCACCACCAAGGAGATTTGGGAGAAATGGGGGAAGCCTGCCTTACGGCCCACACACATGAAGCTCAAATTAGCAGACGATCATGTGGAGAAACCCTTAGGAATACTGGAAGGAATCAAATTAACTACGTGTGGAGTTGAATTTGAACACACATTAGCCATCTGTAAATTTGAAAAGGCTAACAACTACGAAATGATATTAGGACGACCTTTCATGAGACAAATGCGGGTAGTGCAAGACTGGGGAAGAGATTCATTATACTTGCAACATCAAGGAAATACCACCAAGATAAATTTGCACACATTTTCATATTGAGATGTCCCTCCACTACAATGGAATCCCATACACAAGGAGGAAGACGGCTTGTCTATTCATAGCACCGGATCAAGCGATCAATCATGGATGCAGGAGGACGCTCAGTTATGGATGTGTAAAGAAGCCAAGAAAGAGGACAACAAAAGACAGCTATGGCCAATCGGACATCCTAACTATAGACCTGTAGAGGATCCAAGGTATATGCCTCAAATCTTTCCTGATGAAACCTTCGAACTGCATGGATGGATGGAAATCTTAGCCACCTTAGATGTGTGTGTGAATGAGGTGTTGGAGCAAGTCTATGACAAGCCTAAGTATTGGCTTGAGTCTCACAAAGTCTTAGAAGAAGCTTTAAAAAGAAGACTATGTAAAATTCACTTGTGAACTACCTCTTGTAACTTTTGAAGAGTTTACTTAATGTAAAAGTAAGAGAATCTTAAGTGGTTGAGTCCACTTGATCAAGAATGGAAAGAGGAGCCACGAATTCTTGATTTGTGGTAGGTAGAGAATCAAATCAATCATTGATTGATTGGAGAGTGATTGAGGGAAGTTAGCCTCCCAAACTCAACTATAAATAGATGGCAGTTTTAGTCGTGGTTAGAGAGACCTATGTGAAGACCTCCAAGAGCTGAGCTTTATGCCATATCAAGGTGTGATTACAAGGCACACATATGTATCAGTAAGTCATTGTATTGTACAAGCAATATACTTTCATTTTCATGATTATTTGAGTTCATCTTTCCATGTTCTTGTGAAGTGTACTACTCACTGCCATTACTCTCAGTTTTTCTCAGTCAGCTTGCAGAGATGTTTTCTCTGATCTTGGTGCATCATTTTCAGTGATTTAACTTGGTAAAGTTAGCTCTATAAGTCTACTATATGCTCATAAATTTTCATGTCATTTGGATGTTGCAATCTTCAGTTATGTTCATTTGAAGTCAACAGGGTCTGTTCATCTTCACTTCTCTGTCAGGTACCCGACTTTTTCACTCATCTTGTCAGAGCCATATCTCAGTGGTTACTTATCCAAATTCAGTGATTCAAAGCTTGTTGGATTCCGCTTACTGTCTAGTATAACCATACAAATGTTCATAATCATTGGATTTCTAAATTTTGAGTTATGTTGATTTTTCTACTCACTGGTCTATTTCTGTAGCAGCCCGTGAAAATCGGGATGATGTCATCACTTGTTAAAACTCATTCTCAGTGTGTGGTTCATTATTTTTTATGAGATTACTCTTGAAAGTTAGCTCTTTAAGTTGCCTAGACTTCCCCAAGAGGAATTGAGCTAATTGCTACTGTGATCAGAGAATTATGTAACACACTGGACAGGTGTATGAACCAAGAATAGCAAGTTTTCACCTCTGAGCTAACTCCAACTTATCTGTTTTGATCTATCTTTTTGAGAGTGATCTTCCAAGGTACATAGGGTGTCTAATACATCCATTGGCAAGCTAAAAGGGCCCACCATATACTCCTTGAGTTCATTTGGCTGGTGTAGATCAAGGATTTTGCAACACCTCTTCATCTTCAAGCACATACCTATCCATCTCTTCACATGAGGAAGTACTAACTATGAACGAGTGCATAGATGAAGAAGGCTATGATGTGAACTTATACATGGTTGTCCTTCAAGAAGTGGAAGAAGGAGAAATCTTGGAAAAATAATGGAAAGAGGAATATGAGAGTATAGAAATGGAACCAGAATTCAATTCAGAAGAGAGCTATCTAGACACCATTCGAACCAAGGGGAAGCAAGAACCAACAAGGATCTTGACAATAGAAGCCGCTCCCATAGTGCAAAAGCAAGAGGAAAACATGAGTAAAATAGGACCAGACCCAGACCTGTTTGAAGTTCTTGAACATTTTAAAAGATATGAAGTAGAAGAGAGAAAGGTAGCCATTCAAATGCCTAAACGAGAGGCTCGAGACGGAGAAGCATACGACAATAAAGAACAAACAAAAAAAACCATAGTACCAGTGGAAGATGGAGAAGAAAGATGTACATACATAGGCAAAGATGTGTCAGTTGAAGAGGAAGGAGAACTAATACAATTGATCAGAGAATATCGAGATGTATTCGCATAGACATATAAGGATCTCAAGGGTGTGGAACCCTTGATTTGTTCTCATAGAATACCAATGACAGCACATGCAAAACCATCAAAACAATGCACATATACATACAACGAGGTCTATGCTGCTAAAATTAAGGAAGAAATAGACAAGCTTATCAGCAGGCCCACGCACTTGCTTCAATTATTTGCCTGTGAACAGATGGTATACTCCACACACTACAGACTCCCGCCATCAGATGAACCACAACCAATAGATTGGGAGAAACTCGAGGCAGATCTGGCCCATGGAATTCGCATATCAAAGCACACCCTCGCTCAGGACCTACAGAATTACATCTGACAGACCCCACAACAAAGTTCTGTCGAGGACGACAGAAGCGAGAGGGAGGGGGTGTTGGCAGTAGCCAGAGGCATAGAAGATGCGGAAGCATGTAAAGACAGAGCATAATGAAGTAGCAGGGAGCCAGTCAAATCATTTTTTCAAAAAAATATATTTCAAAATACTTTTCAAAAACCTCCAAGAGTGATTTTCATCGCTTTTGTACCATATGTAACATAGAGCAACCCTTTTTGTAATTTATAGCTCCATTTTGTGCAAGCTAAGGAGTCCTCAAGCTTGAGGAACTTAGGTAGAATGAGCATACCAATTTTGGTTATTTTTAGACACCGTTTACCCTTTCAAATAGCATCGAGAACCTATTTTTTAACTATGCCAATTACTAGATGTGAAACCGGTCAAAACTAGTCTAGAATCTATAAAAAGAGCTAGAGAGCTCATTTTTGAGGTTAGCTAGTGTAGACTTGTATGAGCTAGAGTGAGCTTGAGCTTGTAAGAGTGATCTTGAGTAATAGAGTTGATTTCCTACCTTCCATTGTGTCTTGCTTGTCTCTTCGTTGTGTGTGTGTATGTGTGTGTGCATCTCCATGCTTCTCACCATCACTCTCACTTCATCTCATATTCACGATCTTCATATCACTCCTATCTCTTCCGCGGATTGACATTAAGGAGGTGGAGCTTCTTAACGTGGTTCTCACCATTGTGCTAGAGTAACACTTGCCTCCTAGCAAGAAGGCCATTGGCACTAAGTGGGTATACAAGCTGAAGCATAAGCCTGATGGAACTCTTGACAGGTATAAGGCTAGACTTGTTGCAAAGGGTTATGCTCAGGAAAGAGGCATTGATTTTGATGAGACCTTTGCTCCTACTTGTCGAATGTCTACTGTTCGTAGCATATGTGCACTTGCAACTCATCATGGTTGGAATGTACATCAGTTGGACATTAAAATTGCATTTTTGAATGGTGATTTGCATGAAGAAGTGTATGTTTTTTAGCCTTGTGGCTTTGTGCAGAAAGGGCATGAAAACTAGATGTGCAGGTTAAAGAATGCATTATACGGTTTAAAGCAAGCACCACGTGCTTGGTATGAAAAGATACATGCCTATCTGATTGCACATTGTTTTGAGAACAATCCAGCTAAAAGCACCTTATATGTTAATCGTGCTAATGATGTGCTTCTGATCATTGTTGTGTATGTTGATGACATGTTGCTCACTGGTCCTCATGAGAAGCATATTGCTGATTTCAAGGCTGATTTGCATGCCTCATTTGAGATGTCTAATTTGGGGCATTTGCATCATTATCTGGGCATTCAATTTATGCAAGTTGATGGTGGAATAACTTTGTGTCAAACAAAATATATTGACACATTATTGCAGGGATCACTACCGCTAGATTTGCATGCTTTTATGTCTCTGATTGGGATGATTGCTATGACACTCGTGTGTCCACTAGTGGCTTTTGCTTCATGCTTGGTAGCTCATGTATATCTTGGTTGGGCAAGAAGAAACCTATTGTGGCCACTTCCACTTGTGAGGCTGAGTATAGGGCAGCTTTCATGACTATTGAGTGTGTGTGGCTCAGATGCCTTATGGCTGATTTAGGTGTTGGTAACTCTTCTGCCACCACCATCTTCACTGATAGTTAGAGCGCATTAGCAGTTGTGAGGAACCCAATGTTCCATGCTCATACTAAGCACATTGAAGTGCATTATCACTATGTGAGGGAGAGGTTCTCTGTTGGAGAGATTAGCTTGGAATATGTGCCCATGCAGAAGAACATTGCAGACCTTTTCACGAAGACTCTACCTAGGGAGAAGTTTGAAGCTTTTCGCAAAAGTTTGGGCTTAATTCCTTTTGTGGATTGATTCCACATAGCTTGACACTTCCTTATACATGAGTGCCAGCTCCTTGTTCACCACATCACTCCCAGGGGGGATTTGTTGATATATTTAGGTAGTGATATGCGTGAACACACTAGGACCAGGGGGGCACTTTTTTCCCTCTTTAGGAGGTTTTTTTCCCCCGACTTCTAGATATGGCTATTGCCCTAATGAGTTACTTGTCTTTGTACATTTAGTGGTAATACATTTAGAATTGTGTGTTGTTATCCAAGCTTCTTCTTCTTCTTCCTTGTGTTGTTTGTGTGCTTCCATGGACCTCAAAATCCAACATATTACACATTTTCTAAGGCCCTAGTATAAGTATAATCCAATTGTGAATTACCCCATTGATGGGAATCCCAAGATACATTCTAGATGAAGTCGAATTGGACCACTTGTAGCCTCTAATTGATTGAGATATATTTTAAGGAAAGGTATTTACCAAGGTCTTCTATTGTGGGGTTTCTCTATCGATGTGAAACCTCCACTAAGTGCCAGGATTACTATGTGGGTAGTGGCCACACATGTATGACCACCTATGTCTAACCATCTACACAAGGCCACACCACTCCATCAACCTATTTATAAGTGACTTTTGTACTAGTCTAGGCATTAATTTTAGCTAACATACCTTTACCTTGTAATCTCCCATATAGAGTTATTTAGATCTCCATTTATGATCTACCTTGAGATTATATTAGTGGACCCTACCATTGTAGTTATATTTGCTATTGGTAAGGTGTAGCTCAAGCGTAAGCATCACCTCCTTTACTTGTCAATCCGCGGAGACGTGAGGACCGGTATGAAGACCACGAGCAAGTGAAGGCACAAGTGCGTGAGTGAAAGCACACAAACATGCACACACATACACACACACGTGCACAAGGTAAGATCAAAGAGAGGAACAATGGAAAGCTTTGATTGCAAAAGAGTTCTCTTACAAAAGCTCTATTCTCTAACAAGCCAACCTCAAAAATGAGCTCTCTAGCTCTTTTTATAGTTTTTTGAGTAGTTTTGGCCCTGTCCAGACCTAGTGTCCGGCCTAGTTAAAAATTAGGTTCCAGGGCTTATTTGAGGGCTCAAACAAAGTCTAAAAGTTATGAAAATTGGTATGATGGTACTTCTAATACTCCTCAAGCTTGAGGACTCCTCAGCTTGAACAAAATGGAGTTATAAAAATAGAAAATGGTATTTACAATGGTTTTTAGTGATGAAAATCACTTTTTTTGTAGGGATTTCTTCTGAAGATTTGACATACACTTCTTGGAGCTCCCTACTTGCTCCTTCTACTTGTGTGTCCACCTCTTTAATGTGCTTCTATGCTTTGTCCTTGACCCTCAGCTTCAACAATTTCAACACTCCCCCCCTCTTGAGTCTGTCATCCCTGACAGACCCCTATTGTAATGGTTATTCTAGGTTGGTTGAGAGGGAGTGTCCATTCGGATGAACCAGAGCCATCTCTGTTCCAAATGTGGCAAGGTTGGTTGTCCGGTTCTTCATTTGTCACTGCGAGCCTTTGCAAGTTGTAGTCCCTTGGTAGGTGCTTCTGCCTTGGATTCCAGCATGACTGTGTCGTTGTGAGTCTCCATTGATGACCTCAGATCGTCCAAAGATGATGTTCATAGTAGTCATGCCAAGTACGCATAACCCATAATGGAAAGTGTGTTCGTGCATGGGTTGAGGAAAATATGTGCCTTGTGCACGGCCTTGTAATGTAGCCCTATGCATGCTTACTTGGAAAATGCATCGGAAGAAATATGGTGCAAAAATTGGGGGTCTTGAGCTAAGTGCTCAAGGGTATGCCGACGGAGAGGTTTCCTAAGCTATCATGGTTATGATGTTTCCAAAGTAAAGATACTTACCATGGAGAAGGTCGATCGATGTTCATCTCTTCGTGTTGTACACTCGACCTTTGGGATGGAGCATTGTTGATGAATGTTCATGTTGATGGTCCACTGATGAGATCTTTTGAGTGGCTGATCAAGGATTTGCATGGTACCAAAACTATCCCTTGCAGATATCTCCTTGAATGCTTTTGTACATATGGTAGCTATGCCTCTCGCAAGTTGCGGACCTTCAAGCTCTTCACTCCTACCCTGCTAAGGGGAAATCATAGTTGTGGATGCCATGTTCATGTCAAGTTCTTGACATCTACCAGATAAGGCAGCAATTACATCATCGGCTAGCCGAGACAAACTTCTATCCAAACTGATAAATGCCCAGTAATCAACAGTTCCACCTTCAACTAAGCATGAATCATTCATGTTTCATGAGCCAAACCTGGGAACAAGTTCTTCCTCTCTTTCTTTCTTTTTCTTTTTCTTTTTTTTTTTTTTTTTTTTGAACAATGTCACAAAACAAGAAGACAGAGTTTAGTATCAACAAACGGTTTACATGTGTCAATGTGCTCTCGTGCATGGGACTCTCAATTGTGTCTATGCACGGCCATGTAATGTGGCCCTATATTAATGCATACTTTGGAAATGCATGACCTGAATGGTGCACAAGACAAGGTTGCGCAAGGAGAACATGGTTGTCGCTCGTCGAGGCTTTCGATGTTATTTGTGGTTGTTGATGCCGGCTTTGGTGGAGGTATCCATTGGGTCTCGAACCGATGTAACCCTCCTTATTGGAGTCCATTTGAGAACAGCATTTGGCATTGTAGAGATCACCTCAGGCATCTTCCTCTTCGGATGCTTTTTGAACTGTGGTATCCCGTGTGGTTGGCGCTTTAGTTTGGTGGAGGCTACTTGTACTTTTGGCTTCCAAACCCATACCCTTTTTACATGTCTTCCTACTAAGGTGATTTGATCTTCTTTCATTCTCTGTGTGCGGTTCTTACCCTTTTCTCTTTCTGGCTTCTTTGTTGAGACCTTTCGCATGTGGGAGAAAATAGGTTTCTGTGGATGTAAGAGCTTCTTAGGTACCCACATCTCTAATTGCCCTTGTTGAGCTGCCACTAATTTCTTAGGCACCCAAACCTGTTGGATACCTTGTGATTGAGCTTGTCCAAGCTTCTTCCTTCGTCTTCTTGCCTGGTTGGCTTGCCAGGATGGGATTTGTGGGGGCAAGGCTGGTGGTTGCTCTCCTTTGCGTACCCAGATCTGCTTCATGCTCGGAACTATTTTTTTGTTGAAGGGTGTCTTTCTATTTGCTATAGCAGTTGTCTTGAATTGTTGTGCTTGCTTCTGAGGTTGAACTACTATGGATGCTTTGACTTCAAAAAAGAAGGAGGGTTTGCTTGCCTTTGCGACTCTCCTTCCATGATTGAGTCCTTTTGGATCATAGAGCTTTTCACACATACAACATCTTCTTCCATATGATTAGTCTTAGAAGAACTAAGAGAGTGTGTGGTGCTATGATCTAGGAGCATGCAGTTCTCTAATTCTAATGTAATGCATTGTTCATGTACCCAAACTTGAAGAATTTGACTTCTTAGGTTTAAGTTAACGGCATGGTCATAGATCCAATCTTGACCCAAGACAAGTGGTTCTATAAGGTTCTCGTCTTGACACACTAGCGCTTTGACTTTCATTGGAATATCTTGAAGGTAGATGGGAAGTTCCACCTCGCCCAAACAAGGGGTTTCCACACCTCCCAATCCTATGAGATACGCTTCTATGGGATTGATGTTCAACTGCAAGTCTTGGCAGTAGGAAAGTCTAACTGCACTACTTGCTGCACCTGAGTCAATCAATGCTTTCACAGTCCTTGCACCCTTCCCTTGTCCTATCTCTATGGTCACAAAGGGTCTTCTGTCAATGACTTGAGAAGTCGCTATGCCTGATTTTTGGCACATATCCATGTGATATTTTGGGGCTTTTGAGTTGACATCTAGGCCTAGTCGCCTTAACTTATTTCGCCTAATATGCTCTCTGGCCTCTGCCTGTGCTTCTTCTCTCACTCTTAACTCTTCTTCTTTTCGCTTCTTAGCCCTGTTGACTCTCATTAGCATATCCTCAGTAAGAGGTTCTTGATATAGCTTGACTCTACATCCACTAATATAGTTTGACAAGATATCTCCTTCTAGAGTGGCCAACTGAACTGCACCACTAGTAGAAATTCTATTAATGATCATGGGTCCGTATCCTCTTTTTTCCAACTTACGAGCATGTTGTTTTAGTGTATAAACCAACACTAGATCTCCCTCTTTCAATCCCTTATCCTTGATGTGTGCATCAAAGTATGCCTTTTGCCTTTTCTTTGCAGCATAGATGCCTGCTGCCGCGCGTAGCCTTGTCTCACCTAAGCGTTCTAGGTCAAAGATCCTAGAGGACAATTCATGTCCATTCCACTCATACTCTTGTGCTACTTTTAAGGCAGGGATTAAAAAATCTAATGGTAGCACAGCATTCTGTCCGAAGACCATCTGAAATGGGGTGGCGTTGAGTACCGTTTTGTAGGCAACTCGATAAGCCCAAACAGCATGATGAAGTTGTTTTTCCCAATCAGAGCGTTTATTATTTACCAGTTTTGTCAATACGTTACAGAGGATCTTATTGGTGCTCTCGGCTTGTCCGTTAGCTTGTGGGTGATAAGGGGCAGACCTTTTATGTATCACCAAGAATTCTTGGAGAAGATTTTCAATGACCTCATTCAAGAAGTGTGTGCCTCTATCGCTCACTAACTCTATTGGTAGCCCATATCTCGTGAACACATTCTCGAATAAGAACTTAGCCGTAGTCTGAGCATCATTCTTTGTTGTGGCTTTCACTTCTACCCACTTTGTAAGGTAATCTGTGGCTACAATAATATTCTCTGCATGGGAGTTTCTAGTTGGGGGGGTTAATAGGACCTATGAATTCTATGCCCCACTTCGAAAATGCACGCCCTCCCATCATTGGCCTCAAAGGCATCTCATCTTTTCTAACTCGATATTGTGCACGTTGGCATGTGTCACATTTCTTCACATAGGTATGAGCATCCATATGAAGAGTGGGCCACCAAAGTCCTGAGAATAGAATGGTCTTGATTACTCGATCAGGACCGAAGTGTCCACCTACGACACCGCTGTGTGCAGTTTCTAAGACTTTCAAATAGTCTGATTCATGAACACACAGTCTTAAGTAACCATCTTTGCCTCTTTGGTATAAGTTATCTCCTACTAAGGCATAGCCTTGAGCCTCTTGCTCCATGCTTCGTCTTCTTGCTAGACTAGCCTCTTTGGGTAATCTTCCCGATCTCATAAACTCTACCAATGGAGCACTCCAATCTAGAATTAATGATACTTGATAAAGGGTCGCATGCTCCACTGGTGGTCTCTCTCTGAACATTGGACAATTATTAATCCACTCATGTATTTCTTTGTCCATGCTAGGCCAATACACTCCTAAACGTTTCAGATTTTGTAATGTGTGCTGTTTAGAATAATGATTTCCTAGCAATCCATCATGAGCTTGTTGCAACCAACTACTATGTTCATTGTCCTCAACACAACAAGCTAATACACCCTTAGTATCTTGTTTGTACATGCTTCCTGCCAATATGTGATATTTTTGTGATTTTACAATTTCTTCTTGTGATGTTTTCACATTCTTATTTGCAGGGCCGAAGGTTAGGACTGGTACCAACTTCTTTGCCCATTTAGGAACAACTTCTAAATTGAACAGATAAGCATCGGGTAATTCATCAGACACTCCTTGCGGTGACTCTCCTGAAGTGATTCGAGAAAGGTGATCTGCCCTAAGGTGGGTTCTACCTTTCCTGACAACAACTTCAAAGTCATATTCCATTAGTAAGAGGAACCATCTTAGTAAACGCCCAGTATTGCAAGGTTTATTGACCAAATATAACAAAGCTTGATGATCAGTGAAAAACTTGAACTTGTTGGCCAATAAATAGTGTCTAAACTTCTTCACAACATATACCATGCCTAAGCCCTCTCGCTCAGTTGTGGTATAGTTTCATTCAGCTGCGGTGAGCTATCTACTAGCATATGCTATGGGCAAATCTAAGTTTCCTTCTCCTGTGGGTTGTGCTAGCACACATCCTATGGTGTGATTGGATGCATCCACATGGACATGGAATGGTTTATTCCAATCAGGAGTGGTCAGTATTGGTGTTGTGCACAAATGTTTCTTCAGTTCATTGAAAGAATTCTCGCATTCGTCGTTCCACTCAAAATTAGACAACAAGGCATAAAGGGGTCTAGCTATGATCGCGTACATGTGGATAAACCTACGGTAATATCCACAATGGCCCATAAAGGCTTGTACCTCCTTAACATTCCTTGGCCTTGGCGGCTCCGCTATCGCTCGTACCTTATCTTCATCTGTTGCGATTCCATTCTTAGAAACAATATGACCTAAGATTTTACCTTGACGCACCATGAACACACACTTTTCTGGGTTCAGACACACTCGATATTCTCTACACTTGTTGAAGATTTGTCTGAGCTTAGGGATGTGAAATCTTCTTTCTTGGGAATGAGCACATAAATCATCCACATACACTTCCAAGCTCTTTCGCAAGAACTCTTTGAAGACATGACACATGAGCCTTTGGAATGTTGCAGGTGCATTGGTGAGCCCAAATGGCATCACATGAAATGCAAAGATTCCCCACTCTGTAGCAAAAGTTGTTTTGTGTTGATCTTCTAAGGCAATATCTACTTGATTGTAACCTGAAAATCCATCAAGGAAACTATAAACTTCCTTGCCTGCAACACGCTCCAATAGGTGTTCCGTGATTGGAAGTGGATAACTATCTCTGATCGTAGTGGCATTAACTTTTTTAAGTTTAATACACACTCACAACTTCCCGTTCTTCTTGGGCACCACTACAATGGGGGACGCCCATTCAGTATGCTCAATCTCATAGATAAATCCAGCTTCAATCAGCCTATCAATTTCTTCTTTTATTTTGGCTGCATATGTATCATTATATGTGTAGGGCTTTTATTTGGTGGGCTTGGCATCAGCGGTCATGGGGATAGTATGAGAGCAAATTCTTGGATCTACCCCTTTCAAGTCTCTATAGTGCCACGCAAACACATCCCTATATTCCCTTAATAAAGCTACGAGCTCCATTTCTTCTCTTGCACTTAGGTCATCTCCTATATATGTGCATCTCTCTTCATTCTCTTCAATGGTCACTACAATTTTCTTGGTCTTTTCTTTATTATCATATGATTCCCCTATGATGGCCTCTCTCTTAGGCATGCGTATGAAAATTTTGCGGCCGTCAACTTCGTATTTCTTGAAGTTTTCTGGTACTTCAAACAATGATTCCTCCTCTTCTGGTTTCACTGCTTTTCTTTTCTTTTTCTTTTGATTGCTCTCACTTCCATCCTTTGAATTTACCGTTTTAGTTTTCTGGGTGAACACTCCT
The DNA here is from genome assembly GCA_020310875.1 of Ceratopteris richardii. Classification (NCBI taxonomy): domain Eukaryota; kingdom Viridiplantae; phylum Streptophyta; class Polypodiopsida; order Polypodiales; family Pteridaceae; genus Ceratopteris; species Ceratopteris richardii. The sequence goes on along the minus strand of CM035422.1, from coordinate 3,780,937 downwards.
ATATCTTCTAGATAGTGCTGCTCTGAGTTAAAGCAACTATCCATCACAATAGACTCCAGATCATCATCATTCTCTTCTTCTTCTATGACATCACTAGGGTCACATTCTTCTAGCAAGGGCTGACACATGAACACTGAAATATCATAACCCTCCTCATCACAATGAGGTGTCCATTGTTCTTCATTGACTGCAATATCCATGGTAGCTAAGATTTCTGCCCAACCATGAGGCTCAAATTCCTCATCTGGAAAGATCATCGGTGTATAGGTTGGGTCTTTAATTGGTCTATCTCCTGGCGAAGTTCCTTCTTCTCTTGCCTTTAAATGTTTTTCCTCTTCCTCTGCGACCTTGCACATCCACAAATGAGTATCTTCCTGCAACCATGATGGATCAGGTGAACTTTTAGACTGCACAGAGATAGAATCTTCTTTCGCTTTGTGGATAGAATTCCACTGTAGGGGTGGTACATCTCTGAAGGTGTAATCCTTCAAATTGACCTTGATGGTGACCCTAAGTGTTGCAAGTACAAGGAGTTGGTTCCCCAATCTTGTACTATTTGCAATTGTAGTAGGAAGGGTCTTCCTAGGATCATCTCATAAACATTATTTTTCTCAAAGTCACATATAGCAAATGTGTGCTCAAACTCTACACCACAAGTGGTTAGAGTTATCCCTTCGAGCAATCCTAGAGGTCTTTCAAAATGGCCGTCAGCCATTTGAAGCTTCATTCTAGTTGGTCTTAATGTGGGTTTGCCCCATTGCTTCCACAAAGAGGTGGTCGCAATAGCAACACCCGCACCTGAATCTATGATTGCTTTGGTTGTGTAACCTTGGTAGGTGATTGGAAGATAAGTATTACCTTCTTCACCCTCACACATGTCTCCTATTTTATCGAGAGGTATCTCTGGAACTTTTTGCTTAGAGCCTGTTTTTGGCATATTGGAATCAAGTTCTGGGACCTGATCCTTCACATGATTCCATAGCTCGGGTTTTGCTTTGAGCAGCTCTTCTACAGTGAGATGACATTGAACCTTAGTGTTCTTCACGACATCAGTGTTCCTTGGGACCACTGAGTCTTCATGTTTGACCAGTATTGTGGGAGCTCTGATCTGAAGAGATTTAGATTCCCATGGGCCTAGAAATTGAGGCAGTTCTTCTAGGGTATTAGATTCAAAATCTAATCTTTTGTCTTCTTGTTGTTCTGCTTCATCTCCGTAAATAGATGGAATGTCTTGGGGAAATTGATCATGAAGATCATCAATTTCAGGAAGACAAGGAGGATTACCCTTCTCCTTCGCCCATTTCTCTTCTTGTATTTCCTGCAAGAACTCTTGAGAGTACTGTTGAATTGAAGGAGGTATTCCAGCATCCGTGGAATTAGGAACATACGCTCCCATTGGTGGTGAGCTTCTTCTCTCAAAAACTGGTTGAGCCTGTGGAGGTAAAGAAACTTGTGGTTTGTTTACCAATTGCTCTAATCTTTCTAGTAGGCCTTGGAAATGCAAATCTGGTTTGACAGAGTTTGTCTGATTGAACTTTTGACTAGTCTCAAGTATAGCTTGAGCTTGTTCTACCATTTTCATGCACATTTTCATCCGTTCAATCTCTAAATCTGCTCTAGGGTAACTCTTGTCTAGGTTTGCAGCTGTAGGCCCTTCTTGAAGTCGAGCCTGGTAGGCCTTGAACATCATGTCCAAACCTTCTGGCTTTGGGTCTGCGAGAACAGAACCTGGTTGCAGTCTATTTACAATGGGTGATGGGGTGGGATGAGGTGGAGTGGATGGAGTTTCGGCATGCGAGGGGCTTTGAGATGCAATGTCTTCTATTTTTGTTTTCGCTTCTTTTAAGCTTTCTTCTAGTTTTGATAACTTTTCATTCCACTTACGATTGGCCTTTTCTCTGGTATCTTTCCATGTTCTTGTTTTCCTCTTACTAGGCTCTCCTAATTCACTTGACTCCGATTGTTTTGCTGGTTTATCTTGATTTAATGCTTGTGCCCTAGTAACTGCCTGTACAGGTGCCACATTACTGCTACTGGCACTTGAATCCGCCACTAAGCCTACCACATTAAAATGGGTGTAATCTTGGGTGCACTGGAGGGGTTTCTTGGACAATCTCTGGGAAGATGGTCTTTTCCACATTCAGGACAAAAAGCGTGTATTGTGATAACCTGACCTTGACTCGGAGATGGTGGGTGGGGATACTCACGAATGAAATGGTCACCTTGACATCTGAAACAAGATCCTCTAGGGGCTTGTGGTCTCATTTGTCTCAATTGGGGCCTAGGGTTAGGATTTGTGTACATGACATTGGAATATTCTGGCTCCCAATTTTGCTCCATAGGAGGTGCCTCATATTGATACGAGTAAATCTCACTATGCTCAGGCGACTCAGTGTAATAAGCATGTGGACTACCTTCATGGGAGTAGTCTGAACTATGAGCATGAGAGTCACTATCTGGTATCAATGGGGTTAGTGGCACCAATGCTCTATTTGGATTTTCCTCTCCCACAGCATACTTGACTGGAATCACGTTGGTAGGAGCTGGTGGTTGGTTTCCCAAGACTGGTTGTGGCCTGTATTGTGCCTGATATTGTTGTTGTGGTCGATAATATGGCTGTTGGTATTAGTTCTGATACCTACCTTGTTGGTAATGTTGCTGATAAGTTTGTCTAACCGCCTGCCTATTGTAGGGACAATCTTGAGCCGTGTGGTTTGTGTATTTTCTCTCAATAGTGCAATATGGAGCATTCCTTTCTCTAATGTTTTGGTTTTGCATTGGGCATACGTTAGCCATGTGATCCCCTCCACAGGTATAACATCGATTCAATGAGGTGACTCTCTGTGTTTGTCTATTTTGGACTCCCAGCTTCTTGGCAACTTGCTCAGCTATCTCATCTATTTCCGTGGAGATTTATGAAGTATGACTAGTAGAACTATCAGAATCCTTATAGATTTTGGACAATCCTAACTCCTCACCCAAGTTATCTTCTATGTCAATGCACATCCGCACACAGTCTTCTATGGATCTGGGCTCTTTCAAGTACACATATGATATCAACTTTGTGCTCAGTAAGCGATCTAAGAACAAAGCCACTTGTTTGGCTGGTGTGGGTAACTCTGGAGCAGGGCATCTTTCTAAGTACTATCTGAACCTTCTTCTTGCTAGTCGCACTGTTTCTTGGGGTGTCTGCTTGAAACTGTGGATCAAAGATGATGTGTTATGCCTGATACCACTCTTGGAAAATTCTACAATGAATTCATCTAGCAGTTGACCTATATCGCGATAGTTTCGACTACTCAGTGGTTGAAACCAAGCCAAGGCAGTGCCCTTAAGAGTCAAACCAAATGCCTCGTATTGGGTGAACAAATCCTCAACCTGTTCAGCTCTTAACACTTGTTTGAACTCGGCCACATGATCATAAGGATCTCCTGACCCGTCAAAATAATTCTTCATTTCCTTGATCACTTGAGTGGGTCTAAGGGTTCTTGTGTGCTCTCGGGGTCTAGGCAATGGAAAATCATGTTCATCTCTTTGTTGCCTATGCGCTTGATGTCTCTCTCTTTCAGGTCTTTCATTTTCAAATCCTGCTCTATTTCTGCCCACCGTGTGTGCAAAACTTACCTCAGGTCTCTCTCTAGTTCTTTCTCTCTGGGCTTCATGAGCTTGGGATGATCCTACTCCTTGGAGGCCATGGGAAACATTGGATCTTGGTAGAGGGAAAATCAATTCACTCTTCCAAGTATATGCATGTCTATCATGTTCTGTTACCAAGAAAATTTTCTCTGACGTGTTATCTAGGTAGAAAACTTTGCCTGGTATCTCTTGATCCTTGAACTCGTAGATGATGACTATGCCCAATTGGCTAGGTTGATCTGGCTTGAATCTCCAAAAGGCTTCCTTTGTTTCTCTATTCAAGAATAGTTCTATGCTTTTGTTGTCTTTAGGGATCCAGTCTGGAGTGATCACTCTGGTCAAAACTGACTTACCTCTAGGAGTCTGGGGTCCTTGTCCTACATTTCCTTGTTCTAGGTCTCCTATCTCATTCTCATGAATGATATTTCCAAACTCATCGCTCCTATCTGGTTGGTTGGTAACCACATACATGGTTCCTTTCTTATCAATGTATGAACCCTCTTCGAACTTGACCACCGGGTGTTCAAGTCCAAAGGGTTGATCTCGATTTTTGAGTTGGACCACTGATCGCCTCAGGCCATCCTCATAGATGCGAGCACCTAATCGGTTGGTCCAAATATACTCCAATTGTGTCTTATAGGGACCTTCTGGTGTTTGTAGATGGGTAGTTCCTAAACCACCTATAGGTCTCCCCATGCTAAAAGACATTTCTGAATCACTTGTGTTAGAGTTTAGTACGTAAGGACAACCACTTAGTTGTTGTGCCCAAGACTTAGCTGTATGGTTGACACTAGACTGAGAAGATCTAATGCTTTGCCTATCCTTGCCTAGGTGTCTACCAGATCTCAGTTTCATAAGCTTTGGTTAAGAGTCCAAAATTTCCCTTTGGTATGGTTCAAAATCCTTTGGAGCCCCCTTGGTTCCCTTGTCCCACCTGAGGGTCCCACCCGAGCTTTCCAACGAGCTATAGAGCTCAAAAAATGGACTTTGGATGAAAAAGTTATGTCAAATCAGGCTCTTGGGGGTCAAAACAGGCAAACAGGCACTTATGGAAAAATCACGATTTTGTATGAAATCAGAGAATCGCGATTTTATGAACATCAAGAGAATCGCGATTTTATGAATATCAAGAGAATCGCGATGCTATGAACTTCAAGAGAATCGCGATGCTATGAAATCAGAGAATGGCGATCTTGTGAAACCAAGAGAATCGTGATTGTGTAAAATCAGAGAATCACGATTGTGTGAAATCAGAGAATCACGATTGTGTGAAATCAGAGAATCGCGATTTTGTACCTTGGGAATCGTGTTTTCACAAAATCGTGTTTTTGGCTGAAAATCCTGATTTGTGAGAATCGCGATTTTGAGCAGAGAATTGTGTTTTTGAGAATCGTGATTTTGAGCATAGGATCGTGTTTTTGAAAATCGCGATTTCCAACATAGAATCATGTTTTCATAGAATCGTGTTTTCTAAAGATCGTGTTTTAGAGAATCGTGTCTTTGAAAATCGTGTTCTAGAGAATCGCGATTTTGTCTCAGAGAATCGTGGTTTCCAAAAATTTAGAGAATCGCAATTTTGAGCACAACCATAGAATCGTGTTTTTTTCAGAATCGTGTTTTTTTGGCTGAAAATCGTGATTTGTGAGAATCGCGATTTTGAGCACAACCACAAAATCGTGATTCTGAGAATGACCACAGAATCGTGTTCTTTTTAAAAGGCTTTTAAGCGAGAAACAGAGAATCGCAATTTTCAAAAAAAATTTGAATTTTCACAGAATCGCGATTTTCATCACAGAATCGTGTTTTTTAGCGGGAACTTCGAATTTCTGAGCGCCGAGCAATGGCGAGCTCCGCACGTGCAGAAAATCATGAAAAAACACAGCGCTTGCACTCTCTTGCACTTCCTAACTCCTCCTCGCACAATAATGCATGAAAAATGGTATGAAAATGATGAAAATGCACTAAAAAGCAAGAAATTTCTATGAAGAAGAAGATGGAGATGGTGATGATGATGAAGATGAAGAAGAAAAATCAGAAAATGAACAAAAATGATAGTTTTTTTACCTTCCAACATTACAAATCTACGATCTTACCATCACAACGCTCGTCCTCGAAGCTCTCTCCCCGGCAACGGCGCCAAAATTTGGTGTAGCTCAAGCGTAAGCATCACTTCCTTTACTTGTCAATCCGCGGAGACGTGAGGACCGTTATGAAGACCACGAGCAAGTGAAGGCACAAGTGCGTGAGTGAAAGCACACAAACATGCACACACATACACACACGCGCACAAGGTAAGATCAAAGAGAGGAACAATGGAAAGCTTTGATTGCAAAAGAGTTCTCTTACAAAAGCTCTATTCTCTAACAAGCCAACCTCAAAAATGAGCTCTCTAGCTCTTTTTATAGTTTTTTGAGTAGTTTTGGCCCTGTCCAGACCTAGTGTCCGGCCTAGTTAAAAATTAGGTTCCAGGGCTTATTTGAGGGCTCAAACGAAGTCTAAAAATTATGAAAATTGGTACGATGGTACTTATAGTACTCCTCAAGCTCGAGGACTCCTTGGCTTGAACAAAATGGAGTTATAAAAATAGAAAATGGTATTTACAATGGTTTTTAGTGATGAAAATCACTATTTTTGTAGGGATTTCTTCTGAAGATTTGACATACACTTCTTGGAGCTCCCTACTTGCTCCTTCTACTTGTGTGTCCACCTCTTTAATGTGCTTCTGTGATTTGTCCTTGACCCTCAGCTTCAACAGCTTCAACATAAGGTTTCTTTTGACATTTTGTTATATATGTCTCTTCTCTTCTATTGCATTCAATTCTTATGTAATTTATTTCCTATGCTTTCATATAGTTTCATTATCTATCAAGAATTTATAATTTGCCCGCATTAGTGCACCAATGCTTTTATGGTGCATCATTTCGACAAATTTATGGATGTTTGTGGCATATTTCGATTGCAATATAAAAATTCCCCAACTCTAAGGAAATAATAGAGTAGTTTGCAATCTCTCATCTCCACCTCATTGCTTTAGCTAGCATAGATTTGTTTCATGGACGTTTTGTGATCTATGGATGATCAAATCACTTATATATAAGACGTTTAAAACATTGGAGAAATTTTGTAACCGTAAAAGTATTGCACATTCTCAAGGTTCAAGTGACACTACTTCTAGGAACCAAAATACTAGCTTGCACAAAAGTATTTCAATCAATGAGCAATTGGTATCTCAATGCAACTACACTAATATGATACAAAGGAAGTAACTAGTGCTTAATGAGAATACATTATTTAAAATAGATTGGATGCACTAACTACTTCTTACTATTGGATACATCACATACTAACTTGAATAGATTTCAATATTACACATTAAAAATTAGGATTCCTAAGTCACAAGAAATGAAGAACAACATCAAATATAATATATTAACAAAAGATATAGGGTACTTGAAATATCATTTGTAGGTATCAGGGCCTTAATCATCATCACCATTATCATCATTCTGATCATCAATGTGTTTGAAAAACACACTCGTGGGTTACATAAGAGCCACCATGGCTTATCAAATTCAAATTGTCAAGATTCATATGATTCATGTAACCCTTTTATTTTCCACCTAGACTTCTAAAGGAATCCTACACATAATAATGAAACTTCATAGATAATTCTACAATATAATTGGCAATCTCAAAGGATCAAAAGGTAAGAAATCCTTTTTGTGTAAGAAACTAAGGATAGAGAGATGATTGGACACTTGGAAGACAAAACCCTAGTTAGATTCTTTTAAGGCCCTAGGCTTCCAATGGAAATTCTTAGGGAATGGATGGTGGAAAGATTTTACACTATGTAATTTCATTCCTAGGGTGAAATATCTTATAAACATATTGCTTTTCAATTCTTTTCAAAGGAAATGCAAACACTGTTGGAGTTTGAGGTCTGTGGAAGCACAAGAATAGCAGAAGGAAGAAGAAGAAGAAGCTTGGAGCACAACATGACACTGAATGAATTAACAAATGAATGTACAAAGATAAGTGACCTGTTAGAGTAATACGAATATATAAAAGCCATGGGAAAAATCCTCCTAAAGAGTAAAAAAGTGCCAAAATATATCAACAAATTCCCCCTAGGAGTGATGCAATGGACAAGGAGTTGGAACTCATGTATAAGGAAGTGCCAAGCTACATTGAAAGAGATCAATACACAAAAGGAAGTAAGCCCAAAGATTTGCAAAAATCTTAAAATTTCTCCATAGGGATAGCCTTTGTGAAAAGGTCTGCAACGTTATCTTATGTGGGCACATATGCCAAACTGATATCTTTAGTAGAGATTCTCTCTGCAACATAATGATAATGCACCTCAATGTGCTTTGGGCGAGCATGTAACATAGAGTTCCTCACAACTTACCAACTCCCAAATCAGCAAAGAGGCATCTAAGCCAAACAAACTCAACAATCCCTCTAAAAGTTGCCCTATGCTCAGCCTCACAATTAGACTTGTGCCCACAATAGGGTGCTTCTTGCTCAAACAAGATATAAATGAGCTACAAGCATGAAGAAAATACCACTGGTGAAGACACGAGTGTCATAGCAACTAGCCAAGTCAAAGTCGGAAAATGCATCTAAATCTAGCAATAATGATCACTCCGTGGAATAAAACAATCCAAGTAGTCAGGTACCACTCCAAGAGCAAAAGATGCACTTAACCATCTACCAATGTTTGACACCTAGGCAATGCATAAACCTGCCAAGAGATAGCAAACTCAATATCAGTATGAAGCTATTCACCCATCAACTTGCATAAATTGAATGCCAACACGAGATAAAGACACTTTGGCCAACTCTTTCTCCTTAGGTCTCCAACATAAGATTGCCCCAACTCTGACATCCCAAAAGAGGCATGCGAATCAAAATTAAATTCACCAATATGCTTCTCATTAGGACTAGTGAGTATCATGTCATCAAGCATGATAATAAGTACATCATTTGCATTCTTAACATATAAGGTGCTCTTATTTGGACTGTTCTCAAACCCATGTGCAATCAAGTAGGTAGATATGTCTTTTCCTACCAACCACATGGTGCTTGCTTCAAGACATATAATTACTTTTTCAACCTCCACACTTGCTTTTCATACCCTTTTTGAACAAAACCAAGGGCCTGAAATACATACACCTCTTCATGTAATTCACCACTCATTAATGTATTTTTAATGTCCAAGTGATGTACATTCCAATCATGATGAGCTACAAGTGCACAGATGCTACAAACGATAGTCATTTGGCAAGTGGGTGCAAAGATCTCATCAAAATCAATACCTCTCTCTTGAGCATAACCTTTTGTAACAAGAGTAACCTTATACCTGTCAATTGTTCCATCAAGATTAAGTTTCAACTTGTATACCCATTTAGTGCCAATGGCCTTTTTAGCTAGAGGCAAATCACATAAAGACCAGATATCATTCTTCATAATAGCATCATATTCTGATTGCATAGCAGCCATCCAATTTTCTAAATTTTGTGCTTCATCAAAAGAAAGAGGCTCTTTTTCATCATAAAGGCTAGAGGCAACCATTGCATAGTATTCTAATGCAAAGGAGGCACTATGCGAGCTTGAACGAGTATGATATGGTAGAGGTGCATCTAATTTTCTATCTCCCAAAGTTTGCACTAGCCGCTTAGAGACAATTTTTTTCTCCTCTACATTAGCTCTCTCATCAACAATCGCATCATGCAAATCTGCCTCAGAAATGGAATCATCTCCATCATCATGTGAAACCTATAAAGGCTAAGAAGTTGCCTCATTTGGACCACTACTTGGCTATCCACCTATAAAAAGAGGTTGTAAAGTTTCATACACATCTATAGAGGTAACTAAAGTCTACTTAATACATGAAAATAATGGTTGAATTGCATTTTACAAAAAAAAAACATCATGTATAACCAAAAACTTTTTGCTCTATGGATGACACAGACAATAGAATTTTCTTTTAGAACTATAACCAACAAAAATACATTTCACTAATTTATCATCCAATTTTCTTTGTTGTTTTTTAGACACAAATGCATATGCCGAATAACCAAATACACACATATGAGAAATAAATGGCTTGTGAATGTGCTAGGCCTCATATGGAGTGATAGATTGCAATGCTTTGGTAACACAATTGTTAAGTACATATGCTACACACATAACAACCTCAAGCTAGAAGCTATAAGTTAAAGCTTGAATTTCAACCATACATCTTTCTATCTCCATGAGAGACCTATTCTTTCTTTTAACAACTCCATTTTTTGAGGTGTATATGGCATTGTACACTAAGGTTTTGTGAATAGATGGATAGATATGTGCTTGAAGATGAAGTGGTCCTGCAAAATCCTTGCACTACACCAGCCAAATGAACTCCAGGAGTATGTGGTGGACCCTTTTAGCTTGCCAATGGATCACATTATGAATGTTCCTACTCATAATTCTCACAGCTTGTTTACAATTAGGCTCTCAAGAAAAATCGGGTGCAACTTTTTTTCATTACTGAAAAGTTTTACATCTGGATGAGAGAGCTATCTTACTCACTTCACAAGTGTCTAATGACTTCTAATTCTCTTCAATTCTTGTTCTCTCACACTCTCTCATATTTGCCCCGACATTTTTACTTGTATATATAGGCAAATATGTACAAGCTCCTATCCATACAAAAGTATAAGTGAGCTAACTCTAAATTAATGTACATATGTATACATATCTTCATCCTCTGAACATATACTTTCTCCATGCTTCATAACTTGATCTTTTCTTCAAACCTTGACTTCAAAAACTTCAATTGTTGATTGCCTTGCACCAACACTGCAAATCCTTGAATATAAAGAAACTCAATTCTCAGTATTTGGCAAATGTTTCTTTGAAGAGAGGGGATAGGATAGGCGCTCAAAGAATCTCTCATCAGTGGACCATCAACAAGGGCATTCATCGACAATGATAGATCCAGCCAATGGTCCATCACAATGATGGGTGTACAAGACAAAGAGATTCACATCAATTGACCATTCCCCATGGTAAGAATCTCCTACTTGGGCAACATTATAACAATGATAGATTAGGAAACCTCTTCATTAGCATGCCCTTGAGCACTTAGCTCAAGACCTCCACTTTTTGCACCACACTTCTTCCAATGCATTTTTCAAGTACGCATGCATAGGGCCACATTACAAGGCCGTGCACTAAGCACATCCTTCCTTCAACCCATGCATTGACATCCTTCCTATAACCCATCACTCATTATGGGTTACGAGTACTTGGCATGACTCCTATGAATATCATCTTTGAAAGATCTAGAGGACATTAAGGTTATAGCCACAATAGCAACAAAGCAATCCACCACCGATAGCTGCTCCAAATCAACATGGACAACCTCTTTTGAGCACCTAGCAATTTTTGAAAGCTCACAAATATATCTTCATGCAAGAATCCAAGGATGAAGTACATACCAGGGGACTACAACTTGCAAAGGCTCATAGTGGCAAATGAAGAGTCGGACAACTGACCTTACTATGTTGGAAAGATAGATGGCTCTTTCTCATACACGGTGGACACTACCTCTCAAAGCACTACATGGAACAACCACTACAACAAGGGTCTATCAGGGATGATAGAATCGAGAGGAGGGGAGTGTTAGCACCCAAGATCAGGAACGAGGCACACAACATGTCAAAGAAGTGGACTCATAAGAAGAAGGAGCAAGTAGGGAGCTCCAAGAAGTACATGTTAAATTTTCAAAAGAAATCCCTATAAAAATAGTGATTCTCATCACTAAATACCATTTCATATTTTTCCAACTCCATTTTTTTTCAAGTTGAGGAGTCCTTGAGCTTGAGTAGTATTAGAAGTATCATCCTACCAAGTTTCATAATTTTTAGACTTTGTTTCACCCCTCAAATAATCCTTGGAACCTAATTTTTAACTAGGCCGGACACTAGGTCTTGACATGGCCAAAACTAGTAAAAAAACTATAAAAAGAACTAGAGAGCTCATTTTTGGGGTTAGATTGTTAGAGAGTTAGCTTGTTGTAGATTTGAGCTTTTGTAAGAGAACTCTTTTGTAATCGAAGCTTTCCATTGTTCCTCTCTTTGCTCTTAACATGTGCACACGTGTGTGTATGTGTATGCATGCTTGTGTGCTTTCACTCATGCACTTGTGCCTTCACTCGCTCATGGTCTTCGTACCAATCCTCACATCTCCTCAGATTGACAAGTAAAGGAGGCGGTGCTTACGCTTGAGCTACACATACTTTGGATTTGCACAGTGTCACGAGGAAGGAGATAAGGAAGAGAGCTCACACACACACTCTCACTCTCAAGGAGAAGCACACACACAGATTGAGGCAAGGAAGTATGATCTTCTTCTTCTTCTTCTATTACATAAAAGGAATGTACAAGAATGACCTAAAAACAAGAATACAACAAGTGCAATATATAAAGATCAGTACATAAGGAAAAACCTAATGTCCGCGAATGAGTGAGCTGGCAAGAAACAAATGTGCCATCACTCTCGGTAGATAAATCTAATAAAGCTCAATGAAGTATCCCTGACATATACCGGTGTGACCACTATACATGTTAGAGAAATGAAAAATTGGTACGTGTCATCCTGGATCATCACATGTTGAGCTTGATATCTCAACACTCCCCCTCAAGCTCAAGGCCATATCTTGTAATCCAAGCATCTCCCAAAACTTCTTCAACTTCTTAGCTCCAAGTGCTTTGGTGAAAATATCAGCAACCTGCTCATCTGTTCTCACATAAAAAAGATCAATATCACATGCTAATACCTTCTGTCTGATGAAGTGATAATGTACCTCAATATGCTTTGTTCTAGCATGGAAAACAGGGTTATATGCTGCTAAAATTATCACAATAGATAGTGATAGGCTTTTGCACTTCCACACCTAAATCTACAAGTGACATCTCCAGCCATGATGCCTCACATGCTGCCATTGCAGCACCTCTATACTCAGCCTCTGTACTCGACAAAGCAACAGTGGGTTGCTTCTTACTGCTCCATGTAATAGTTGCACCTCCAAGTGAGAAAAGAAAGCCACTAGTAAATCTTCTATCTGGAGTACTACCAGCCCAATCTGCATCGGTGTATCCATGAACCTGCAAATCTACACCAGCTTCATAAAACAATGCATAATCCAAAGTAGCACTCACATAACATAGAGTGCACCTCAGAGCATCCAAATGTGGCTTCCTAGGAACCTGCATAAACTGACTTTCAAGTCCAACACTATAGCTTAAATCAGGCCTTGTAATTGTAAGATATATAAGACTTCCCACAATTTTCCTATACATAGTAGCATTTTCCAATGCTTCACCTGATGTAGTATCCAACTTCAAATTCTGATCTAATGGCATAGAAATTGGCTTACAACTAGTCATACCATACTTTTGCAGCATATTCAAGGCATATTGCCTTTATGACATCCATATACCTGTTTCTGTATGTATAAACTCAATGCCCAAGAAATAGCGCCGCACACCAAGATCTTTCATGTCAAATTCCTGCATTAGAAGTTGCTTTACCTCTTTGATTCTTTCTTCATTATCGCCACCTACAATCAAGTCATCAACATAAATGGCCACAATCGTGATGCCATCATCAGCCTTCCTTGCATATAGTGAATGATCTGCATCACACATAGAAAACCGAATGGTGGTTAAGTAATCAACAATCCTTGCATGCCATGCACATGGAGCCTGATTCAGCCCATACAAAGCCTTTTGCAACCTGCAAACATATTCAGGATGCTTTGAATCTTCATATCCTTGTGGCTGGTCCATATATACTTCTTCCTGTAACTCACCATGTAGGAAAGCACTCTTCACATCCATCTGATGCAAAGTCCATCCTTTTGTTGTAGCTAATGCAACAAGTGTCCTAACAATAGACATTTTAGCTACATGGCTGAATGTTTCCTCATAATCAATGCCATATGTATGTGCACATCCTTTAGCTACCAATCGTGCTTTATACCTGCTTATGCTACCATCAGCATTATGCTTTACCTTGTAAACCCATTTACAGCCTATGGGTTTCTTTCATTGCGGCAATGGAACTAGCTTCCATGTATCATTTCCATAAAGTGCAGCCATCTCCTCATCCATACCTTTTTCCCAATTTGCAATTCCAATTGCATCTTCAAAGTAAGAAGGTTCAGCATCTTGTATTACTTTTTTCATGTAGGCATAAGGACGAGCCATGTAACTATCATATGTCAATTGTTGCACTGAATTCCTCATCCTCCCAGATCTTCTTGGTCCTGGGTCACTTCTCCTTGTATCATCTGCATGTGCCCTTCTTACTCCTGGAGTCTTCACAGAGGGCAATCCAAGTTCCTCATCAAGACTCTTTTTTGAACCGCTTGAATCTCCATCAACGTCTTCAAAAGCTGCACATGATTTATGACCAGCAGAAAGCTTTTCTTTACCTTTCTTGGATGTATTCGATGAGTTTGCTGGACTGAAATTTCCACGTAATCTTCCACTCCATGGATTTGAGTTGGAACTATTGCTTGGTGATGCATCTGGTCCACTCAAAACCTGAGATTTTGCACTTGATTTTTCATCATTTTCTTTGTCATTTGGTTCAAGACTCAGTACTTCTTTGGCATCTGCATAGAAGCTTGACATTTCATCAAATACCACATCGCTGCTCACCTTTGCCTGTCGTGTGAGTGGGTTATAACATTTATATCCCTTTTGCTCAAGGGAGTATCCAATGAAGGCACACTTTTCTGTTTTTGGATCAAGCTTCGTCCTCAATTCATATGGGACATATACATATGCAATACAACCAAAAACTTTCAGACGTGATAAGTTTGGCTTTTTACCTGTAAACTTCTCTTCAGGTGTAACTTGATGTACAACAGCAGTCGGAGTTCTGTTCATGATGTATACAGCACAACTTCTGCCCAATAACAATGAGGCATATTCTTCTCAGCCATTAAGGCTCTTTCTATTTCTGCAATATGTATATTTTTGCATTCAGCAACGCCATTCTATTGTGGTGTGTACCTGCATGAAAATTGACGTCGAATTCCATGATTTTTTAGAAAACTGCTGAACTCATTTGACATGTATTCACCTCCTCCATCAGATCTTAATGTCTGAATGTACTTCCCTGTCTGCTTTTCCACCATAACTTTAAAATTCTCGAAGTGAGTGAACACCGCGCTCTTCTCTTTCATGAAATATACCCATACTTTGTGTGTATGGTCATCAATGAAAGTAACATAAAACTTGCAACCACCCATATATGTGGTCTTTCCTGGACCCCAAACATCTATATGTACTACTTCTAGTACATTCTCACTAACATGCTTGTCATGTGGAAATGATGCTCTTGACTGTTTACCAAATTGACATGCTGCACATACCTTTTGCATTTCTGCAACTTTGAAATTTGGTAGTCCATGGACAATCTCCTTTGACTGCATCAGTTTCAGCCTTTACAAGTTTGCATGTCGAATCTGTTTGTGCCATATCTCTATATCTGCAATAACTCCTGCACCTTTTGCAAACATGGCTGCATTCATTTCAGGAATCTTCACATTTAAGGTGAACATCCTACCGCGATGTATCATCACCTGTTTCAACATATCCAGGAACTGGCATTTTCTACAAACTACTAAACCATTCTGCATGACTAGTCATGTGATTTGAAGCACATGAATCAACATATAAGACATTATCATTTGATTTTGCAACACCAGCAGACATCGTATTCATCATGTGATGTTGAACCATAAACAGCTTCTCAGAATCATCTGCACTTGTGGATGCATAGTTGTTTTGCTGCCTTCTGTTATTTTGGTTCTTCAACCTGCAATCACGTACAAAGTGTCCATGTTTACCACAATTCCAACATCCTTTACTATCATTACCTGAATCATTTCTTTGGAAATTTCTGCGACCTCTTTGGCTCCCCCTGCCTCGAAATTGTCCTTTTCTTCCTGCATGATTCTGTTGTTGACCTTGGTCTTGGTTACTGTTTCCTCTTCCACTTCCAAAACCTCTACCTCTGCCTCTTCCTCTGCCCGAGTAGAATACCTGCTCAGAACTGGGCTTTCCTTGGGAGTTTGAATCCACACCAAGATTCTTTTCTTCAATAATCAGCATAGATGCCAGATCAGCAAAATTCGGAATATTTTCCCTGGTCTGTATCGAAGTTCTGAACTGTTTATATGCAGCTCCTAAACCACGAAGGCACACTTCCACCTTATCATCATCATCTACATTCACACCAATAGATGCAAGTGACTCACATATGCTTTTGATTTTTAGAGTGTAGTCACTTACCGACATGCTCTTATTTTCCAATGTATGGAGCTCGTCCTTGAGTTGCAATTTCCATGCCTTTGTATTAGTCTCATACAAAGTGACCAAAATGTTCCAAGCCTCTTTTGGAGTCTTGGCTCCTGTATGTGTCCAATCATGCTATCATGTATGCTAATAGATAGCCAATACATTACCTTTCATGCTCCTTGATTCCATTCCTCATATGCTCTTAATTGGTCTGCAGTCTGATCCCTTTCTCGTAACTACGGAGCATTTTCATTCTCTCCTTTGATGTACTTCCAATAGCCTTTTCCCATCAGGAAATTTGTCATTGTGGATCTCCAAGCATGGAAGTTGTTCTTGTCTAGCTTATCGCTCATAAACTGACTCATTCGATCTGCGTTTTCCATTTCTACAACAATTCACAACACTGCAAAACACTACAAGAAGCACTTCTGCTTGAACATTGTCGCACTATGACGTGACAGTTCAATCTCAGAAAAACATAGTTTTCGTGTATCAAAAGTACACGGAATCGCTTGAAATTCTGGATCTAGAATATATGAGTGTCGTTGAACACAACGCAAGTTACAATTTTTGAAACTGACCTGGTTTTCTTGTGGGCCCCACCTTGTGGGCTCAAAACCGAGGTTGAGATGGCTCCGAAACTTTGATCTGACAAAAAGGAGTGATCCTAAAGGGATAACTTACGAAAGTACTTTGAGGTCTTCTACCTTCACGCCGATTTCATAGCAAACGGAGGCCGTTTGTCAAATTGAGTTTTCTTCACGCCTTGGCCCATAGTCTTCACCATCGCCTTCTCCACGAGCTCTCTACAGCCATGCTGGCTTTGATACCATGTCACGAGGAAGGAGATAAGGAAGAGAGCTCACACACACACTCTCACTCTCAAGGAGAAGCACACACACAGATTGAGGCAAGGAAGTATGATCTTCTTCTTCTTCTTCTTCTATTACATAAAAGGAATGTACAAGAATGATCTAAAAACAAGAATACAACAAGTGCAATGTATAAAGATCTGTACATAAGGAAAAACCTAATGTCCGCGAATGAGTGAGCTGGCAAGAAACAAATGTGCCATCACTCTTAGTAGATAAATCTAATAAAGCTCAATGAAGTATCCCTGACATATATCGGCATGACCACTATACATGTCAGAGAAACAAAAAACTAGTATGTGTCATCGTGGATCATCACATGTTCAGCTTGATATCTCAACACACTGTACTCAGAATGCATTTATTGCGGAGTGGATTGCTTTATAGAATCAGGTCAGGGTGTTTGATACAGGGTTTAATTCTCCAAAGTTTTGTCGTGGGATCATAGCTTTTGGTAATGTTGACATGTAAAGGTTTCTAGATTAGATTGTGTTGGATTTGGGACTTTTTGGGTACCCATTTCCAGATAGTCCTAGGTGTGATCGGAGTTGTGACGGTGTGGAGTGTAGATGTTTGCCCTCGAATTTGTGTCAAGAGTGCTTGTGAGTGTTGATCTATCTTGTGAGATGAGGTGAAGCTTTTTGAACTCGTAAGCAGGTCTTCGGCACCCAAATTTATCTAGCATTGGGGACAACCTTCATTGACTGCTTTGGGACCCAAATAGAAATGGTCCATCCAGATGGATGCCTAAGATACTCCTTCATTGTAGCCCTCGACTAAGTAGTTCGTTTGGTGCATCTTTGGGATCTTTTCTCCAGAGCAGAGGGTTTTGCATCCTTGCATATCTAGATCTGCTTCATTACATGAGGCACTGTATGTTGCACCAATTGTTGATCATGTTTCCTAATTATCCGCTTCCTTTGTGTCTTGTGTTGCCCTGCTTGTTTTCTTGGGATCCTCTTTGGAAAAGAAGGGAGTTCCTCATTGACTTCAGCACCTCCTTCATTGTTATCATCATGTGTGTTCCTGGAAGGACTAGGAGTGGGTATCGTTCCTAGTTCCTTGAGTGCTAGGTTTTCTAATTCAATTATGATGTGATTTTGATTTACCCGGACCTAAAGAAGTCCACTTCTGAGGTTTAGGTTGACTACATGATCATAGATCCAATCTTGACCCAAGAACAGAGGCTCGATGAGATCCTCGTCTTGACACACTAGCACTTGGACTGTCATTAGAACATCTTGAATGCAGAGGGGAAGTTCCACCTTGCCCATGCAAGGGGTTTCTACACCTCCCAATCCTATGAGATATGCTTCTAGAGGATTGACTTTTAATTGCAATTCTTGATGCTAAGAAAATCGAACTGCACTAGTGGTGGCTCTTGAGTCAATCAAAGCTCTTATAGTCCTTGCTCTCTCTCTCCTTGTCCTACCTCTAGGGTCACAAAGGTTCATCGATCAACTATCCTATGGGAATGTACACCTGACGCTTCGCACATGTCCATGTGATATCTTGGAGCTTTCTGAGTGTCAGACCTAGGCTGATCTCTACCTTGTTTTCTCAATTTCATTCATCGGATGCATTTCAAAGCTTCTACATGTGCTTCTTCTCGAATTCGTTTTTCTTCTTCTTTATGTTTCTTTGCAGTATTGAGTCGGTTGAGCATTTCCTCTATGAGTGGTTCTTGATATAGTTTGACTCTGCATCCACTGATGTAACTAGGTAGGATTTCGCCTTCTAGAGTGGCTTACTAGATTTCTCCACTTGTGGAGATTCTATTGATGATCATAGGTCCATAGCCTCACTTCTCCAGCTTTCTTGCATGTTGCTTCAAGGTGTACACTAGGACTAAATCTCCCGCTTTGAAGCCCTTATCCTTTACGTGGGCATCAAAGTAAGCCTTTTGCCTTTTCTTGGCCGGGTATATTCTTGCAGTTGCTCTTAGTCTTGTTTCACCTAATCATTCTAGATCAAAGATTCCAGATGAGAGCTCAAGGCCTATCCATTGATGCTCTTATGCTACTTTTAATGTGGGTATCAAGAAATCTAATGGTAGCACCGTGTTTTGGCCAAATACCATCTGAAAGGGTGTGGATTGGAGTACCGTTTTATAGGCAACTCGATATGCCCGAACATCATGATGTACCTGCTTGTCCCAATCAGAGCGTTTATTATTCACCAATTTAGTCAATACATTACATAGTATCTTGTTTGTGCTTTCAGCTTGTCCATTAGCTTGTGGATGATAGGGGGCAGGCTTCTTATGTATCACTAAGAATTCTTGGAGAAGGTTTTCAATGACTTCATTCAAGAAGTGTGCGCCTCTATCACTTACTAACTCCATTGGTAACCCGCATCTGGTGAACACATTCTCAAATAAGAACTTAGCCGTTGTCTGGGCATCGTTCTTTGTTGTGGCCTTAACTTCTACCCATTTGGTGAGATAGTCTGTGGCAACAATAATGTACTCAACATGTGAACTCTTAGCTAGGGGATTAATAGGACCAACAAAGTCTATTCCCGACTTAGAGAAATGCACATCCTCCCATCATAGGTTTCAGATTCATCTCGTCTTTTCGTATCAGATACTGAGTCCGCTGACAAATATCACATTGTTTCACATAAGCATGTGCATCCATGTGAAGTGTTGCCCACCAAAGACCTACAAAAAGTATTGCTCTGATCACATGGTCTGGTCCAAAATGTCCTCCTGCTGCACCTTGGTGAGCAGTCTCTAAGATTTTGAGGTATTCACTCTCATGGATACACAATCTTAGATAGCCATCTCTTCCACGGTTGTGCAAATTATCACCAATGAGTGAATAATCTAGCGCTTCTTGCTCTAAGCTCTTCCTTCTTGTCAATGTCATCTCTTGAGGGAATGTCTTCGTCCTCAACCATCTTACTAAAGGCTCACTCCAATCTAGTACTAAAGACAATTGATATAGAGTGGTATGCTCCATTGGTCATCTAGTACTACAGATTGGGCATTCCTTACATGACTTATGGACATTTGCTTCCATATATGGCCAATATACCCCTAACCTTTGTAGATTTTGTGGGGTTCTATGTTTGGAGTGATGTTGCTGCAATGCACCTACATGTGCTAGTTTCAACCACTTTGCATGCTCCTCTTCATCTACACAGTAGGCCAATATGTCTTGATCAGTGTGTTTATACACATTGCTTGCCATTATGTGGTACTTTTGAGATTTGACTACTTCTTTGTCTTTAGTTCTCAATATAGGATGTTTGGGTCCAAAGGTGAGAATAGGCACTATACTTTTAGCCTATTCAAGCACTACCTCTAGATTGAACAAGTAAGCATCAGGAAGGTCATCTGATACTCCCTGAGGAGACTCTCCCAAAGTTAGTCTAGAAAGGTGATCTGCCCTAAGGTGAGTCCTACCTTTCCTAACCACAACTTGAAAGTCATATTCCATTAGTAAGAGGAACCATCTTACTAATCAGTCAGTATTGCATGGTTTGTTCACTAGATAGAGTAATGCTTGATGGTCTGTAAAAAAATTAAACTTATTTGCAAGCAAATAATGTCTAAACTTCTTAACCGCATACACCATGCCTAATCCTTCTCTTTCAATAGTGGTATAATTTCGTTCAGTTGCATTCAATTGTTTACTAGCATAGGCAATGGGAAGATCCATCTTGCCTTCACCAATAGGTGCTAACACACACCCAATAGCATAATTGGATGCATCCACATGAACATGGAATGGCTTATTCCAATCTAGTGTAGTCAAGATTGGTGTTGAACATAGTCATCTCTTAACCTCATTAAAGGAGTTTTCACAGTCTTCTGTCCACTCAATGTTAGTCAAAAGGGAGTACAGAGGCTTTGCAATGATCGTGTACATATGAATAAATCATCGATAATATCCACAATGTCCCATGGAAGCTTGTACGTCCTTGACATTCTTTGGCCTAAGTAGCTCTGCAATTGCTCTAACTTTCTTTTCATCCGTAGAGATGCCATTCTTAGACATTATGTGTCCTAGAATCTTGCCTTGCCTAACCATGAAAACACACTTCTGTGAGTTCACATAGACCTACATTTGTCAAAGATTTGTCTGAGTTCAGGTGTATGTGTTTGTCTAATGTTGGAATGAGCACAGAGATCATCAACATAGACTTCCAAGTTTTTCCTCAATAACTCTTTAAACACATGGCACATCAGCCTCTGAAAGGTAGTTGGTGCATTGGTAAGCCCAAATGGCATTACTCAAAAAGCAAATATGCCCCACTCTATGGCAAAAGTTATCTTATGCTGATCTTCTAGAGCAAGGGTCACTTGATTGTAGACAGAGAATCCATCAAGGAAGCTATATACTTCCTTGCCTGTTACTCTTTCTAATAGATACTCAGTGATAGGAAGCAAATAACTATCTATAATTGTGGCTGCATTAATTTTCTTCAAGTTAATGCAAACTCGTAAGTTGTCATTCTTTTTGGACACCACTACAATGGGGGATACTCATTCAGTGTGCTCAATTTCATAGATAAACCCATCTTCTACTAAAGGATCTATCTCTTTCTTCATCTTGGAAGCATAATTATCATTATATGGCTAAGGCTTCTGCTTAGAGGGTTTGGCATCAGAGGTCATGGGGATTGTATGTGAGAATACGTCGGGTTCTACTTCTTTTTAAGTCCTTATAACTCCATGCAAACACATCCCTATATTCTCTTAGCAAGGCTATCAATTCTTGCTCCTCGTCCTCTGACAAATCATGTCCTATGTACGTGCATCGTTCTTCACCTTCCTCTATGGTCATAATCATTCTCTTATTTTTCTCTTTGTTATCATAGGCCTCTCCTACCAATGCTCCATGTTTAGGCATCCTTATCATGAGTCTCCTATCTTCTATCTCATACTTCTTAAAATTTTTAGGGACCACAAACAAAGATTCTTCCTCCTCTGGTATGACTTTTCTCTTATTCCTTTTCTTTTCCTCACTCTTACTGGTCACTTGTGTGGTTAATCTCACATCATTCATAAACTCCTCGTGCCTTTGGGGGTGAGCTTCTACTTCATACAAGAATTCTTCTTCTAATGCATGATTCCTTGGTCTAGGTATCAAGCCCCATGTATCATTCTCAAGTAGAGCATTAAGCTCTTCCTTCATTTATTTTTCACCATAAAGAACTGTCCAAAACTGGCTACAAAAGAGGCAAAGAAAAAGGAGGATGGAATGGTTGTTGCAGAAGCCTCTACACCAAAAATAGAGTCTGCTAATCTTGTGCAAGAAGAAGAATGGGCATTTACTACTATTTGCAGTTTTGACCCATCTTCTCATGAGCAGTGCATGTCTGCAGTGGACTCAAATGTTTGGTACTTTGATAGTGGGGCGACAAAACATATTACCTCGCACTGTAGTTTCTTCTCTTCACTCGAGCCTGCCCCTACAGGGAATACTGTCACATGCACCAACAACTCCCCTTATCCTATTATGGGAGTTGGTAAGATCATTTTGACTACTGCTGATGGTAGTTCTTTCACCTTGTCAGATGCTTTATTTGTGCCAGGGATCAAGAAGAATCTGTTATCAGCTTCTGCATTAGCCAAGATTGGCTTGGTTGTGAAATTTGTTGATGACAGATGTACAGTTCATGATCTGTCAAATGGTGATGTTATTATTGCTTATGGCATTTTATGTCGTGGGCTGTATAAGCTCATAGACTATGAAAGATCTGTGAATGATTCGGCATGTGTAGTTCATGATTCTCAGGCTATGTCAGATGCAAAGCTTTGGCATGCACGCTTTGGTCATCTGAATTTTGCTAGTTTGCTACGCCTGCAGAAATCTGATATGGTGTCTTCTTTGCCCAAGCTTGAGGCACCTAGAAAACATGTATGTGAAGGCTGTATTTTGGGCAAAATGCAGCGTTCCTCCTTTCCAAAAGATGGTTCAGTTCAAGCTACGCAGAAATTGTAGCTTGTACATAGTGATGTCTGTGGTCTTATGCAGACACCTTCTTTTGGAAACTATCTTTACTTCGTGACTTTCATTGATGATTTTTCCAGGCATGCATGGGTATATCCATTGAAGGCAAAGTCCAAAGTGTTTTTGTGCTTTAAACAGTTTTTAGTTTTGGTTGAAAATCTATCAGGATGTAAAATGGGCACTCTCCGTTCTGATCGAGGGGGGGATATATGTCTTTTGATTTTAATGCATTTCTAGCTGAATGTGGGATAAAAAACCAGTGTACAGTTCCGTATACACCTCAACAGAATGGAGTAAATGGAAGAACAGGTTACTCATGGAGATGGCGAGTTGTATGGTCAAGAGTTAGGCTTTACCACGTAGTTTCTGGCTTGAGGCTGTCATATGTGCAGCATATGTACTTAACAGGTGTCCCACTAAAGAGCTGCAGTCTATCACTCCATATGAGGCTTGGCATGATTGCAAGCCATATGTTGCTCATCTACGGGTTTTTGGTTGTTTGGCATATACACTAGTGCCTGAACAACATCGCAGAAAATTGGATGATAAGGCAGTAAAATGTATTTTTGTTGGGTACAGTTCTGAAAGTAAAGGCTATCATCTGTATCATCCACAGACTAAACGCATTCTGGTTAGCCGTGATGTTGTTTTTGTGGAAGATGTTATTCAACCATTGCTTTCATGTACTAAGGAGACATCTGTTAGCTCCAAAGACATGTATGATACTTTGATGCCTCTTTTTATAGGTGGACAGTCTACTGTTGGTCTTAATGAGGCAACTTCTCAGCCTTTGCAGGTTTCATGTAATGATGCAGATCATCCCATTTCTGATGCAAATTTACATGATGCACTTGTTGATGAGAGAGCTGATATTGAGGAGGCAAAAACTATGCCAAAATGGCTGGTGCAGACTTTGCGTGACAACAAAGTAGATGCACCTTTGTCATATCGTACTCGTTCAGGCTCTCATAGTGCCTCCTTTGCATCAGATTGCTATGCTATGGCTGCATCTAGTCTCTGTGATGAGAATGAGCCTGTTTCTTTTGATGAAGCACAAAATTAAGAAAATTGGATGGCTACTATGCAATCTGAATATGATGCTATAATGAAGAATGGTACTTGGTCTTTATGTGACTTGCCTCCTGGCAAGAAAGCCATTGGTACTAAGTGGGTATACAAGCTGAAGCGTAAACCTGATGGTATAGTTGACAGGTATAAGGCTAGGCTTCTTGCAAAGGGTTATGCACAGGAAAGAGGCATTGATTTTGATGAGACCTTTGCACCCACATGTCGTATGACTACTGTTCCGAGCATCTATGCACTTGCAGCCCATCATGGTTGGAATGCACATCAGTTGGACATTAAAACTGCATTTCTGAATGGTGACTTGCATGAAGAAGTGTATGTTTTTTAGCCCAGTGGTTTTGTGCAGAAAGGGCATGAAAACCAGGTGTGCTGGTTAAAGAAGGCATTATATGGTTTAAAGCAAGCACCACGTGCTTGGTATGAGACGATACATGCCTATCTGATTGCACATGGTTTTGTGAACAGTCCAACTGAGAGCACCTTATATGTTAAGTGTGCTAATGATGTGCTTCTGATCATTGTTGTCTATGTTGATGACATGCTGCTCACTGGTCCTATTGAGAATCATATTGCTTATTTTAAGGCTGATTTGCATGCCTCATTTGAGATGTCTGATTTGGGGCATTTGCATCACTATTTGGGCATTCAATTTATGCAAGTTGAGGTGGATTGGCTTTGTGTCGTACGAAATATATTGACACATTATTGCAGTGTTTTGGCCTTGAAGACTGTAAGCCTATTTCCACTCCTATGGAGACAGGTTTATGATTGAGTCTTCATGATGCTGGAGATGCATTTGATGTTGTCCTCTATCAGCAGGCTGTTGGATGCCTGATTTACTTATGCATTACTCGGCTAGATATTCAGTTTGTTGTCTCACAGATGAGCAGGTTTATGCATTGCCCAAGTGTTAAGCATTGGCAGGTTAAGCGCATCTTTCGCTACTTGAGTGGTACTCGGCTACTTGGGTTGTTTTATCCCAAGGGGGGATCACTACCGCCAGATTTGCATGCTTTTTCTTACTCGGACTGGGCTGGTTGCTATGACACTCCTGTGTCCACTAGTGGCTTTTGCTTCATGCTTGGTAGCTCATGTATATCTTGGTTGAGCAAGAAGCAGCCGATTGTGGCCACTTCCAGTTATGAGGTTGAGTATAGGGTAGCTTTCACAGCTACTGTTGAGTGTGTGTGGCTCAGATGCCTTGTGGCTGATTTGGGTGTTGGTTAGTCCTCTGCCACCACCATCTTCACTGACAGTCAGAGGGCATTGGCAATTGCGAGGAACCCTGTGTTCCATGCTCGCACTAAGCACATTGAGGTGCATTATCATTATGTCAGGGAGAGGTTCTCTGCTGGGGAGATCAGCTTGGCATATGTGCCCACGCAAGAGAACATTGCAAACCTTTTCACGAAGGTTCTGCCTAGGGAGAAGTTTGAAGCTTTCCGCAAAGCTTTGGGCTCACTTCCTTTCGTGGAGTGATTTCCACATAGCTTGTCACTTCCTTATACATGAGTGCCAGCTCCTTGTTCACCGCATCACTCCCAGGGGGAATTTGTTGATATATTTAGGTAGTGATGTGTGTGAACACTCTAGGACCGCCAGGGCACTTTTTTCCCTCTTTAGGAGGTTTTTTTCCCCCGGCTTGTATATACGCCTATTGCCCTAATGGGCTACTTATCTTTGTACATTCTCTAGTAATACATTCAGTCTTGTGTGTTGTGCTCCAAGCTTCTTCTACTTCCTCGTGATGTTTGCGTGCTTCCGCAGACGTCTAACTCCAACAATATGCATTCAAGATTTTGTTCATTTTTTCATTGAGCAAAAGCTTGTGATTTGTTTCTTTTCCACTACCACTGATTTACTTAGGTTTAAACGTACTATTCTAAAATCATAAAAAAATACAAAACCAAAAAATATAAAAAATATTGACTATCACCATATCCTAGTATGGATTCAGGACCATCAACCCCTTCTAGGAGAGATACACTCATGGAAGAGCAACCCGTAGATCCCATGCAGACCAAGAGTAATATGATTACCAATCTAGAAAGCACACTTTGTGATATCTTGGTATACGTTAGTGGGTCCAAGAAAGAGGAAGATGTGCCAGAGCCTAACTTGCCAGGGATGGATGTTGATGCTCCAGATGAGCCTCTAGCTCCAGAAATTCCTAGAGATAGCATCCTAGTTAGAGAGGCCATATGGCAGCTTAAATATCTTAAGCCACCTAGATATCATGGTTCGACTAGTCTAGGACTGCTGATGCTATTGAGCAGTGGCTCGACAAGTGAGATCATTGCTTTTGCTTGTGTCATATCGTGGATGATAGACACAAGATTGAACAGGCCACATATAACCTTATGGACGTCGCCCATAGGTAGTGGCACAAGATCGAACAAGATAAGAAAGAGCCCAAGACTTGGGATCAGTTCAAGGTCTTGTTCTATAATAATTTTGTACTGCCTAATGAGAGGTCTAGAGTGCTAGACACCTGCAGGGTTCTTCATCAGTCAAAAGAATCAGACAGTTCAGGAGTATGTGGATAAGTATAGAGAGGTGCTTCTTAAAGTGCCTAATACTATCCCATAGTTTCTCCAAGTCCATAAGTTCATCTTGGGACTTAGGGAAACTATTAGACCATTGGTGAGGAAGGAGAGATGTGAGTCCTTGACATAGGCCATGGACATGGCTTTAGTCTATGAGGATGGCCATAGGGGCACAAGCTTCTATGGCCAGAGGTCCTCATGGCCTAAGTTCAGTCGATCCTTCCACACATCTAGTTCATAGCCTTCTAGAGAGGCTAAGCAGGTGCATATGATCAAGACAGTTGCAAGAGGTAAGAGAAAAGTGTCTGCTCTGGCTGAGAGGGCTTATAATAAGTCTATACTTACCCCTCAGCAGAAAGATAAGGCAATGAAAGAAGAATTATGCTATGGGTGTCTAGGGCATCACCTATTCAAGGACTGTCCTAAGAAAAAGAAGATAGCAACCACCATAGTCATAAATCCCACTCAACCAGGGAGTGATGATAGCGGATGAGGACTTTGGAGATCCTCCATCACGGCTATCATTTCGCATAGTGTCCATGATAGTCACAAAGAAGGTCTCAATTGTGCCAGACACTGTGCTTTCACCACTGGCACAAAAAGGATATCAGTTCCTAGACACAAGTCATTGTCATGAGGGGAGTCATGGTAGGACAACCTGTCAAGGTACTCTTTGACATTGGATCAACATAATGTCATTAGTTCCTGACTAGTCAAGAGGTTCAATCTAGAGACTGTGCCGTCAGAGTATACATACATAGTAGAGTTAGCTGATGGGAAGGGAATTGAGACATGGGATCGACGAGTTGTTGATCTGCCTATTCAGATCTAGTCCTATAAGGACAGATTGGATTTTGAGAAAGCAAGACTAGCACGTTTCGATGTAGTCCTCAGTAAGAAGTGGCATGCAAGGAAGAGACCAACCATTGACTTTGCTTTGCATGTTTATCATTTTGAGAGCATGAAGGGAGGTGACTACTAATCCATGGAGAGCTAGATCTCCAAGAGACATGATTGGTAAATGCTACCAAGTTGCTTAAGATTGACTATAAGTACATTTACTTCCTTTATTTTGTGCATTCATCGTGTATTATGATGGATTCATGCATTCATGGAGACTCTAGTTGGAATGTTCAAGCACTTTCAGTGAAACTGAGAGCAGAGTTCCAAGAGTTGTTCTTGAAAGAATTACCTTCTGGTTTGCCTCCTTGCAAGAACATAGAGCATAGAATTGAAGTGGTATCGAGAACGAGTCTGACTGCTCAGCCACCATTTCGAATGAGTTTGCAAGAGGAGAATGAAGTCTGCAAGGTCATGGACCAGTACCTATAGAAAGCGCTAATTAGACCCAGCTATTCACCCTTGCAACACCAGTTCTTCTAGTGAAGAAGAAAGACGGATCTTATAGGATGTGTGTCGACTATCGAGCACTCAATAAGATTACTATCAAACATAGATATCCCATGCCCAAGATTGATTATCTTTTAGATGCTCTAGGTGGAGCCTTTGTATTTAGTAAAATAGATTTAAAAAGTGGCTACCATCAGATTAGAGTAAGAGATCATGATGTACATAAGATAGCTTTCAAGACCTGTTTTGGTCATTATGAGTATTTGGTCATCATGAGTATTTGGTCATGGCATTTGTTTTGACTAATGCACTAGCTACACTTATGATATTAATGAATGACATTTTATGATTGTTCATTGGAAAATGTGTTGTTGATTTTGTTGATGATTTGTTAGTGTATAATAGGATTGTGCATGAGCATGAAAATCATCTGAGATTAGTATTAAATGTTTTAAAAGAAAATCAGTTGTATGTTAATCCAAAGAAGACTCAATTGTTTCTTCCAAGGATTGAGTATCTAGGGCATGTGGTATCCGCTGATGGGATTCAAATAGATCCCAAGAAGGTCTCAGTTATATTATCTTGGCCTACTCCTTAGGATCAGGGGCAATTACGATCATTTCTAGGACTTTTCGATTTCTATCAAAAATTCATTTCTTCTTATTCGTCGATAGAAGCACCTATGAAAAACTTACTTCAAGGAAAAGTTCCATCTGCATGGAACTGAGAACAACAAGAGAGTTTTGATACTCTGAAATAAGCTATTTTAGAGGCTCCTATAGTTGAAGTGGTAGTTCCACAAAAACCCTTTGAGTTAGAGACAGATGCTAGTGGCATAGCCATAGGTGCAATTTTGAGCCAAGATGGCAGGGCAATCACTTTTGAAAGTAACCAAATTGACTAGTGCCTAGCACACCTGGCCAGGGCATGAACAAGAGTTGTATGTAGTGGTGCATGCACTTAAAGTCTGGGGACACTGACTTTATGGTGTAGACTTTAAAGTATACATAGATCACCATACACTTAAGTATTTTTTAGTTAGCTAGATCTTCAAGGTAGACAAGCTCGTTGGGCTGAGCTCATGCACGAGTTTCACATGGAAATCTTGTATTAAAGAGGCAAAGAGAATATAGTTGTTGATGTATTATCACGGATAATGTATCAAATGAGCTTCACAGTTCTAGAAAGCTCATTGCTTCAAGAGATAAAGGAAGCAAAGGTGGAAGATCCACATTTGTTACAGATTATTCAAGCCATCAGTGATGACTCTATTATAGGAGATGGGGTAGTTCGAGTTGTTGCTTCACGTAGCAGAGCAAACAATTCCACTCCATATTCCGATTTCTCATAGGAGAATGGAATAGTCAAACGGAAAGGAAAGGTTTGCATACCAGATTCCTGGTATTTGAGAAGAAAAGTCATGCATGATAACCATGATGTGCCTTGCGTAGGACATCCTAGTGTTGACAAGATAATACAGCTTGTTATAAGAACATTTTGGTGGCATGGATTAGCCAGAGATGTCAACACTTATGGTCAAATGCTTTATGTGTCAAGTCAACAAAGTAGAAAGGGTAAAGACACTAGGTTTTTTGCATCCTTTACAGATTCTAGATCATAACTGGGATAATGTATCCATGGACTTCATAGTGGGGTTATCGTGGACCCAAAGGAAACAGGATACTATCCTAGTTATGGTAGACAGATTGAGCTAGATGGCTCATTTCATACCCACGCAGGGGACTATAGAAGCTCCATACGTACAAAGTTGTTTATCCAGCATGTCTTCATATTGCATGGGTTACCGACATCCATAGTTTCAGATAGGGATGTCAGATTCACGTGACACTTCTAGAAGTTTGTATTCGACAAACTGAAGGTGTCATTAAAGATGAGTAGTGGTGATCATCCTCAAACAGATGGTCAGACCGAGAGGGCCAACCAGATTCTAGAGGACATGTTGAGGGCATATGTGTCTAAGAGACACACAGATTGGGATAGTTATTTGCCACTAGTTGAGTTTGCTTGTAACAATAGGCCTCTGTTGAGGGAGAGTCAAGTAAAAAGAAGAAAAGAAGAAGACAACGAAAGAAGCAGCTTCACTAAAAGGAAATATCTGAAGATATATCTCTGCAAGAAGCCCCGCAGGGGCGCAACACCCATCTCTGCACAGAGCCCCGCAGGGGCACACACACCAAGGAAAAGCACGCAGCTGAGAGGAGGAACCAGGGCCAACAAGTATTCCATATGTGGGTGCTTCAACCTCTTGAGTTACAGAGGATTCAGATCAAGGCTTACGAGCTACATCCGCATATGTGCACTAATGGCGTGCGTGGCAAACCGAATCAACCAGCTTGGAGTAATGCAACCAGGTCCGATGTGTGCAACCAGGACAAATCAGAGCGGCTCTAAAACGTAATGCAAGATCAAGAATCAGGCAATACTGACCACTGGATGCGTGCGGAAAACAAACTGAGGACAAGAAGCAAAGCCTGTCAAGGGACGACAGAGACGAAGAGGGGAAGAGTGTTGCAGAGCTAAAGAAAGCACAAAGCAGAGAAAAAGACGGGCCCCAAAATTTTTCCGATTTGGACATCATATTTTTGTATCATAATCATTCTTGTAATATATTTTCCATTGTAAATGCACTAGAGGAGTCCTCTAGATGCATCCCCACAGAAGATTAGAGATTTACCCATGTAAAATAGTAGGAAATTAGTCTTTTAGTGAATAAAGTGCCGGTCTCTTGTGTGAAAGGATCATTTTTAGGGCACTAGTATATAAGTCAAATGTGACTCTTTGTAAAGAACTTTTTGCCATTGTGAGAATAGAGAGCACAGAAATTCGAATTTGTGTTTTCTTCACTCCATATCTCCTTCTCTGTGAGCTTGTATGCATGTGTATTTCTTGGAAAGAGTGCTTGTGAGTGTTGTCTATCCATGAAAGTGTTTATTTGCTGTAGGTAAGGTGTGTGTGAAGGGTAGGAAGTGCTGATGTGTAGGAAAGTATTCCCGCAACTCAGTATTTTGCTCATAACTTGAAGTAGGAGCATCAGAATTGAGTGAAACCATTGCCATTGGATGCGTCTTCTCGAGAGCTTCGAAACGCATATGCTATTTGCTATATTTGGAGCTCGGAGCTGAGAGAAAAGTCCAAAATACTGACGGTTGCTGCACCAAGTATCGTTTCGCCATGACCAACAGTTGAAGCTTGTTTGGATAAGTCTTTGCCTTATTTACACTCTTTGAGCAGTTCATTTGCATTGATTATCACATGATTGCATGTCCTCATACTCTCGGCTAGGTTTGCATACTCCTTGGATTGATAATTAAAAGCGTGTATCCCCACTATATGCACTTGAGAGGGGATTGAGGTATAGTCTCTCTCTCCGCAAGTCCCTAAGTTGGTTTCTAGATCCCTTTCGTGAACACTAAGGGAGGTCGTTTCGTTTCCTTGATGTTTACAGCTCCTTTTGTTCTGTTCGCTTCCTCCATTGTTCTAGTGAAATTGGCATTGCTTTTCCAATTTCTTGGATGACTCCTACGTGTTGTTGTCTTTCGCCTTGTCTGATGTAGTACCTCTTCTTTTGTCTTTAACTCCTGTTTAGCTGCTTGTTTGAGCTTTTTGGGGATCCATATCTGAAGTCGCGATCTCTGAGCTTCGAGCAAAGTCTTAGGGATCCATACTTGCACTGATTCTTCCTGTATGTACTTCTGTGAAGCTGGTTTGGTGATTCCTGTTTCCTTCTTAAGAGTGGGTGCGGACGCTTCTCGACTCTGTATTTGATCCCTGCGTACCCACTTATATTTGGGTGGGCCTTGATCTGAGTTTCTACTTATTGGTTTCCAGTAGTGCGATCTTTTGACGTTTTGAGCATGTGTAGGAGAGCCAGTCTCCTTAACGGTTGGCTTTCCCTCAACTGCATTGGATGACTTTGACTCTCTTGCTGACGTCGCTAGGATTGAGGTTTCAGCTTCTATGCGTTTGGTTTCTGACTTGTGAGCATTGTTGATACTTTCTAATGTCGTTCTCTGAACTTCCCCTGAACTTGGTATTATATTTGTTTGAATACATGGTTTCTCTTCAAGTAAGCTGAAAATTTCCTTATGCCCTATCTTAGCCGAAATATAGCCTTGAGCTAGATGGATACACGCCTCAGTCTCTATGATCCAGTCGTGTCCTAGGATGAAGTCTTCTATCAAATCTTCATCCTCGCACACTAGAACTCTTTGTTCCATTGAGGAATTTCCTAGGTGGAGGGATACATTCGTGGTTCCCATACATTCTAGGGTGTGACCTCCAATTCCTATTAATCGGGCTTTTGTGGGATTCAATTCTAATTGCAGCTCTTTTGCTATTCTCTTTTGCATGCAACTAAGTCCTGCTCCTGAGTCTATCAATGCATCTATCAATTTGTACTCTGTCTTGCCAATCCCTAGGTTTAGGTAAGGTTGCGTTTTACACATACCTGTTGTGTCATGATTATCGACTTGGTAATTTGCCATAGGGATGGGCTCTTCTCCTTGGAGATAACGTTCATCTCTTTGCCTGATCCACTCTTTCCGTTTCTTAATGCGCTCTAGTGCTTCTTGTCAAGCTTCCTCTCTAATTCGCTCTTCTTCCTTTTTCCTATTTTGAGCACCTACCAATCGTGTTAGCATTTGATCAGTCAAGGGCTCCATGAATCGTCTTACTCTGCATCCACTGATGTAGTTGGGAAGAATGTCTCCGTCTAGCGTGGCGAGATTGACTGCACCACTAGTAGAGATTCGATTTATGATCAAAGGTCCGTATCCGCGTTTTTGTAACTTCTTGGCATGTTGTTTCAGGGTGTATACTAGGACTAAGTCTCCTTCTTTAAGTCCCTTGTCTTTTATATGTGCATCATAATATGCCTTTTGTCTCCGTTTAGCAGCATAAATGCCTGCTACTGCTTGCAATCTTGTCTCATGTAACTTTTCTATTTGATCTAGTTGTTGGGATAATTCATGACCGTTCCATTCATATTGCTGGGCCACTTTCAATGTAGGCACTAAGAAGTCAATTGGCAAAATTGCATTTTTCCCATACACTAAATTGAAAGGTGTAGTTCCAATGGCCGTTTTATATGCAACTCGGAATGCCCAAATTGCATGATGCAATTGTTTGTCCCAATCAGACCTTCCATTATGGACAAGCTTAGTCAACACCGTGCACAGTACTTTGTTAGAGCTCTCAGCTTGTCCATTGGCTTGGGGATGGTATGGTGCTGATTTTTTATGAATCACTAAGAACTCGTTCATTAATGACTCGATTACCTCATTGAGGAAGTGCGTTCCCCGATCGCTAACAATCTCAATGGGCAAGCCAAAGTGGGTGAAGATATGCTCAAAGAGAAATTTTGCGATAGTTTGAGCATCATTCTTTCTAGTGGCTTTCACTTCTACCCATTTAGTTAAGTAGTCAGTGGCTACTATGATGTACTCCGCATGTGATCCTTTGGCAGGTGGATTGATATGTCCAATGAAGTCTATACCCCATTTTGTGAAGGCTCTAGCGCATATCATTGGTCTTAATGGCATGTCATCTCTCCGAATTGGGTATTTAGTTCTCTGACAAGTCTCACAACTTCGTACATACGTTTCAGCATCCATGTGTAGAGTTGGCCACCACAAGCCCGCAAAGAGAATCATTTTAACAATCCTTTAAGCCGAAAAATGACCTCCTGCAGCACCTGCATGTGCCATTTCTAATATGGGTAAATATTCTCCTTCATGCACACATAATCTGAGTTGGTTATCTTTCCCTCGTTTGAACAATTGTTTTCCTATGAGAATGTAGTCCTTGCTCATTTCCTCTAAGGATCGCTTTCTTGCTAAGCTGGTTCCTAACTCATGTTCTTGAGTTTTTAAGAATTTCACTAGAGTTGTACTCCAATTGGGTGCTATGGTCGAAAAAGGTAGAGACATATGATCTTCGGGAACCGTCTCTCGGCATTCTTCACAATTACTTACGTGGTCGTGAACATTCTTGGGCATGTCAGGCCAATACACTCCTAATCTTTTCAATTCTTGGATGGTTCCATGAGTCCCTTGGTGTGTCCTCCATTTGTTCACATGTGCTTGCTCAATTAGTTGCGTTTGTTCATCCTCATCAACACATCTGAATAACACTCCGTTGGGTTCCTTGTAGTATACACTACCTGACACAATGTGTAAGTTCCTCGATTGAAGAATTTCTTTCTTGCTATTCCTATTGATAGAGTGTTGAGGGCCATGAGTGAGTATAGGGATCAATTTCTCTGCCCACTTTGGGCAAACTTCTAGATTGAACAAATAAGCATCTGGTAGATCGTCGGGTACTCCACTTGGTGGCTCTCCGTGTGTTAGCCTCGAAAGGTGGTCTGCTCTCACATGTGTGTTCCCCTTTTTCACTATTACTTCGAAGTCAAACTCCATTAGTAGTAGAAACCATCGTACCAACCTTCCCGTGTTACAAGGCTTATTGACTAAGTACAACAAAGCTTGATGGTCTATGAAGAATTTGAATTTGTTGGCTAAAAGATAATGTCTGAATTTCTTCACTGCGTATACCATTCCTAAGCCTTCTCGTTCCGTAGTGGTATAATTTCTTTCTGCTTGATTCAGTTGTCTACTCGCATAAGCAATTGGATGATCAAGCTTGCCTTCATCAGCCGGCTGGGCTAAGATGCATCCAATGGCATAGTTAGAAGCGTCAACATGAATATGAAAAGGCTTGTTCCAGTTGGGTGATTTCAGAATTGGGGCAGTGCTAAGTCTCTTTTTCAACTCGGTGAATGCCTTCTCGCACTCTTCTGTCCAAGTAAATTGAGTCAAGAGACCATACAAGGGTTTTGCTATTATGGCATACATGTGAATGAACCTACGGTAGTATCCACAATGTCCCATAAAAGCTTGCACTTCCTTTGCATTCTTGGGTCTTGGTAAGTCTAAGATGACTTTAATCTTGTCCTCATCCGTTGATATTCCATTTCTCGAAACTATGTGTCCTAGAATTTTCCCTTGCCTTACCATGAAGACACATTTCTCGGGGTTTAAGCAGACTCGGTACTGTCTACATTTGTTGAATATCTTCCTCAACTCGGGAATGTGATCGGGTCTTCGATTGGAGTACGTGCAAAGGTCATCTACATATACTTCCATGCTTTTTTTCAGAAATTCCTTGAAAACATGACACATCAATCTCTGGAAGGTGGCTGGAGCATTAGTGAGTCCAAAGGGCATCACTCTGAATGCATACACTCCCCATTCAGTGGCGAATGCTGTCTTATGTTGATCCTCAGTCGCAATAGCTACCTGGTTGTATCCGGAGAATCCATCTAGGAAGCTATAGACCTCCTTACCTGCTACTCTCTCTAATAAATGGTCCGTGATAGGTAGTGGGTAGTTGTCACGTATAGTGGCTGAATTCACCTTCTTCAAATTTATGCACACTCTCAATTTTCCATTTTTCTTAGGCACTACTACTAGTGGCGATACCCACTCGGTATGTTCTATCTCGTATATGAATCCTGCTGCTAGTAGTTTGTCTATTTCTTCCTTAATCTTTGCTGCGTAGACTTCATTGTATGTATAAGGACGTTGTTTGGAGGGTTTTGCATCTGCTGTCATTGGTATTCGATGGGAACAAATAGTGGGTTCTACCCCTTTGAGATCCTTATAGGTCCATGCGAATACATCTCGGTACTCCCGAATAAGATATATGAGTTCCTCTTCCTCTCCTTCAGACACATCTTTACCAATATATGTGCATCTTTCTTCTCCTTCCTCAACTGTCACAACAATTTTTTTCGTTTGTTCCTTGTTGTCATACGCTTCCCCGTCTCGTGCCTCTCGTTGAGGCATTTGAATAGCCACTTTTCTTTCCTCCACTTCGTATTTTTTAAAGTGTTCAGGAACTTCAAAAAGATCTGGGTCCGGCCCTACTTTACTCCTGTTCTCCTCCTGCCTGTGTATTGCAGTAGTAGTTTCAATTGCTAAGATCTTTGTTGGTTCCTGTTCCTTCTGGTTCTGAATAGTATTTAAGCAGCTTTCTTCGTAATCAAATTCTGG
This sequence comes from Ceratopteris richardii, assembly GCA_020310875.1. Classification (NCBI taxonomy): domain Eukaryota; kingdom Viridiplantae; phylum Streptophyta; class Polypodiopsida; order Polypodiales; family Pteridaceae; genus Ceratopteris; species Ceratopteris richardii. The sequence continues at coordinate 3,745,053 of CM035422.1, read as the reverse complement.
TTCCATTTCTATGCTTTCATATTCCTCTCTCCACTCTTTTTCCAGGATTTCCCCTTCTCCTACTTCTTGAAGGACAACCATATAGAGATTTACATCATAACCTTCCTCATCTATGCATTCATTCATCGTCAAAACTTCCTCATTTACACACACATCTAGAGTTGCCAAGATTTCCATCCATCCATGTGGCTCAAAGATCTCATCAGAGAAAATTTGAGGTGTGTAAGTGGGGTCCTCTACGGATCTATGGTTAGGATGTCCTATCGGCCATGGTTGCCTTTTGCTCTCTTCTCTCTTGAATTCCTTACACATCCACAACTGGGCATCTTCATGCATCCAAGATTGATCACTTGATCCAGCACTGTGAATGGATAAGTCATCTTCTTCTCGGTGTACAGGATTCCATTGTAGTGGAGGGACTTCTCGATAAGCAAATGTGTGCAAATTTATTTTGGTGGTGTTTCCCTGATGTTGCAGGTATAACGAATCTCTTCCCCAATCCTGTACTACCCGCATTTGTCTCATGAAGGGTCGTCCTAATATCATCTCGTAGTTGTTTGCTTTCTCGAATTTACAGATGGCTAGGGTGTGTTCGAATTCTACACCGCAAGTGGTTAGTTTGATCCTTTCCAATATTCCTAAGGGTTTTTCTACATGACCGTCTGCTAATTGGAGTTTCATGCGTGTGGGTCGTAAGGCAGGTTTTCCCCATTTTTCCCAGATTTCCTTAGTGGCAATTCCTACCCCGGCTCCCGTATCTAGAATAGCCTTGGTCATGTACCCATTGTGTGTGACTGGTAGACAAGTATTACCCTCATCCCCTTCACTAAACTCTCCCACTTTGTCCACAGGAACTTGTATTGTGGAGTTATTTTCCTTCTCCTTTTCTGTCGGTCCTCCAATCTCTGGCTGTGATTCTAATTGGTTTGCCATTTGCTTCCATAATTGTGGTTTAAGTTGAAGCAATTCTTCCACTGTTAATTTGCATCGTACTTTTGTTTTCTTTAATTCTGTTAGATTGTGTGAACTCTCTTCTACTTTTTCCTTTCCCTTTCCATGCACTGTGGGTGCTCGGATTATTACTGACTCCCTTTCGTATTCTCCCATGTAATTAGGCAACGTTGAAATGCTTATGGTTTCCTCTCTTCCTCTGTCAAGTCTTGACACTTCTTCGTACACTTCCTCCAAGTTGGGGTGAAGTTGACAATCTTCCCCATCTATTTCTTCAAAAGGAGGTGTATTATCTCCATTCTTCTTCCATTGCTCCTCTCGTATTCTGTTCCATAAGTCTTTTGGCCAATCTGCCTCTAGATCTGGGATTATTGACATCGATTCCTCTTGGGTTGTTATCTGGCCGCTTTGGTCATCTTCTTTCCTAGGTTCTTTGTTATTGGACTTTAAGCATTCTTCATACAGACTATGTGCAATCGTGGTCTCTGGTAGAATTGGGATAGGCTTTTCTAGGGTTGCTTGTGCTACTTCTATGAGTTTCCTGCATATGGTCAGTCTTTCTTTTTCTATTTCTCCTTTAGGGTAGATTTTTTCATGTTGTTCAACGCTTGGGCCCATCTTGATTCTAGCTTGGTAGGCTTTCAACCACATGTCTAAGTCGTCTGGCTTTGGGTCTGCTAGAATTGATCCGGGCTTCTCCCTATCTGAGCTAGGTTCGGGTAGCTCAGGGATCTCCTTCGGATTCCCTTGTTCCTTGGGCTTATTCGTTTTTTTTGTTTGCTTTTTACTGTTTATAGTCTTGTTTTTTGCCCATTTGTCCTTGAGTTTCTCTCGTCTTTCCTTCCATTTCTGAGCTTTCGGGTTCCGGGGGTTTTCACATGGGTCCTCAGAATCTTCCACTCTCTGAATTGAAGGGCTTATTTTTTTGTTGCTTTTTTGTTTCTCTTCTGAGTGCTGTTCTTTTTGTTGCTTCGTTTGGGCTCTCGTAATGGCCTTTAGTGGCACCGTGTACTCCTTATCACTTCCGGATCCTTCAATGACTTCAATCACATTGATAGGTGCAGTGTCTTGGGATTTGGCTGGGTTCTTAGGGCAATCTCTAAAAAGATGTTCCTTTCCACAATCACTGCAATACCCTTCCCAAACTCTTGGTGGTGGTGGATTATAAGGTCGAGGGCATTCCCTAATGAAGTGATCCCCTCCGCATCTATAGCATGGTCCTCTCTGCACCGGTGGTCTAACAGGAGGTCTCATGGGTTGTTGTGCTTTAGGAGCCGTATACATTAAGGTGGTGGTTTCTGCTCCATATGTCTGATCATAGCCCTCATAACCATAATAAGCCGTGTCATATGTTGGTTCATATTCCATCATGTTGGCTTCATATGGATAGTACTCCCCTAGTGGAGGTTCATACCCTGGGTTGGTTGATTCCACATTGGTCATTATTGATGCTGGTACTATGGCTCTCTCTAAGTTTCCTTCTGGTTGAGCATACTTCACTGGTACTGCTTGTTGAGGTTGTGATAGCTGGGGTCCCAGTACTGGTTGTGGTGGTGGGTACGGTGCTTGCTCATATTGTCTTGGTGCTCCTCCTGGTGTTGGATAAGGATTGTATCTAGGCATCTCCCTACCAGGTTCTCTTGGTCGAAATCCATATGGTCGGTATTGAGGTGGTTGGATAGGCTGTGCTTGCCTATTGAAGGGACAGTTTTCCGTGGTGTGATTGGTGTATTTTTGCTCGATGTGGCAGTATGAAGAAGTCCCATGTTGTTGTTGTCTGTAGTATGGATACGTAGGTTGTGCACCGGCCCCTCCTCGGACGCATAAGTGTGTGGGGTGTTCTCCTCCACATAAATTACATCTTCGTAGCACAGGCACTCTTTGTGCTGGGTTTTGGTAGGCTCTCTGTCCCTGGACTCCTAGTTTCTTTGCTAATAATTCCGCTAATTCTTCCATGTTACTGGAGTTGGACGTGATAGTACTCCTTAAATCTTTTGTTTTAGTGAGGTCGGTTGTACCTTTGAGATCCTCGGCGAGGTTGTCTTCCAAATCAATGCACTCTTGAAGACACTCACTCAGTGTTTGTAATCTCTTCACATACACCAGTGTTCTTAGGGTTCCGTTGGTGAGTCCATCTAGAAATAGTGAAATCATCTTTTGTTGAGTGGGTCTCTCAGCTGCTGGGCATCTATCCACATACTGATTGAATCTTCGGGCCGCGGTCTTCACGGTTTCATCAGGGTTTTGTTTAAAGCTATGGATTAAAGATGCAGAATTGTGTTTAATCCCTCTCTTTGTGAATTCTCCAATGAATTCTTGAAAGAATTGTTCCATGTTTCCAAATTGATTGGGATCTAAAGGTTGGAACCAAGTTAGAGCAGTCCCTGTGAGGGTGAGCCCAAAAGACTCATACTGCACAAAGAAGTCCTCTACTTGCTCCGCTCTTAGAACTTGTTTAAATTCTGTGATATGATCATATGGCTCTCCCAGCCCATCATAATGGTTTCTTACACATTTAGCTATTTGGATAGGTCTCAGCCTTCTCATTGGTTCAGGTGGTCTGGGCATCACAGGGAAGACTGGGATAGCTGGTTGTAATGGCGGTACTCCCGGCTGTCTTCTTGCCGGTGGTTGTGGTCTTGCTGGTGGTCGGTACTGGTTCCCTATCCCTGCGTGGGCCTGATTGTGTGTGTGCACTCATGGAGTTGCAAACTATACATGAGTATGGTTGGGCACACTTCGTTGACTGGTCTGTCCTGATGTGGTTTGCTCTGTTTCATGTTGATTCCCAAAAGGATTTTGTGAAGTAGTTGCCTGACCTCTCTGAGGAAATACAGGCGTACCCATGTATCTTAGTCGAGCCCTGTCTAAGGCACTCACAGGCCAATATCTCCTTTGATCCTTATCCAAGTAAGTAAGTCTAGTTTCATCATCTAGGTCTTTCAACTCATAAAATGTCATGGGGCTTTCTTCTCTCCCTGGAGCCGGTAAGTCAGTTTGAAGCAACAGGTCTGATCCATGGATCATATAGACTTCCAACAGGTAATCATCTTGAGGTATCAAATCTCCTCTCAAGACCCGTGACACTTGAGACCTGCCCCTCGGGGTAGAAACAGACTCTTCAGGTTGTGTTCTTTTGGAGTTGTTGGGGTCCACAAACTCTTCTCTCTCATTGATTCTCTCAGGAAATTCAGTCACGATATAGATATGACCAATCTTGTCTACATATGCTCCTCCTTCGTACTTGACAGCAGGTCTGGGCACAATTGTGGCATTCTGGGAAGTTACCATCCTAGCAACAGATCTGTTTAACCCATCCAAGTAGATTGGGATTTCCTGGGCATTGGTGGACACATATTGTAAGGAGGTACGGTAATCCCCCTCAACAGTGGACATGAAATTCCTGTTTGGCGTTGGACCTTGCATGTCTTCCGAAGCCATGTGTAATTCCCCTTCCGAATCACTAGAGGTTTCTGAGTAAATGGAGTGGTGACTAGCCTGGGCAGCGCTTCCTACCGAAGATATGACACTTCTTCGACTACTTAGCACTCTTCCGGATCTCAGGTTCATCCACCTAACAACTTTGATCAGTCCTTGCAATCTTCTAGCCTCTGGGATTCTTCACTAAGGGTCAAAATTCTAGGAAGAAGGTTGGCTAAAAATTGACTGAAAATAACTTTTCAAGTCACGATACTTAACCTCCAATTTCCACGATCTCTGACTAGACGATACTCGATCGCTGACAAAACGATACACGACACTTGTTAGGTATCGCGATCTTTGATCAAAACGATCTTTAGTACAAACGATACTTCGCTCCAAACGATACACGATACTTGCACCTAACGATAAGAGATCTCTCACAAAACGATACCTCAAAAAACGATCTTTCGCAGACGATCGCTGGCAAAACGATACACGATACTTGTTAGGTATCGCGATCGCTGAACCAAACGATACACGATATCTCACAAAACGATACCTCAAAAAACGATCTTTCGAAGACGATCGCTGGCAAAACGATACACGATACTTGTTAGGTATCGCGATCGCTGAACCAAACGATACACGATATCTCACAAAACGATACCTCAAAAAACGATCTTTCGCAGACGATTGCTGGCAAAACGATACACGATACTTGTTAGGTATCACGATCGCTGAACCAAACGATACACGATAGATAAGAGTGACGATACATGATACCTGACCGAAGCGATACTTGCCCCTGACGATACACAACACTGATCAAGTATCGCGATCTCTGAAGACCAGACGATACATGATCGACGATCTTTGAGGGACGATCTTTGGCACAAGATCGTTCAGAGGAACGATCGCTGTCAAAACGATCTCTCAAAGACGATCGCTGACGAAATGATCGCTGGTCAAAAACGATCTCTGACCAAGTATCGCGATCGGTATGAAACGATACACGATCAGAGGGAAATATCGCGATACTCAACCACAGGAGCAAAACGATACTTGCTAAGTATCGCGATACTCGACTGCGGGAGCAAAACGATACTTGACCCTTTTTCAAAATTTTTGCAAAGATTTTTCAAGTTTTGATTACACACAGATGTTTTATAAGGTCTCCTACCCTCTCCTCACTCTCTGTATCATTCAAATCACACTTTATAACCTCTGCAACTCCTAAACGATACCTGACGCAGATCGTTTGTTCCAAAAATTTGATTTACAGAGAAGAGATCACCACACAGCAATAATGTGCTCACCTTGGAGGCTCTTCCAACTCCTTTATCACTTCCCCTTGCTCTGTGTAGCCTCAGATAGCCTAGTTGCTCCCACGCGATCTCTGACGCAGCACTCACGATGCTCGACACTGCAACTCACGATACTTGCTTTCTAGGCAAGTGATTTGCAAAATGACTCTTTTTGGCTTTTATACTTTGGATTTTTTTGCTTTCAAAAAGAAACCTTTACTGAACAAAGACTAACTCCTACTCTCCGGACTTGACCTACTCTCTCACTACTCCTACTCTACTCACTTCACTCACTTCCCTAAACTAACAACTCACTACACACACTCCAAGAATGAGAAGTAGCAAGTGCGGCTGAAAGTGACTTACCAAAGAAGAGAAAATTTCCACTCCTCCACTTACTTCAATGCAAAAAAGCTACTTACCATCACACGAATGCCTCGGTTTGATTCGTCACTCCCCGACAACGGCGCCAAAAAGTGTGTTGACCTAAGTACCAACTTAGGGACTTGCGGAGAGAGAGACTATACCTCAATCCCCTCTCAAGTGCATATAGTGGGGATACACGCTTTTAATTATCAATCCAAGGAGTATGCAAACCTAGCCGAGAGTATGAGGACATGCAATCATGTGATAATCAATGCAAATGAACTGCTCAAAGAGTGTAAATAAAGCAAAGACTTATCCAAACAAGCTTCAACTGTTGGTCATGGCGAAACGATACTTGGTGCAGCAGCCGTCAGTATTTTGGACTTTTCTCCCAGCTCTGAGCTCCAAATATAGCAAATAGCATATGCGATTCGAAGCTCTCAAGAAGACGCATCCAATGGCAATGGTTTCACTCAATTCTGACACTCCTACTTCAAGTTATGAGCAAAATACTGAGTCGCAGGAATACTTTCCTACACATCAGCACTTCCTACCCTTCACACACACCTTACCTACAGCAAATAAACACTTTCATGGATAGACAACACTCACAAGCACTCTTTCCAAGCAATACACATGCATACAAGCTCACAGAGAAGGAGATATGGAGTGAAGAAGACACAAATTCGAATTTCTGTGCTCTCTATTTTCACAATGGCAAAAAGTTCTTTACAAAGAGTCACATTTGACTTATATACTAGTGCCCTAAAAATGGTCCTTTCACACAAGAGACCGGCACTTTATTCACTAAAAGACTAATTTCCTACTATTTTACATGGGTAATTCTCTAATCTTCTGTGGGGATGCATCTAGAGGACTCCTCTAGTGCATTTACAATGGAAAATATATTACAAGAATGATTATGATACAAAAATATGATGTCCAAATCGGAAAAATTTTGGGGCCCGTCTTTTTCTCTGCTTTGTGCTTTCTTTAGCTCTGCAACAGCCTCACAAGACAACAATTATGCCTTCTTTTGAGATGAACTATCTCATGAATCCCAATGCTCCTAGTACCATAGCCATGCCAAAGAAATGTCCCAGTTCTTTGGAATTCTTAGCGAACATCCAAGCAAATTTGGAAACAGCTAAAGCCAAGATGCAGCAAGCCGCCGTTAGGGTTAAAGAGTATGCTGATAGGAAGAGATCTCCTAGATGCTTTGAGGAAGGAGACAAAGTCTTTCTTTAGGTACTAGCTAGATCTACTTCACTCTCCATAGGGAAGTGTAGTAAGATTTCACCAAGGTCTTGTGGACCTTGGAAGATAGTTAAAAAGCTAAGTGAAGTTGCATATCGATTAGAGGTTCCTCCAGATTGCAAAGTCCATCCAGTGTTTCAGGTTAGTAAAGTTCAAAAGTATATTTCTAGGGAGAATAATCTAATAGAGGGTATTTTTTCTTTGTAGGAAAGTGAGCATAGATCATTCTCTAGATAGGATACTAGACCGGAGATAGAAGCGATTGAGGAATCATGTCATCCAAGAGTATCTAGTAGCTTGGAGAGAATTACCACTTACTGACTCTACCTGGGAATCAGAACCTCTGTTCCTAAGTACTTTCCCACATTGATAATTGAGGACAATGATCTTTAGAAGGGGGAGAGAGTGTCAGACATTGATCCACAAGGATCATGACATTGATCCATAGGGATCAATCCATGTGTGTGAGGGACAAGGGCTGCTAGCCAAGGTCCCAAGCTTAGGGGATACCCTAAGGTACTTGGTAGTAATGGGGATGAGTGTTGTATGATGGCCACATGTTGACACTAGACCATTCCATAACATTGCTATTTTTAGAGTACAAGAGGGTATATATGGATGGGAGGAGAGACACACACACATCAATCAAGCAATTGCTTACATATGCTATAATTGCAGAGCCTTTGTACAACCTTTTGACTGATTTTGAGTGGAACAATGAATGCAAAACATCCTTTAATGAACTGAAAAGGTGATTGTATTCAGCATCAATTTTAACAACTCCATATTGGAATATGCCATGTCATGTTCACATGGATGCCTCCAACTTTGCTATTGGATGCATGTTAGCACAACTCACTTGTGAAGGGAATTTAGATCTCCACATTGCTTATGCAAGTAGGAAAATAAATGTAACAGAGAAAAATTATACGACTACATAACAAGAAGGATTAGGCATGGCTTATGTGGTTAAGAAGTTTAGACATTATTTGCTTGCAAAAAAGTTTGAATTCTTTATGGACCACCAGGCTCTACTTTACTTAATGAACAAACCTTCCAATACAGGTAGATTAGTAAGATGGTTTCTCTTACTGATGGAATATGATTGTGAAGTAATCGTAAGGAAAAGAAAGACTTACCTTAGGGTAGATCACTTTCTAGAAGCACTTCAAGAGAGTCATTGCAAGTAGTATCAGACAAACATCTTGATGCTTACTTGTTCAATTTGGAATTAGTGCCTAAGTGGGCTAAAACAATTGTGCATATTCTCACTTTTGGACCCAAAAACCCCTTATTAAGGATGAAATATGAGGAGATTGTTAAATCTCAAAAATAACATATATTGGTAGGAAGCATATACAAGCAAATGGATCAAGGAAACTTAACTTGTTGTGGAAGAAGAAGAGCATTATAAATGGTTGGAATTAGCACATGTAGGTGCATTAGAGCAACATCATTCAAAACATTGAACCCTACATAATCTACAAAGGTTAGGCATAAATTGGCCAACTATGGAAGCAAAGGTCTATATGATGTGTAAGGATTTTCCAGATTGTATCAATAGACCCCCTGTTGAGCATGCAACCTTATATCAAGTATCCCTGACACTAGATTGGAGCAATCCTTTGGTTGAATTTCTTAGGATGAAGAAATTCCCTCGAGAGATGACTTTAGCACAACAAAGAAGTCTAGAGCAGGAGGCTCAAGACTACACCCTCATTAGAGATAATTTTTTTAGGCATGGATATGATGGATATTTGAGACTATGCATACATGAAAGTGAATATCTCAAGAACTTGGAAGCTGCACACCAAGGTGTAGTAGGAGGACACTTTGGACTTGACCGAGCTATAAGATATTCTTGCTATTAGAACATGGGACTGTCAATTAACCCTATCTAATCCTATCTTGTAGGATTAGGAGGAGTGTAAACCCCTTGCATGGGCGAGATGAAGCTTCCCATCTCCATTCATGATATCCCCATAACAATTAAACCACTAGTATGCCATGATGATGACCTCGTTGAGTCTTTCATCTTGGGTCAAGATTGGATCTATGATCATGCAGTTAGCTTAAACCTAAGGAGTGGACTTCTTCAGGTTTGGGTCAATGAGTAGCATGTCATGATAAAACTAGAAAATTTCACAAGCAATGATCTAAGCACTGCCAATGCTCCTAGTTCTTCTATAATTCAACATGAAGAAAAAGATGTTGTGATTGTCCAAAGCTATGTAATGCAAAAGGATTCAACTATTGAAGAACATGCATGAGAGGTGATGGAACTCCCTTGTTTTCCAAAGACAACAATGGTCTCAATATCTCAACCTTGAGAAGCATGAGAAGCAACTCAAGAAGAATGATGAATCAAGAAGAAAGGTAGCATCTCGAAGCCAAACAGTTCATGGCATGAAAAAGATCTGGGTATGCAAGGGTGAGCACCCAATTGCTCCCTTGTTGGTGCAACCATTACCTAAGAAGCAACCAAAGAAGCCAAGATAACTAGTTGTAGGACATCAAAGGTCTCATTTGCATAGAGTACTCTCCATTTGGGTACCAAAGTGGTCAATGAAGGTTGACCACAACCCAAGACAAATCTGGGTGCCTAAGATTTGCTTATGAGCTTAGATTGCTACACATTAGCTCTTATGGTTTAATTAGTACTCATCGATTCCACCACCTAGGAAACCTATGTTGCAAGCTATTGTAAACACAACTTCATGTAAATTCAATCGTAGATTAACTTGGAAATGGGTACCTAAAAAAGTCCCATGACTAGGTCAAGTCATCATTGAAACCCTTATATGTATCAGAATGTTAAAACTGTAGTCCCATAAGGGAAGTATGGAAAGTCAAACCCAGCAATAAACCACCTAATTCAACTCTGTAATACAATTGTACACAAGTAGAAGCATGCTAAGCTCATTGCATTTCCCAAGTATGCATCTAGATTACACACTAACTACACTAACTCTCACCCATACCAACCTCACACATTACTCACTTTCTCCTTAGCGACACACACATAGAGGGATCAGGGGTATCATGCTGGTATTGTAAAGGGAACAAGGCACCATTAGGTTTCTGTTCTTCTTCTTCTAGCAAATCTATTGAACACATCAATCACCATAGTAAATCTATGGCTGAAGTAGGCACTAGGTTTCGAGCAAGCACTAGCTCCCAACCAATAGGTATTAGCACTCTAGTTATTTTTAAAAGTATCCAAAGGAGAGATTGGAGACACTCTTGCACTTGCAAACCATTCCCATCCAAGACCCTCCTGCGAGATACATGGCTAAGGTCAGCACCCACTCCCACTAGTTTAATGAAGTGGTAGGACCCCTCGATGATGTGACTTACATTTGGGAAGCACAATGTGAATTCAATAATGTATGGGGAAAGTATCAATACTTCACCTGGAAGTTTGAGAAGTTGTAGAATGCCATAGAAGTTCAACCCATCTGAAAGAAGGTAGGGTTAGTGGAATACTTTAGTGCACAACTACCCAAACCAAACATTATGTGATCTTATTATCTGATCAACACCTTACAACCTAGCAATGTGAAGAATGTGCCCAAGACCTTTTCCATCCCCTCCTTAATGCACGATAATGAACTAAAGAAGTTTAGGATCTCCATACCTTAGTCAGAGAGGCCCTTGACATGCAGGGAATGCATGTTACTACAGAGAAGGAGACGATGGTACTAGATAGCATGAAGAACAACAACCTCATTAAGCTTAAAGACAGGGCCGCAATGACCCCAAACATTGTGGTTCCACTCAGAATATGCATGAAACACTTTGCCTTTCCCGAGAAAGATCATTTTAAGCAATCACACAAAAGAATATAGTTTAGTATGCACTTAGCAGATGTTGAGATATCAAGCTCAACATGTGATGATCCAGGATGACAGGTACCAGTTTTTCGTTTCTCTGACATGTATAGTGGTCACGCCGATATATGTCAGGGATACTTCATTGAGCTTTATTATATTTATCTACCGAGAGTGATGGCACATTTGTTTCTTGCCAGCTCACTCATTCGTGGACATTAGGTTTTTCCTTATGTATTGATCTTTATATATTGCACTTGTTGTATTCTTGTTTTTAGGTCATTCTTGTACATTCCTTTTATGTAATAGAAGAAGAAGAAGAATATCATTCTTCCTTGCCTCAATCTGTGTGTGTGCTTCTCCTTGAGAGTGAGAGTGTGTGTGTGAGCTCTCTTCCTTATCTCCTTCCTCGTGACATGGTATCACAGCCAGCATGGCTGTAGAGAGCTCGTGGAGAAGGCGACAGTGAAGACTACACTGCAAGGCGTGGAGAAAATGCGATTTCACAAACGGCCTCCGTTTGCTACGAAAATCGGCGTAAAGGTAGAAGACCTCAAAATGTTTTCGAGAATTATCCCTTTAGGCTCACTCGTTTTTGTCAGATCGAAGTTTCGGAGCCATCTCGACCTCTGTTTCGAGTCCACAAGGTGGGGCCCATAGAAAAACCAAGTCAGTTTCAGAAACTATAACTTGTGTGGTGTTCAACGACACTCATATATTCTAGATCCATAATTTCAAGCGATTCCGTATACTGTTGGTACACGAAAACTATGTTTTTCTGAGATCGAATTGTCACGTCATAGTGCGACAGTGTTCAAGCAGAAGTGCTGCTTGTAGTGTTTTGTAGTGTTGTGAATTGTTGCAGAAATGGCAAATGCAGATGGAATGAGTCAGCTTATGAGAGATAAGCTGGACAAGAACAACTTCCATGCTTGGAGATTCAGAATGATGAATTTCCTGATGGGAAAAGGCTACTGGAAGTACATCGAAGGAGAGAATGAAAATGCTCCGTAGTTACCAGAAAGGAATCAGACTGCAGACAAGTTAAGAACATATGAGGAATGGAATCAAGGAGAATGAAAGGTAATGTATTGGCTATCTGTTAGCATACATGATAGCATGATTGGACACATACAGGATGCCAAGACTCCAAAAGAGGCTTGGAACAGTTTGGTCACTTTGTATGAGACTAATACAAAGGCACGGAAATTGCAACTCAAGAACGAGCTGCATACATTGGAAAAGAAGAGCATGTCGGTAAGTGACTACACTCTAAAAATCAAAAGCATATGTGAGTCACTTGCATCTATTGGCGTGAATGTAGATGATGATGATAAGGTGGAAGTGTGCCTTCGTGGTTTAGGAGCTGCATATAAGCAGTTCAGAACTTCCATACAAACTAGGGAAAATATTCTGAATTTGCTGATCTGGTATCTATGCTGATTATTGAAGAAAAGAATCTTGGTGAGGATTCAAACTCCCAAGGAAAGCCCAGTTCTGAGAAGGTATTCTACTCTGGTAGAGGAAGAGGTAGAGGTAGAGGTTTTGGAAGTGGAAGAGGAAACAATAACCAAGACCAAGGTCAACAACAGAATCATGCAGGAGGAAGAGGACAGTTTCGAGGCAGGGGAGCCAAAGAGGTCGTAGAAATTTCCAAAGAAATGCTTCCAGTAATGATAGTAAAGGATGTTAGAATTGTGGTAAACCTGGACACTTTGAACGTGATTGCAAGTTGAAGAATCAAAATAACAAAAGGGAACAAAACAACTATGCATCCACAAGTGCAGATGATTCTGAGAAGCTGTTTAATTCAACATCACATGATGAATACGATGTCTGTTGGTGTTTCAAAATCGAATGATAATGTCTGGTATGTTGTTTCAGGTGCTTCAAATCACATGATCAGTCATGGAGAATGGTTTAGTAGTTTGCAGAAAATGCCAGTTCTTGGATATGTTGAAACAGGTGATGATACATCGCATCCTATTGAGCATACAGGAAACATAGCATTGTCTATGGAGGACGGGAAGGTAAAACATCTTGCTGATGTATTGCATGTTCCAAATATAACAAAGAATCTGGTTTCTGTTGGACAAATGTTTGACCAAGGATTACAAGTCAGGTTCAATGCTGATGGATTATATGTAGAAGAGTACAAGCAAGATGGATGATTGGTTGCCAAAGGAAACAAAGTGGGTAGGATGTTCACCTTAAATGTGAAGATTCCTGAAATGAATGCAGCCATGTTTGCAAAAGGTGCAGGAGTTATTGCAGATATAGAGATGTGGCACAAACAAAGTGGACATGTAAACTTGCAAAGGCTGAAATTGATGCTGTCAAAGGAGATTGTCCATGGACTACCAAATGTCAAAGTTGCAGAAATGCAAAAGGTATGTGCAGCATGTCAATTTGGTAAATAATCAAGAGCATCATTTCCATATGACAAGCATGTTAGTGAGAATGTACTAGAAGTAGTATATACAGATGTTTGGGGTCCAGCAAAGACCACATCTATGGGCACAAAGGCAATATGCCTTGAATATGCTGCAAAAGTATGGTATGGCTGATTGTAAGCCAATTTCTATGCCATTAGATCAGAATTTGAAATTGGATACTACATCAGGTGAAGCATTGGAAAATGCTACTATGTACAAGAAAATTGTGGGAAGTCTTATATATCTCACAATTACAAGGCCTGATCTAAGTTATACTGTTGGACTTGAAAGTCAGTTTATGCAGGTTCCCAGGAAGCCACGTTTGGATGCTCTGAGGCGCACTCTACGTTATGTGAGTGCTACTTTGGATTATGCATTGTTTTATGAAGCTGGTGTAGAGTTGCAGGTTCATGGATACACCGATGCAGATTGAGCTGGTAGCACTCCAGATAGAAGATCTACTAGTGGCTTTCTTTTCTCACTTGGAGGTGAAGCCATTACATGGAGCAGTAAGAAGCAACACACTGTTGCTTTGTTGAGTACAGAGGCTGAGTATAGAGGTGCTTCAATGGCAACATGTGAGGCATCATGGCTGGAGATGTTACTTGTAGATTTAGGTGTGGAAGTGCAAAAGCCTATCACTATCTATTGTGATAATCTTAGCAGCATGCAGTTAGCATGGGACCCTGTTTTCCATGCTAGAACAAAGCATATTGAGGTACATTATCACTTCATCAGAGAGAAGGTATTAGCAGGTGATATTGATCTTGTTTATGTGAGAACAGATGAGCAGGTTGCTGATATTTTCACCAAAGCACTTGGAGCTGAGAAGTTGAAGAAGTTTCAGGAGATGCTTGGATTACAGGATATGGCGTTGAGCTTGAGGGGGAGTGTTGAGATATCAAGCTCCTACTAATTGTGGGATATAAGAGGGTCGCATGGTAGTAATCTCTTGACCTCTAGAGTTATTCTTTCCTCTTGACCTCTCGAGTTATTCTTTCAATTTAATTCAAGCAAGGCACATTACACTACGGCCGATTTTCCTCTTAACACTAGTTCTGTACTAGGACACTTGAGTGTCCTGGGACACTTAAGTGTCCTGCTTTTACACCAAATTGATTGATTTTTCTTGATGACACCCTTGAGGCTTTGGTGGCATACTCACTTGGATTTGATAGCCCACATCATGTAATTTTAGAGAAAAATATAATCTTTGACATTTTACAACTTCACATGTGTTGTTGAATGAAGAAGAAAATGGGGATTTTTGAGAACTCAACTTTTTGCATAACTGAAAAAATAACACAATTCAAGCATTTTGACAAATTGGATATGTTGTAGGAAATGGAAAGCTATTCATGGACTTTGGTAGTGTAAAGCAAGTGTTTAGGGATCTTTGGAGAAGGTTGAACACTTACATAAGTGATAAACATGGACTCAAACCTTGTCTTCTCTAGAGCACTGCCATTTATCGCATCTTTTAAAGCATGGCTCACTATAACTTGTGTGTAAGTGAGATTGTTGAGAATTGGCAAGTTATCAATGGATAACCTTCATACTAATTGAATGCATATTTTTATTCAAAGTTAGAAGGCTTCCACTTTGAACTAGTAGCCATTCCATTTGGTGCTAATTTTCATGCTGAATTGGCAAAGCATATATTTCTATGTTCACAAAAAGAACATAGCTCCAAAGGTGGAATAAAAAATTATGATGAAAAATAATAATTATTTAAATGATATTCTAAGTATTAAACCTTCTAAAATATGCTTTCATGCCATGTTTCATTCTTAATCTCGTCAAATAATATGTGATCCGCAATGGTGATTGTGATAAGAATGAAAATAATTGGCATACATATTTCATTTGACAAAAAGAAGATGGCATCCATGATGGAAATGATGAAATGTTTTCAAATAATCCTTATCATTTTATGATATCAAAGATTATATCAAAGGCTTTTGAGTATGTGTCCACAAACTATTCATGATTGTATGCATAGAATTTGGTTGATGCCCACACAACAAAAGATTCTTGGTTCTCTCCAAAGACATGAAAATTTTGGTGGATTTCAATAAATTATTTAGCCTCGTATATGTAAGCGTTGGTTTTTTATGTCACATATTTTTTACTTGGTAACTTGAATGTGTACACCTTGAATGATGTCCATAAATTCTTTTGAGTCATATATTGGCTTTAATTTTCTATTTTTGGTGACTAGAGTCATATGAGTTGATTTTATATGTGTATACCTTGGTTGTTGTCTTCATAACTTGTTTGATTGTTGGCACATTTGTACACTTCTATGGATTCCCATAAGTTTGTTTGAACCATAATTAGAACTAGTTGCTGCTTTTGGTGTACATAGTCAAAATAATTGACTTTATTTGAATTGAAATGATTTTTCTAAGTATTTTGAGGCTCATACCATGTGATCTATGTTTCAAGGAATGTGTATAATTTTTTCTTTCATATGATGATTTTTATTATTTTGATAAAAATAGATTTGATCAGGAATTTTCATACTGTTCACTACCATAGCATGTTGAGAGGCTATTTACATGAACAAAAAACATGATTTATTGTGTTTTATATTTTTACATTAACCTTTGAAGTATGTTTAATATGTGTGTTAAAAGATTTTTTCAAATTCTCCTTGTACAAGGTATGTGATTTTTTGGAGAATTGTCAAAATAGGACACTTAAGTGTCCTGTTTTGGTACCAAACTAGTGTTAAAAGAAAAAAACGCCGGGTTTCATAATGCTGAAAAATAGAATCCAAGTTGCTCGTAATAATGGTAGAAAAGAAAATAAATTAACATTGTTGATCCCTCAATTTTCCTAATACGCCATCCAGGATATCATCTGTGCAACGGCTAGTCTCCTGCCACTTATCTGTAGCCGGCGGAAAGAACATCTGAAGGCAGAGTGGAAACTCTCACATTCTTCACTCTCCTCTTTGCTCAAAATAAGCAAAGCTAGACCGCGCTTAAGGGCGGGCAGGGATATCCATTTTGTTTCTTGAAGTGCTTTGCTTTTTCTGATGATTCTTTTCGAACTGTGAAGGTCTTGCCTGCTTGTATTCCTTATTTTAGCGGTTAACCACCAGCTGTGCACTTACAAAAGCTCCTGCCGTCGTCATTTCTTTCTGCTTCTACTGCTTGGATTGCTTACCTCTTACTGCGATCGCTCATTTTTATATATCACCTATCTCTCTAAGATGAGTAATCGGCATTATAAAAGATCGTAGGATACCTCACCTCTTATCGAATACAGGTGAAGACAAGTGGGATTTGCTGGTGTCCAATCTTAAAGGTATATCTTCTTTTCTCCTGATGTTTCAATATTTTCTTTTCCCTTGATTTTTCAATAACATTGTTCATCCTTTTCATGATATTTTACTAAGACCCAAGCTCTGCGTGGGATAATGTAGCTTCCTATTCTAGGTGCATGGCACCGTATTCTGCTTCAAAGTCAGCTCCTACAACACCTCAGAGTCATCATGGGAATAATCCGCGAACACCGTCATCGTCATCGTCGTCTAAATATAAACCAGTATCCCTGATTAACAAACTTGTCACACCATCGCCTTGTTCCGGACAAATTCCCTTGTCAGTATCATCAGCTTCATCAGAACACCCCGTTGAAGCTATCGCTCGGATTCGTGAGCACCCAGACGGGTCTTCTAATGGTCAATCTGTGCTCCAGGTGATTCAAAATGGACAGACCGTGAGGATAAGAACAGAGCAGGGCTACAGAGATTTCGGATTGGATGGAGTTTCTCTCGCAGATTCTGAGGACTTGCAGAGCTTTTACAGGAAGTATGTGGAGAGTAGGATTGATCTGGTCAAGTCAGGTGGTAGATGCACCATCTTGATGTACGGACCAACAGGAGCAGGCAAGAGCTATACAATGTTTGGCTCAAGTAAGGAGCCCGGGATCGCTTATCGAGCACTGCAGAATATACTTGGGGAAAATTATGAAAGCTCAGGAAGGCTGGATAAGAAGGATGGCGTTGAATCTCCGGATAATGCTGCAAAGCCGATTCATGTCATCGTTACTATTTTGGAGATTTATAATGAAGAATTATTTGATTTACTTGCAGCATCAAATAACTCAACTGGTCACTGGATACGGCCAAATTTGCTGCGGGTAATCAGTTGATTTTCCATTTCATCCTTGTTTTGTGGTCTTGTTGTGGTTGCTATCTTTAATGACGGATGTACCATTGAAAAGCTCTTGAAAATTACTGTAATTGGGATATCACTAGAATATGTCCTCCATATAGAACATCTGCCTGTCTATTTTTATGTATATATTTACAACACAATCATCTTTTACACTAAGCAGATTAACTAAAGAAAGGTCTTCTATGGTTAGCTGATTTCAAATTTTCTTGTGGAGATGATAAATTTGACTTTGGTGACAAGATGATTGTACTTATCTCTCTTTATATGTGTTTAGACATTGAGGGATTTTGTACCTACAACGTCTCTGTTATCACAAGTATGTAAGGTTGTGCATCAGTGAATGGGACTGTTGTGCAAGTTTGATCATCTTATGAATGGCACATCAATACGACTGCATGAAAGTCCATGTAAAGCAGTGCAAATGCAAAGAAAATAGTTCCTTCACGAGTCTAAACTATGGTGTTTAAATCTGCCTGAGAACATGGGTGTATCAGTGTAATGCAGTTCCCAATGATGTATGCTGGTAGATTTGTTGTTGTTTTATTCGTTGAAGATATAAATATTTGAGAATGTGGGTTCGCATTCAATTTATATCTCATCTCGATTTTTCTTCATGGGGAGACATGAGTAGGCACGGCTCGAGATTATGGGAAAGAAGGCCAAAAATGCTGTTTCAATAACAGGCACAGATGCTGAAAAGTTATCTAGAGAGATTGCTAAGGTGGAAAAGCGGAGAGTCATAAAAAGCACCTCTTGCAATGAACGCAGTTCACGCAGCCATTGCTTGGTAATGACTTTTTCTAGCAGTTTTGTTACAAAAGTTTTCTTGGTTACGAGTTATTGCATACATGATACTATCACTGCAACATCTATTAGGACCTAGCAGAATGCTCCTTTTGTAGCAGTTTCCTACAGGTGAGGGCCCATGCATGTTTGTATTCATTGCTATCTTGTGACACAGTCCTGACAAGTCACAACATTCTGAACGTGTGGCCATTTGCAGAAATTGCTTGTGAAGTGACTGAAGTTACTGAAATCAACCCATCTAGCTGGGAGCCTGATTTCTTTTGTATAATAGTTCACTATTCTGTTGCTTAGAAAACCAGAAGAATGATATGCTGTGAATTTCGAAGTACATGAGGTTTTTATAACATCGGTGTCTTTACATAGTTTCCTGTAGATATTGCTGATGCATGGATTGTCCTATATGTGATCATTCATCTTTGTGTGGCTGTGATCAACTTGTTACTTGGACTCAGTTTATCACGTGTGTGTGGTATCCATATTATTTACTATTTTCATTTTTTTTGTGCTTATTATCAATCCTGAAGCAGCTGAATGTACTGGAATCACTTCATATTGTTGGGAACCTGACTTGTTACAAAAAGAAAAAGAAGAGATGATATGCTGCGAGTTACCCAATGCATAATGTTATTGTTGCATTGTGTTATTCTGTGGATAACTCAGGCCATGTGGTTGTAATATCCTGTCTTTTACATGTATCTCTTATGGATCCTCATGCGAAACTGCACACATAATGAGACAATTTTTCACGGGAGATGTATCTTTTTACAGAGTCCTAATATAGCTTGCTCAATGTATGAATGTCCTTTCTGTGGTAGAAATAGCGTATTCTGTGCTATTTTCTGTCAAGCGCTGGAGGATTGGTATGAGTATCACTTATTTACAAGTGGCCTGATTTGTGAAATTTCATATCTATTGAAGCTATACAATGTTATTGGGGGTCTGATGTCTCTCGTTGTTTTTATAAAATTTAAGATCTTCAACTTCAAAATTTCAACTAACATTTTGTGTTGTGGATTTGCATGCACATGCAGGTTTTTTTGGAGGTCCCATCTCTGGGAGGAAGGTTGGTTCTCGTAGATATGGCAGGTTCTGAAAATATAGAACAGGCTGGTGTAGGGGTAGATATGAAGATGCAGGTATTGCTTATTACTATCAATTTCAACTGTCTACATTTGACACTACAGTACATGATTGAATCATTCTGCAGACTGGGAAGATCAATCAGGGAAACATTGCCTTGAAACGAGTTGTTGAAGCCATAGCCAATGGTGATCCATATATTCCATTTCGGGATAGTAAGCTTACAATGCTACTCCAGGTATGCATAATGCCTTTGATTGTACCCCCCTTTCATTCACTGCCTATTTGCTTCAGAACAGAGTTCAACAAGATATTTCCTGCCAACAATATGCAGGACTCTTTCCAGGATGATAAATCCAAGATTTTGATGATTCTTTGTGCGAGTCCGGACCCTAAGGATATGCATAAGACCATCGGAACTCTAGAGTATGGATGCAAGGCCAAATGTATAGTAGCTTTGCCTACATCCCCAACCAAGGAAAAGTTATGTGGTCATGATGGTACTGATTTAGAAGCTCGGGTTCTAGCTATGAATGCTCAGATTAGTAAACTTGAAGCCGAGAACCACTGTAGGGAGAAAGAGAGAGATGAGATGTACAAAGAGCTGAAACTAAAGGAAGAGGAGCTGGCAGCCCTTCAGCAGACACTTGAGCAAATGGAACATGATGTGAAGGAGAAACACTATGTATGCAATGAGGACCTCCGAGTTGAGATGGAGATCCGTATCAAGGAATGCCAGAGGGCTGCTGAGGAATTTGCAGCAGCAGAAAAGAAGAAGCTAGAGGAGAGAGTGGCTGAGCAGCAGACGGAGATTGATTGCATGCGATCCAGGATGAAGGAGATTGAGAGAGATGTGGAGCTTTTCTTGCGCACTTTGCCCATGTTTTCCAGAGCTCTTTCAAACTTAACAAGTGGAGATGGAGGAGACATTATTGATAAGGTTAGGAGTATGTTGGAGTTTGTCAATGTTTCAAACAAGGAAGACCACAGCAATGAAGGTGTATTGTCTGCCCAGCTAAAAGATACTTCAGAAGCTCATGATGAATTTGCTGATGCCAATGATAGCGAAACTGATCTGTTGGCAAGTCAAGACCAAGGGCTTTCTGACAGTGATACACAGTACATCCAATTGCATAATGGCTCAACATCAGAGCATTACAGTAAGACATCTCAGAAAGGTGCTCCATGTGCAACTGCACAAGAATGCTATGAGCAAAGTGGTTGGCTACCCATGATTCAAGAAGAACCTGAAGGTGTATCGTTTTCTCAGCTCAAAGATACTTCTAAAGTTCATGATAAATTTGGTAAAGTCAATGATGAAGAAACCTTCGCACTGCCAAATGAAGGCCAAGGGCTTTCTGACAGTGATGCACGGTACACACAAATGTGTAATGGCTCAACTTCAGAGCTTTACAGTAAGACATCCCAGGAAGGTGGTCCATATGTGACTGCGCAAGAATGCTCTGAGCAAAGTGGTTGGCTACCCATGATTCCAGAGGAATCCGAAGGAGAAGAAGAGATGAGAAATGACGGTATTCGACAATATCAAACTTCAGAAAGCACCTCACTTCACGCTTTTCCAGCTATCCAAGAGGGGCCCTGTGCATCAAGTATGGCTCACCATGAGGCCCACCTAGATAAGGATTTTAATGTGAAGGATATTGGTGTTATTTCAGAGATCACTCCTTTAGGCCTTAAAAATGCCAAGGAAACAGATGGAACACATCCTTCTCTGAGCTCTTCATCCCGTCGGACTCGCATAGAGAACATTTTCATGCTCTGTGGGAATTACAGAGAGCTTGCAGCTGTAGCAAAGTGTCATAAGCAGCCACCTGAGCATCATATTGGTGGAATCACTCATGCAAATCACGTCTCTGAACATCTTCTCATTCCATCTGATCAAGAGACGTCTTCATTTCCTGTTGCAAGTACTCCAAGTTCAAAAGCTTCACTTTCACCCATCACTCCTCGAGAGATGCCAGATAAGATAAATTTGGGGGACAGAGAGGTGAGCCCTGTTCATTTTCTGCTAGTAAAGGGAAGACATTGTTTTGCAAAGAATACTGTGTCCCAAGAGATGCCTACTGTACCAGCCATATCCACAGTTCCCAAGTTGCATCATTCTGAATCCACTATAACAACTCCTGTCCCTGAGGTTGATTCCGTATCTGTTGTTGCAAGTATTCCAGTTACTGCAGAGACTTCACCTGCAAGAGGGATGCCAGATAAGATAACTTCAAGAGATCGAGACATGAACCCTGATCATTTTTTGGTAGTGAAGGAAAGATATTCTATTTCAGAGAATACAGAGTCCCTTGGGACGTCTCCTTTACCAGCCATATCCACACTCCCCAACTTGCATCATAGTGAATCCACTATTACAACTCGTGTCCCTGTGGTTGATTCCATATCTTCTGTTCCAAGTGTTCCAGCTACTGCAGAGAATCCACCTGTCACTTCCAGAGAGACGTCAGATAAGATAACTTCAAGACATGAAAACATGAACTCTGTACATTCCTTGGTAAAGTTGAGACGTCCCTTTTCAGAGAATACACCACCTTATGGGATGCCTCCCGGACCAGCCCTGTCCACATTTTCTATCCCACATCATTCCAAATCTGCTGCTATAACCCCTGTCACTAGAGTGGATTCCATATCATCTGAAACTAAAGTTCCTGATGGTGGGGGAAACTCACCATCTCTGGCAGCTCACTCAGAATCTTGGGATGTCTATGTTAAGTGGGAAACATCAAAGGACTCAGCTGGGAAGCTCATTAGTATTGTGAAGATGGAAAGGGATTCAACACTGGCAGACCTGAGAACTGAGCTTCAAAATCATGGACTGGATGTGAAAATGGGTTACACATTTTTGTTGTTGAGGGTGAGCTTTGATATACTGATTAGTCGTTGCAATATATCATATTGTGCTGATATGCATACAGGATGCATATACATATTGGTTCTGCTACATTTACATCTGCAGTATATTTTGTTTGTGCCAATTTGCACACATTGATGCATATGCGATGGTTGTATTGAATTTATGTATACTGTGTGCGCACATGCATATCCATATACTGCTTGCCTACAGGACGTTTGTGTGCCTCTTGAAGGACTTCAATGCAGTTTTTGAAGATGAAGCATATGTGTACTGATATGTTTTCTTGCAGGATCCCAGTGGGAACCCAGTTGAGAAGGCAGATGAGTATAGCTTGTCATTGAAATGTTTGCCAGATTGCCACAAGCAAGGGGGCACCAAGTTGGCATGCTTGAGGCTGCACCTAAACCATACAGCACAGACTGGCAACACACAAGCTCCCCTTCGTTCATTGGAAAATCACATGGTCTGGAGTAGCCCCATGCATCAGAAAGTAGCATCTGCAGCCCATTCTGTTCAAAAGCCGTCCCCTCTGCATTCAGTTCTCAGTATTTCACCTGAAACAGACCATTTGCATGAGAAAACAAGTCAGAGGCTGAGCTTTCCCTTGGTTTTTCCTGTGACAGGACTACGCTTATGATTCTTGATCAGCTGGGATCTCTCTCTCTCTCTCTCTCTCTCTCTCTCTCTCTCTCTCTCTCTCTCTCTCTCTCTCTCTCTCTCTCTCTCTCTCTCTCTCTCTCTCTCTCTCTCCCCCCCCCCCCAAAACAAAAATTCGGTAATTCATTACAATTACCATGTCAAGCCCCAATATCCTGATTTACTATGCTGGTAACATTAAACGAATCCTTCTCCCTCCATCTATTGAATTATTTAGTTAAATTCTGAAAATTTTAAATTATATCTTTGATAATAAGATTCTTGGTTAGGTGATTAGGTGGGGAGAAGCTTAATCCCTTTGGAAATGAGAAAATATTGTCCTATTCTATTTTCTTATGTGACAGCTTTATTCTTCGATGATTTCTATGATCTCACAAAAATATCCTATTTGCGGAGGGGCATTTCAGGCAGGTCTTTTGGCACTAGGTCTTTTAGTGTGGCATTGTTAAGGCAAGGTCTTCACAGCAAAATTTGGGATAAAGTGAATGCATCAGGGTTTTTGTGATCAAGACCCATAGGGCTGGAAAAATAGATGAAGATTCATAGCCATCTGTACTGGAATTGCAAGATGGATATCCTAGCCATATGACATATCTACATAACCATTCAGTATCAGAGTTAGTCTTGGAAAGTCAATGGAAGTATTTTGAACATCTGTAGAATCGAATTGAAGACTGTGGAACCAGATGAAAGACGTACATAAGCATTATCTACCAGAGGTAGTCTTGGATTGTCAATGGAAGAAGAATTTTGGATATCTGTAGTGGAACTGAACTGATGTATGTGCAACCAGATGAAAGATGCACACCATTTTGTACATGAGGTAGTCTTGGAAAGTCAATAGAAGAATTTTGAGACATCTGTAGTGGAATCGAATTGAAATATGAGCAAGCATATGAGAAATGTAAATATGAGAAAAGTCCATAGAAGAACACACAACACTCGGACCTGAATCCCTGCTTTGACTTAAATTATATATGATATTAGGAATAGGATCCTTATTGGGCGAATGACATGCTGAAGCTATTGGAGAAGGTGGTCATTGAGTGCAGGGCTTGATGATGGCAGCAAATGAATTTGAACAACCAAGTTTTTAGCATTTTAAACAACCAAGTCTAGATCAGTGAATCTTCAGCACTAACCCTAGAACAAATGATTTCTTGTAAGAGAATTCAATTCATTATGTATGTCTCTTGTGCACATGGATTTTGAGTCATATGTAGTGGAATCAAATTGAAATATGAGCAAGCATATGAGATATTTACAGAGGTGGTCTTGAAAAGTCCATAACACAGAACCCAAGACCCTGAATCCCTGCTTTGACTTAAATTATATATGATATTAGGAATAGGATCCTTATTGGGCGAATGACATGCTGAAGGTATTGGAGAAGGTGGCCATTGAGTGCAGGGCTTGATGATGGCAGCAAATGAATTTGAACAACCAAGTTTTTAGCATTTTAAACAACCAAGTCTAGATCAGTGAATCTTCAGCACTAACCCTAGAACAAATGATTTCTTGTAAGAGAATTCAATTCATTATGTATGTCTCTTGTGCACATGGATTTTGAGTCATATGTAGTGGAATCAAATTGAAATATGAACAAGCATATAAGATATTTACAGAGGTGGTCTTGAAAAGTCCATAACACAGAACCCAAGACCCTGAATCCCTGCTTTGACTTCAATTATAAATGATATTAGGAATAGGATCCTCAGTGAGCGAATGACATGCTGAAGGTATTGGAGAAGGTGGCCATTGAGTGCAGGGCTTGATGATGGCAGCAAATGAATTTGAACAACCAAGTTTTTAGCATTTTTAACAACCAAGTCTAGATCAGTGAATCTTCAGCACTAACCCTAGAACAAATGATTTCTTGTAAGAGAATTCAATTCATTATGTATGTCTACATTCCTCCATACATCTTGTGCACATGGATTTTGAGTCATATGTAGTGGAATCAAATTGAAATATGAGCAAGCATATGAGATATTTACAGAGGTGGTCTTGAAAAGTCCATAACACAGAACCCAAGACCCTGAATTCCCTGCTTTGACTTCAATTATAAATGATATTAGGAATAGGATCCTCAGTGAGTGAATGACATGCTGAAGGTAGTGCATGGCTTGACGGAAGCAAATTAATTTTAAACCAACCAAGTCATGAATTATTTAAACAACCAAGTCTAGAGCAGGGAATCTGCAGCACTTGTGCTAGCATGAATGATTTCTTGTAAGAAAATTCAATCCATTATGTATGTCTACATTCCTTCCTCTATACATCTTGTGCACATGAATTCTTGGCGTGGTTTAGCGGATGTGCCTCTACCTTACGAGGTCGGGTGTGTGTGTCTTTCCAATTCATTGTACTCTCCAAAAAAAAAAAACAAAAAAAAAAAAAAAACCACAACTAGATACACTCTCAACAATCTTCTAATGAGAAACAATATGATGATAGCAGCAGTACACAACCGAAAGAGGTTACAACCAAAAGAATGATAGCAATATATAAGGTGGCCATGGAGTGCACAGCTTGATGGTGGATTTGTAAACAACCAAGTCATGAATTTTTCGAACAACCAAGTCATGATTTTTTTAAACAACCAACTCTAGAATCGCTATTTCTTTTGAGGCAAAGGGTGAACTGAACGAAGCCAAGCCCATAGCTTACTATGATTGCTTACTTTAGATTGGGGATATGGCTCTACATTTCATTCGCTATCTTTTAGATTTGGGATATGACGCTACATTTCTTTAGAATTAGCAACATCAGTCAATAGGTGATTGGTAATTCATCTCTAAACTCTACTTTCTTAGAAAAGAAGCCTCCATTTCAATTTATAATCTCATATTCATTCATAGCTTTGTAAACCTCCAAAAACGTTTCTTTCATTGATTGAACTAAGGCGATGGGAGAACAATATATTGCTTACATCACGTTTTCCGATTATGTTTACAACAAGTCTTCTATGCATAGTGCCTTCTTACCTTATTCGTTGATGTTCCCTAATCATTACAAATTGAGTGCTTCTTATTGCTAACTCTCCCTTGTTACCACGTCATACATGAGAAGCAAGGTGCATAAGAGCATCACCACTGCCATCACTATTTCTTTTGAGGCAAAGAGTGAATCGAACAAAGCTAAGCCTTTCCCCCCCATAGGCCCACAATTTGGACATGTTATTAGAGTGGGTTGCTTCTAAGAGGTAGAAACATTTTCATGGTATTTTTGGTTTTCTTTCTTTTATGTGATGGATGAGAGAATGTGTAAAGCCAAGACTACCTCTAATCAAACTCAATATGTTCATTATTTTAGGTTGGGGATTGGCTCTACATTTCATTCGCTATCTTTTAGGTTAGGGATCTGGCTCTACATTTCTTTAGGATTGCCAATATCATTCAATAGGTGATAGGTAATTCGTCCCTAAACTCTGCTTTCTTAAAAAGGAAGCCTCCATTTCAATTTATGATCTCATATTCATTCATAGCTTTGTAAACCTCCAAAAAAGTTTCTTTCATTGATTGAACCTAGGATGGGGGAACAATATGTTGCTTACTTTACGTTTTTCCAATTATGTTTACAACAAGTCTTCTATGCATAGTGCCTTCTTGCCTTGTTGCTAACTCTACCTTGTTACCATGTCATACAAATGAGAAGCAAGGTGCATAAGAGCATCACCAATGGCATCACTATTTCTTTTGAGGCAAAGGGTGAATTGAATGGAGCTAAGCCTTTTTTCCCATAGCCCACAAGTTGGACATGTTGTTAGAGTGGGTTGCCTCTAAGAGGTAGCAACATTTTCATGGTATTTTTGGTTTTCTTTCTTTTATGTGATGGATGAAAGAATGCGTAAAGCCGTTGAAGGAGCTTTGTCTGAAAGTGACTCATGCAGGCTTGCATGCCTTCATATGAGTCTTGTTGCCGAAGAAGAGTCCCCCACCACTCGAGAGCTAACTTCTTGTTGTTGAAGAAGAGTAAAATTGTTTCTTCCACCACTCGAGAGTCTTGTTGTCGAAGAAGAGTAGCATTGTTTCCCCCACCACTCGTAGCTCACATAGTGCCCCCTATCTGGAGTTATCCTTTGTGTATGGCACATTGGCTCACGTAGACCTTTTGTCGAGAAGAGACACTTTAGCATCCTGAAAGACTTGACAAACAGGCATCCCCACTAATACAAGTCACTTCACCCCGTGCTTCCTACTCGAAGTTGATCTTGGGTTTGCACCAAAAGGACTCTAGCTGACACACATTGCCAATATATGAGCTTATAGAACATGTAGGTGACAAGCTCACACCTTGCCATAAACCCGAAAGCCAATTGCCACTTGATTCAACAAGCCATAACCTTTGCCCCTTGCATGGAGTAGATCTTCATATTTGCACTTGGACTCGCAAGACTCCTTGTTGCCTAGAATTGAATCTTTTGCCCACTGTGTTTGATTTACCACAAAGAAGTACTTTGTCCATAAGCGGAGAGGTGCCCTTTGAATAGAGTTGATATATGTTGAAGCTCATGGTTCCCCACAAATGCCACTTGCAAGGAAAAATGCCCTTTGAATAGAGAAGATACACTGTAGCACGAGAGTGGAAATCTCACTTGAACTCTGAAGCACCACCTTGCATGTTCCTTAGAAAAGGCCAACTGAAGTGAACTTCAAAACAAGATCTTGAACCCAACCTTGCACAAAGCAAATAGGCAAAGTTTGTATCCTCTTGTCCAAAGCTATGAAACATAATCCCCCTCTTTGCTAGGGATTGAAACATATTCCACTTCGAAGGTTGATTCCACAAACATAGTCATGGTTTTTCCAAGTCCCTGGTGCAACACAAGTCCTTCACAGATCCCTTGGAAATATCCCACTTGAAAGAGCTTTGTTTGGAAAGTGACTCATGTTACACTGTAGCACGAGAGGGGAAATCTCACTTGAACTCTGAAGCACCACCTTGCATGTTCCTTAGAAAAGGCCAACTGAAGTGAACTTCAAAACAAGATCTTGAACCCAACCTTGCACAAAGCAAATAGGCAAAGTTTGTATCCTCTTGTCCAAAGCTATGAAACATAATCCCCCTCTTTGCTAAGGATTGAAACATAGTCCACTTCGAAGGTTGATTCCACAAACATAGTCATGGTTTTTCCAAGTCCCTGGTGCAACACAAGTCCTTCACAGATCCCTTGGAAATATCCCACTTGAAAGAGCTTTGTTTGGAAAGTGACTCATGTAGGCCTGCATACCTTGATATGAGTCTTGTTGCTGAAGAAGAGTAGTGTTGTCTCCCTCACCACTCGAGAGCTAACATCCTCGTAGCTCACATAGTGCCTCCTATCTGGAGCTGATCCTTTGTGTATGGCACATTGGCTCACATAGACCTTTTGTCGAGAAGAGCCACTTTAGCATCATGTAAGACTTGACAAGCAGGCATCCCAATTGATACAAGTCACTTCACCTTGTGCTTCCTGCTTGAAGCTGATTTTGGGTTTGCACCAAAATGGCTCTAGCAAACACACATTGCCAAGATATGAGCTTATATAACATGAGGTTACAAGCTCGCACCTTGCCATAGACCCGAAAGCCAATTGCCACTTTACTCAACAAGCCATAACTTTTGCCCTTGCATGGAGTAGATCTTCATATTTGCACTTGGACTCGTAAGATGCCTTGTTGCCCATAATTGAGTCTTTTTCCCATTGTGTTCAACTTACCACAAAGACATACTTTGTCCATAAGCCGAGAGGTGCCCTCTGAATAGAGTCGATACATGTTGAAGCTCATGTTACCCACAATTGCCACTTGCAAGAAAAAATGCCCTCTGACTAGAGCATATATGCACTAAAGCACGAGAATGAAAATCCCCACAATGGCCATTTGAAAGGTTTCACTTGGTGTGCCAATGAGATCTTTTTGCCGAGATAGATTTTGGCATAAGCTCATGAAGGGAAGATAAGCTTATGAAGGGAAGATAAGCTTAAATGTATGCTTTGAGTCCCTCTGACTTGAAGATGAAAAAGCTTGAGATCCACATCCACAATGCAAGATAACCCCAAGGTTGCATGGTCCCTTCTGAAGAATCATCTGGCTTCGATGTTGGTTAGTAGATGTTAGCGCGCCTCTTAATAAGAAGACTTGAGATGAAGCAAACAAAAAGAGCAAACGAGGTCCACACTACCAAACGATGCAAGTGAGGCCCATTGTTAAACGCTTCTTAAACGCAAAACTAACTATCAGAAATGCATTTAAGCACCTAAGTAGGTTCTTGGGAGTGGTAGGGGTTTGTTAGACAGAGGCCCTGTACTTAGTTCCCAAACTTGCTGCTCACACTCAGCACTATACTAATGCTGAGAGATCTATCAAAGATTGCCGTACTTAGATATTACCATCATAGTCTTAGCTCAACCACGTGTACCGAATACACTAAAATGCTGTGTTGTATCTACACATAAACTTACTGGGAATGCCGGAACAATAGTAATCGTTAACCTTTACCGATTGGATCTAATCAGTCAGGCACATCGTAGACACAGAGAACTTGAGAGTTCAACCACACCGTACTGCAGGCTCAGTGCACAACTTAGAAAGATCCCTACTGCACTTAACTTTACCTTATGAAGACAGATTCCAACATTACAGACAACACAGTACAGATCTGAATACCAGAATGCTACTACAGTTGCTCAGATTTCACCAACCACTGGCAAAACATTCCAAGAATGGGTAACACACAATGCACGGACTAACACCACAACTCAATAGAGATTCACAAACAACTTACTCAGACAACAGTCCATGATCTCTTAGTTGTGAATGGAACTCGCAACCTCAACAGAGGTCGATAGGAAACAAAACACAGATGCACACAGTACAATCGGAGTACGAAGAAGTTAGACAACAACGCTACAGTAGTGTTCAGGCAATCCCCCAGAAGAACAGTCTGGTGATTCCACGAATTGTTTCATTTGTTAACAACAGAATAGGTATCGATAGCAGACAAGACAAGACAAGAGCGACAGACAAACCAAAGACGAACAAGACACTTAGAACACTGGAGATTATGCAAAAATAGACACTACAGGTACGATTTGCTCAGTCACCCAGACAGACAGTCTGGTGATCCATCACGTTCTCGTCTCTGCGCGTCTTCTTGATTTATATAACTTTTTACAAACTATTTGTAACTACTTTTTTCACTCGTGCGAACAAGATTCGGTTACATCTTCCCAATCCGACGGCCGACTAACACTCTGGCACGCCCGGTGGACTCAAACCCGCAGGTTTTACAAAACTATTGCTCACCTATGATTCCTTCTAAGTACATATTTCTAGCTAATCTAAAGGTACGTGCGATCTTTTTCTTGAGGGTTTCTAATAACTATTTTAGGGTGTCTGGTTCTATTAACTGCGCATCTATACGTACAGAGCTTAGAGCTATGGCTCCATTTAGCAAAATTTCTGCTTGGGTCTGCAGAAAGGCTTCCTGTAAGTAAAACTCGTTGGCCAGCGCTGCATCTCTGGAAGTCTTCATTTCGGCCACCTGTTGCTCCATCTTCTATATTCTTTCTTTTTGGTTTTCCAGTTGATTTTCCCATCTCTTGATTTCTTGAATCTGAAAATTTATTGTTCTTGTATATGACTCTTTTTCGTGTCTGAGATCTGCAATTAGTTTCTGTGTCTGTTTCTCCTTGGTTAAGTAATGTTTGAGCATATTATTGACATCTGCTAAATTTTCATTGGTCCTTTGAAGCTCTTCTTCTGTTCTTTTAACCTGCCTCTGCTGTTCTTGACTCTGCTGCACTAATTCGTGTAGTTGATTTCTGGTTTCTTCCAATAGATTACCTAACGCGATCCTTGCATCTTCCTTGTCCTGGATATCTTGTTTCATTTTATTGATTTCCTCATTTGCAGTCTGTAATAACTCTTCTTTCTTTGAGAGCTTCGCCACGACTGCATCTCTCTGTTCTGTAATTTTCTATTGATCGATAATTTGAGCTTGGAGCTGGGCAATCTTTGTGTTGAGCTGATGATTTTCGGCTTTAACTGCATCTATCTCTTCTTGCATTGGCGTGATGTCTGCTTCGAGAATGTCCACTTTGTGTTGTAGCTCATTGCGGATGTTGTCTGTGGCTTCTTTCATATGGATTGGCAGTTGTTGTGATAGGTTAATGAGTAATTGACCCATGTTGGCCAATTCAGAAATTACGGGAATCGAGGGAAATGGCAGCTGAGGTCGTGGTTGGGATGAGGAGGCGGTGAGCAGTTGTTGGGAGTTCGGTGGAGAGTAGTTGAGGGAGGAGGATGAAGAATCAGTGGGTTCGGCAGGGTGAATGGGTTGGATGGGAATAATGGGGTCGATGGGTGGTTCCGGTGGGGGGAGTGGGAATGACAGTCTGAGATTGTGTTACCTGATCGACGTTTTGTTGTGCAGTATCTTCGGCTGTGGACTCAACTGCCTTAAGTAGCCTTTCGAGCGCTTATTTAGCCACTTGTTCTTCATCTGCTTGTTGTTCTCCTTCAGACTGTTGCTGTGATTCTTCTTCGGTAGAGGATGTGTCAGCTTCAGTATGATTTTCCTGTTGTTGCTTCTGGGAAGATTGTGAAGAGGATTCATTCTGCATTGATGTTGTGGTGTCGTGGAATGTTTCCTTGTCCTGTTTTTCTTCTTCTTTGTCGTCATCCTTGTTTCCTTCGGCAGATCCTTGTGCTTCACTCTCAGAAGAACTGATTATGATCCTCTTTCTGCAGAAGAGTTGGTTTAGCTCTTCTTCATCTTCTTCCTCATCATCCCACAATTGTACTGATTCTTCATGTCGCAGAACAGGCCCTCTAGGTGGTGGTTGTGCTGCGAGTATTGCCGGAAAGAGGAATGAAAGGATGTGCAGCAGTCTGGATCTCGGCATGCCTCCCTTGTTTACCTGTTTCATAATGGACACGCATTCTCGGTGAATGCGGTGGAAGAAGAAGGATGCAAAATCTACTGGTTCTTGCACAGCTAATTCTATGGCGGAGTAGAAGGGGCGGGATATTCCATATGTGCGTTTCTATAGGTTGAGAATGGCTACTAAAAACTGGAGGGCTGATCTTTCTGGTTCCGGTCGGCAAAGAATTGCATACTCTTTGGATGAATACCTAGGGAATAACTCTACCATTCTAGCGATTGGAAGACTCGGGCCATTTTCCCGACCTTGCGAAGGGAGTCTAAAGGCTTCTGCAAAGGCTTGGAATGTGATAAGTGTACGGGATGGGAGGGAGGTGATTGGCCAACTCTGCTCGGTGGCAGGTGTATGGGCGATGGCGGAGATGATTTGGGCGAAGAATGAGTGGGACTCCACTGAATGCCAAGTCAATTCAACGAAGTTGGAAAGCCCACGAATGCGTAGGAACTCTCCTACGTCTACAGGGAGTCCATCACGGAAGGCGGCGTAGTTAGCCAAAGCTTCCATGGTGCACACAAGGACAATAAACACAAGCACACAGAGCACAGGGTAAGCACACAGAGCACAAATCACACAAACACAATAGAGTCTTTCGGCGAAACATAA
Source organism: Ceratopteris richardii (assembly GCA_020310875.1). NCBI lineage: Eukaryota > Viridiplantae > Streptophyta > Polypodiopsida > Polypodiales > Pteridaceae > Ceratopteris > Ceratopteris richardii. Next base: position 3,712,340 of record CM035422.1, on the reverse strand, counting down.
AAGGTTAAGTAGATGTGTCGCAGTGGAGAGCAATGAAGGATGATTAATCATCGTGCGGTATTGAAATGATAATTCTTAACTTCGATGTGCATGCGTGAGTAGCTGGCAAGGGCAGGGCGGCTGTGGACATAATTATGTATCAAAACGCGGATATTTACAGATTTATTTTATTAAGCACGCAAAATAAAAGAAAAGAAAAGAAAAGAAAAGTGAACGCCAAAAGACGCGGCCAACCGCAAAACGTTCAGTGCGGGTTAGATGTGTGTTGATACGGCCACAGCTTCGAACCGTTGATGACTTTTGGAAGAGGGATTCCGGTCAACATAGTCAGCAACCATCGTAATTTGAATTTGCCAGCAGACCGATTCGACTTTGCATTGTAAAAGAGTACAAGTTGTCCCACCGTAAAAATTGGAGTCTTTAGATATCGATCATGTGTTCGAGCTTGTCTTAGCTGTACTTCCTGCATAGTCAAAAAACTGTGCCATCGATGCTCGTCTAATTCTCTGAGTGTATCCAACCGAAATGACAGTGAGTCTTCTGGTAGCAGTTTCTGAGCGATTGCTACTCATAAGCTTGGTATAACTATCTCCATCGGTGCTATTGCTTCTAATCCATAAGCTAGTTTGAATGGGGTTAATCCTGTTGTTACCTTGTATGTAGTCTGATATGCCTATAATACTGCAGGTAGCAGTTGATCCCATCTTTTCGGTGCTTCTAAAATGAGTTTTCAGAGCATATTCAACAAAGATTTGTTTGTACTCTCAGCCAGGCCATTTGCACGAGGGTAATATGGTGAACTAAATTTATGTGTGACCTAAAACAAATGTGTGAGTACTTTCATTAAATTGTTGACAAAATGAGTGCCTTGATCTGTAACAAGTTCCAGGGGTAAACCAAAACGTGGAAAGACATCGGTTAGCAGACACTTTGCTACCGCAACAGCTGTAGCAGACCGTAAAGCCCAGGCTTCTGCCCATCTGGTAGCACAATCAGTACATGTCAAAATATAACGATTGTTACTAAAGATTGCTGGTGGTGTAATAGGTCCAATGAAATCTAGACCCCACTTCTGAAAAGGTTCTAATGGCAGGACAGGTTGTAGTGGAAAATAATGACGTGGTAACGGCTGTCCAGACCTCTGACAATTATCACATTTTTTTACAAACTGCAATACATCCCTGTACATAGTAGGCCACCAGAGACCACTTTGCAGAATTTTTCGGTGTGTTAAGTCTGCAGCAAAATGGCCACCGGAAGGAATTGAGTGAGCCAAATTAATGACTGAGTTAACTTCATGTGGTGGAATACATCGAAGTAAAATTCCAGTATGATCCACATAGTATAATTCTCTAGCAATCAACCAAAATCGGCGGCTAAAAACTGCAATTTTCCTGCGTATTGCCGTAGAAGTCTGAGATGGAAGGCATCCATCAGTGAGAAAGGTCAATATTTGATCATAGTATGTAGATGGCATAGGCGGGTCTGTAATTTCATCATTTGTTGGTTCAGAGACATAAATCGCCGGAGTTGTGTAATCTATACCTACCGGAGCTTCACCGAAATCTAAACGAGAGAGAAAATCTGCTAAGGCATGTGAACTGCCTGGCCAATGAATGACTTCATAGTCAAACTCTTGTAAAAGCAGAACCCATCGTGCTAAACGACCACCTAGATGCTGTTGCCGAACCAGATAAACAAGTGCAGCATGATCTACATGAAAAATAAATTTACGGCCCAGCAAATAATGTCTGAATTTCTTGACAGAATATACTAGGCCTAGACATTCTCTTTCTGTTACAGAGTAATTCTTTTCAACAGGGGCTAATCTTTGACTTGCATAGTACACTGGTCTGAACCACTTATCAGTTTGTTGCATTAAAACGCTCCCTATTGCTATATCTGAAGCATCAACAAATACATGAAATGGGCGATCCCAATCAGGAGGCTGTAAGATGGGGACTTGTGTTAATAAACACTTTAAGCGATCAAATGCTATCTGACATTCCTGAGTCCACTCAAATTGTCGAGGAGTCTTGGTGATTAATCTGTTCAGTGGTATTGCCAAGTGAGCAAGCCATTGTAGGTGTCGTCCATGCCATCTTACTTGGCCCATGAAGCGCATTACTTCCTTCGATGTAGTGGGCACAAGAGCTTCTAACACAGCTGAAATTTTATCTGGATCCACCTGTATACCTTGTGTAGATACAATGTGGCCAAGTAGCTTTCCACATGAAACCGCAAACACAGATTTGTTTGGGTTCAAGCAGAGTCTGTATTCTCTGCACTTTTCAAAGCAGCACCGTAAATGGAACAGGTGTGCTATCATCTTACCGAAAATTGAAAAATCGTCAAGATATACTTGCATAAAAGAGGTAAGGTAAGGAGAAAATATTTCCTGCATACACCTTTGGAACGTACTTGGGGCATTCCTTAATCCAAACCACATAACAGTACATGTGAACACGCCCCAGTTGGTTATGAAGGTGGTCTTCGGTATATCCTGTGTAGCCATTCTAACTTGATTATACCCACTGTACCCATCTAAGAATGAATACATTTCATGTCCTGCTACTCTATCAAGCATTGTGTCAAGAAAAGGGAGCAGAAATGGATCAGGCACTGTAGCTGCGTTCAGTTTCCGGTAATCTACACATATTCGTAACTGCTTATTCTTTTTAGGGACAATAACAATTGGAGAGATCCATTCAGTATGCTCTACTGATACAATAAATCCAACTTTGAGTAGCCTATCAAGTTCTACCTTTACCTGTGATGCATAGTTCGGGTTCATTCGGTAGTTGGGTTGCTTAAGTGGTTTTGCTTCCGGCTTCAACATGACCCTGTGTTGATAGATGCGCAGGTCCAAACCCTTCATATCTTTGTAATCCCATGCAAATACATCAGAAAATTCGCGAAGTAGTTGGATTAGATCTGCTTGAAATAATTCCGGTAAGTTTTCTTTTATTTTAACATGTCGTGGATTTGCTTCATCTCCTAAATTATAAGTGGTTAGTTGATCTTCTGGAACATAAAATTGTCGAGGCTTCTCTGTATTCTCAGATGGCTTAAAAAGTTGTTGTAGATCAGCGTCATCTATGGTAGCTGTTTCTTCTTTCATATCTTGTTCTGTTATAGTCATCACCGTACAAACTGAAGGATTCCAATCATCTACAATAGATTGTAGATCAAAAGTTCCTAGGGAGATCAACTCAGTGTTATTTTTCAGAAACTCTTCTTCTTCATCATCTGACAACCCATCTAGCATATGGACTGGTTCCACAAAATACGGTCTAGCATGCAACTCGCAAGGTTGTATAGCATCTAATTTTACAACATATTTACGATTATTATCCTTGAAAGTGAGTTCTTGTGCAGACCAATCCTGTATCACCTTAGCGTTCTTCAGCCAAGGTTGGCCAAAAAGGAGGTTGTAATCAAGAGTGGATTCTAGTAAATCTAGTATGACAAAGGTCATTTTAAATGTTGTACCTTGTAAAGTGATTGGTACATTGTACAAGTCCTATGGGATGGACTCTTGATTGGTTGGCCATTCTGACAAAAATCTGAACTGGTTCGATTTCGGTCCACCCTAACTTTTTACATAGTGCAGCAGTAGCAATGTTGACTCCAGATCCTCCATCAATTAGTACCTATGTGATTTTATGATTTTTATACCATACCGTAATCAAAGGAATTGAATGATCGACCGTAGAATCGGGTTTCGTTTGCACTGTTGCTGTTGCTGGAATGCAGGGAGGCACCGGACTGAATTGTTGTTGGAATTGTTGTCGAACTCCCGGTACTAGTGCAAGCAATTGGCCCAAAGGAAGAGTGATGGATGCTTTAGATAAAATTTCCCAGGCCCTTTGTGATTGGATTGTTTCCACAGATTCTGAAGATGATGCACCTACTGAAGATGATGTGCTTGCTGCTAAATCGAAATTATGTTGTTGTGTTCCTTCTTCGGTTAACGGAGTCTGGGTTACCGGAATAGGATCTGGGAAGACTGGAGGCTCTACGGTGGTCCATTGAGTAGCTTTATCATACATCTTTTGTTGTTCACGTATGCCTGGTTCAAATATTTCTGCTTCTGGTTGCAGTTGTTTACCAGAGCGAGTCTGAATTACTGCAGCGTGCGTTTCTACTGGTGTGATTTGTACCATATTAGCCATTGGGTTTTGACGTTCTTTCTTCCTCTGGTCATACTCAGCTGCATCTTTACAAAATCTTCTAATGTGACCAAATTCTCCACAGAAATGACAGCGCGGTGGTGGCAAATTGGGATTTTCCGGTGGCGGTCCGTCTACCAGCGGTTTGCATTGTAGTTATTATTTCTCTGTCCTCTGTAATTTCTGATATCCTTGTTGCTGGTTGTTTCTCATGTGCGGAGGAACATAGTGATTGGCTAGCTGCCTTGGTTTCTGTATAATTGCATTGATAGTCGCTGTTCCATGCACTTTGGCGTTATATGCGCAGTTTTCGGTGGTGTGTCCGGTAGTGTTGCAGATAGCAGAAAACAACTGATTAAGTGCACAAATGGCACTAGTATGGCCTGAATTCTTGCAGGTAGTGCAGTACATCTGTCTGATCGGGTCTTCGGTGACATTTCTATTTGCTTTTAACCACTCCAGATCTTCTGTAAATCCTCCAACCTTTTTTTCCAGCTGTAGAGCCATTGCAATCACTGCATCTAGCGTCATAGCTCCTACACAGCATATGATCATAATCTGTTTAAGTTGCGGGGTCAATCCATTGATAAACCACTGAGTAATAACGTCATCCGGTAGGTTGGCATGTGCTGGTGGTAACTACCTCAAATGAGTCCTGAATAGAGTGGCGTACTCCTGTACAATTTGATTTATCTTCTGTCTATTGTTTTGCAGGTAATAAAAAATTTCGGCTGGATTCTTCTTTAGCCTGAATCTCTGCAAAAAGGCATCCCTTACTGCTTCATAGGTGCCGAAATAGTTAATATCATATTTTGTAAGCCATCTAGCTGCTTCGTTGATTAATGTCGATTGGAAAACAATAGCCTTATACGCCGGATCACGTGGATGGTTGAGCACTGCGTAGCTTATCTCAAATGTGCGTACATGAGCATCCGGGTCATCTCTTGGGAATCCACCAAATTTGGTGTACGTTACTCCTGTCGGAGTCGGCCTTGGTGGGCATAGTTGTTGTTGTTGTTGCTACTGTTGTTGCTGCTGTTGTTGTTGTTGCTCGTTCATGACGAGTGTATTGTGACTATCTTCTGTATCCCGAGGCTAAATATATGAACTATCAGAATCTGTATCGTCGGACTGTGCACTTTCCGGTTCGATAATCTTGTTCAGTATGCTTCGAATCTCGGTTTCAAACAAGCTACCTTCCTTCTTGATGTCAAATGTAGGGAAGCTTACTCCCAATAGCGGTGACTGGGCTGAAGATTCACCGAGGAATGGTAAACTGTCGTCGGAAAACTGCGACCTTGTTACCAAAATATCACCAAAATGTGTCGCTCAGTTTTTGCCAAAACCAGGTGTTTTTTCACCTTCGCTAATTTCTTTGGCTAAAGTGTTTCTAGTTGTAAACAGAATTGAATCTTTACCCAATGTTGTTAAGCTGACTTCAGGCTGCGTCCTGGTAGATTCTGGAGTTACCATATCTTCAACAGACTGTGCCAAAATAGTACCAGAATTTACCAGAGGCAAAACACGTTCCACTAGAATATGACGGGAATCACTAGTAACGTTTTTTACTTTCTTGACAACTCGGTTAGACCTAGTTGTACTGCTACCTCTCGGAGTCATTTTTAGCAAATTAAGTACCCCAGGCTGGCGATTCTTTGGATACGTTTCACCGGATCGAGTAACCGGCATGTATCGTCTTTTGTACTAATCGCGTACTATTATTGTCGAAAAAAAAAATAAAATTTTACAGTCACGTTTCCACAACAGGTTTGCAATAATTTGATCTGTTGCCACCTTCCCATAGATAAATGGCAATCTTGATAACACTTTCGACAGATAAACGGCAATCTTGATGCCACTTCCCACAGACGACGCCAGTGTTAAACGCTTCTTAAACGCGAAACTAACTGTCAGAAATGCATTTAAGCACCTAAGTGGGTTCTTGGGAGTGGTAGGGGTCTGTTAGACAGAGGCCCTGTACTTAGTGCATATTCCCTCACAGGTAAGGGGAAAGCTAGACCCTAAAGCTGAAAAGTGTATCTTCATTGGTTATGATTTGAATCAGAAGGGATACAGATTCTACAACCCCTCAAACAAAGGCTTCAAGGTAAGCAGAGATGTCATCTTTGATGAAAATGATTCATGGTATGAAAATGAGTGCAGGAAGGTTAGTCTACCTTATGACATGGAAGAAGACTTTCCCAAGCTTATCAGGCAAGAACCAAGTCAGAAAGAGGACACAAGCTCAGATGATGAAGACACCATTAATATTGAAGAATTCAAGGCTTGGAAATCAAAAGGGAAGATGAAGATGAAGCAACTAGAAGATAATCCAGAATCCTCAACTCAAGCTATGAGGAGATCTCAAAGAGAAAAGAAGAAACCTATTAGGTATGGGTATGATACTTCACTTGTAACCAAGCACTCTGTATATCTTGCAAAGGAGCTCTTGAATGAAGAACCAGGTACATTTGAAGAAGCAATCACTAAACCAGAATGGAAGGAAGCAATGGATGAAGAAATTCAGGCTCTCAAAGAGAGTGACACTTGGGACTTGGTACCCAAAAAAGAGTCTATGAAGGTGATAGGATCCAGATGGATCTACAAACTCAAAAGAAATTCAGATGGTACAATAAACAGGTATAAAGCTAGATTGGTAGCCAAGGGTTTCGCACAAACCCAAGGCATTGATTATGAGGAGACATTTTCTCCGGTGGCTAAGATGCCAACTATCAGAGTTATGGTGAGTGTAGCTGCATCCAAGAATTGGAACATGTATCAATTGGATGTGAAGAATGCATTCTTGAATGGATGGATATCTGAAGAAGTCTACATGTCACAACCACCTGGCTATGAAGAACCTAATAAGGTAAATCATGTTTGTAAGTTGAAGAAGGCTCTGTATGGTTTGAAGCAGGCACCTAGAGCATGGAATTACAGATTGACAACCTATCTCCTAGATCAAGGATTTGTGATGAGTAAAGCAGATACTTCATTGTTTATCAAAAGGAACAATTCAGAGGTAATATATTTATGTGTCTATGTTGATGACATCATTATTACAGGAAATAATGTTCAGGGAATTAGACAGATCAAAGGACAGATGATGAAGGAATTCAAGATCAATGATCTTGGATTATTAAAGTATTTCTTAGGTCTTGAATTGGTCTACACAAATTCAGGTATCTACATCACTCAAAAGAAGTATGTGCAGGATATGGTCAAGAAGTTTGGCTTGCAGGATGCTAAAGTCTCAACTACTCCTATGGAGGTCAACCTAAAGCTAAGTGCTCATGAAGGAGAAGAAATCCAAGACATCACAGGATACCAAAGTATGGTAGGTAGCTTGAACTATGCTACCTTGACAAGAATTGACATAGCATATGGAGTTAGTGTGCTTAGTCAATTTATGCACAAACCAAGAGTACCTCATTTGGAGGCAGCAAAGAAGATAGTAAAGTACCTAAAGGGAACACAAAATCATGGTTTGTATTTTCCATATTCATCAGACATTGATATTAAGGTATACTCAGATGCAGATTGGGCAGGTTGCAAGGATGATAGGAGGAGTACATCTGGTTACATATGTTTTGCAGGTGATAAACCAATTTCTTGGTCATCCAAGAAACAACCCACAGTAGCTTTGTCATCTACTGAGGCAGAATACAGAGGGCTAGCAAATGCCACTCAAGAAGCTATCTGGTTGAAGCTTTTATATACAGAGTTAGGCTTATATACAAGATCACCAATTATCTTTGGAGATAATACAAGTTCTCTTCACCTTGCAGCTAATCCAATATATCATGCTAGGACAAAACACATAGAGGTTCATTACCACTATGTGAGAGAGAAGTTGCTTAGTAAAGACATTCAGTTGACTTATGTGTCCACTAATATGCAATGTGCAGATTTACTCACTAAAGCTTTGGATGGAACTAAGTTATGCAGATTCAAATCCATGATTGGATTGCAGGATGTGATTGAAGAATGAAGCTGAAGACTTGAGCCAAAATGTTTGGCTTGAGGGGGAGTTGTTGGTGTAACACAAGCCTTCACATTTGGCTTGGATATCTACCTTGAAGACTATACATGAAGCGTAGACCATAGGAACTTATGCCTATGATTTTTTACCATTTTATCTGTTGTAAAAATATAAATGACTTGACGTATTACGCAATCACGCCTAATTGATTGAAAGTCGTGAAAAGGCGGTTGGTTGATCGAGAGAATATCTCAATCAAATTTTTTTAGGTGAAAGATTTTAGGAGATTGATTTGAATTCTAATTCAAGTCATCACTCAATTCCTATAAAAGCTACAAGGAAAAATGTCGCTGGGGGGTTTTTCACTCATCGCGAGACATTACTGTATCAATCACTGAGTGTGTGAGGTCTACTTTATAGTCTACATCTCTGAGTACCATTGAGCTATGTTTATCATGCCAATGGGAATGTACATTTACATGATCTAATACAAATACTTACATTCATCTACTCTGTGATTCTCTGAGTCATTATCTTCAAGTCTGTCAACCTTGAAGAAGTATATCTCAGGATCTACTGAACCAAATCAAGTGATTCAAAGCTTGATAGATTCAGCTCAAAGCATACCACAAACATACAAAGTTTGAAGCAACTTGATTCAGTCAATTTTGAGAAATCAAGAAATTACAGTCAAGTGCTCACTGTTGCAATTCTTATAGTAAACGAGTAATTTTCCGGTAGAAGAACAAAATAGATCTCGCAGAGTAATGCAAAGCTTTGTATGAGAAATAGCTCACTCTATAGCTAGACATCTCTATTTTTAGTTGACCAATCTTTCCGGTGAAAAAGATATCTATACACTGTACAAAGTCTGACCGAAAAGAGGCTGTCTGAACTAGAGAAGTTTTTTCTTAAACTTCAGAAAAAGTTCTGTTAGTTAAGAGAGTTTATGTGTCACTTCCTTACTTCATGTATGTTCACTTGAAGTAATTATAAACATAATTATAGTTCATTCCGGTACAATTCCAGTACAATTACGGTGACAGTACAGTGGCAGTCTGGTGAAATTTCGGTCTGGTGAAATTTCGGTGAATTTTTTAAAAAGTTAGAACACAGTCTTATATCAGTTTCCACAAGGCTTAGTCTTCGCTGCGTCATCAAGGAGTAGAAACAGAGAAAAGGATCAAAGAGGGCTGGTACAAAGCAGGATTAGCAGTACCAACTCAATCTTCTGAGTGCATCCAACCATCACATCCAACAAGTGCATCCTTGGAGCACCATGTGCTCAATCTTTCTTGCTCTTCTTGTGTTGGTTGACTTTTGTTCCTGAAACTTGGCATAACTTCATCTCCAGCCACATAACCATATAAACTTCTACCTTGGAGATAAGCTTCCATTCTTAATGACCAAGCTGAGTACTTACCTCTGTCCAATTTGTCAATTGATGAAGGAAATCCATTTGCCATGTTGTCCAACCTTGCTCTGATACCACTGTGAAGAGATGGATAGGTATGTGCTTGAAGATGAAGAGGTGTTGCAAAATCCTTGATCTACACCAACCAAATGAACTCCAGGAGTATATGGTGGGCTCTTTAGCTTGCCAATGGATCTATTAAACACCCTATGTACCTTGGAAGATCACTCTCAAAAAGATAGATCAAAACAGATAAGTTGGAGTTAGCTCAGAGGTGAAAAACTTGCTATTTTGGTTCATACACCTGTCCACTGTTTTGCATAATTCTCTGAGCACAGCAGCAATTAGCTTAATTCCTCTTGGGGAAGTCTAGTTAACTTAAAGAGCTAACATTCAAGAGTAAGCTCATCAAAAATAATGAACCACACACTGAGAATGAGTTTTAACAAGTGATGACATCATCCCGATTTTCACGGGCTGCTACAGTTTGCAACCAGTGAGCAGAAAAATGAACATAACTCAAAATGTGGGAATCCAATGATTATGAAAATTTGTATGGTTATACTAGACAGTAAGGTGAATCCAACAAGCTTTAAATCATTGAGTGTAGATAAGTACACACTGAGAGACAGCTCTGACAAGATGAGTGAAAAAGTCGGGTACCTGAAAGAGAAGTGAAAATGAACAGACATTGTTGACTTCAACTGAACATAACTGAAGATTGCAACATCCAAATGACATGAACATTTGTGAGCATATAGTAGACTTATAGAGGTAACTTTACCAAGTTAAATCACTGAAAATGATGCACCAAGATCAGAGAAACCATCTCTGCAATCTGACTGAGAAAACTGAGAGATATGGCATTGAGTAGTATACTTCACAAGAACATGGAAATATGAACTCAAATAATCATGAAAATGAAAGTTGCTTGTACAATACAATGAGTTACTGATACATATGTGTGCCTTGTAATCACACCTTGATATGGCATAAAGCTCAGCTCTTGGAGGTCTTCACATAGGTCTCTCTAACCACGACTAAAACTGCCATCTATTTATAGTTGAGTTTGGGAGGCTAACTTCCCTCAATCACTCTTCAATCAATCAATGATTGATTTGATTCTCTACCTACCACAAATCATGAATTTGTGGCTCCTCTTTCCCTTTTTGATCAAGTGGACTCAACCACTTAAGATTCTTTCACTTTTACATTAAGTAAACTCTTCAAAAGTTACAAGAGGTAGTTCACAAGTGAACTTTACATAGTCTTCATTTTAAGGCTTCTTCTATGACTTTGTGAGACTCAAGCCAATACTTAGGCTTTTCATAGACGTGCTCCAACAAACCGCTATACACATTGCATCTTCATCTATACATAATGCATTTGATACTATGCTTTAATGTATGTCGCAGCTAAGAACAGAGTACATTCAGCTAGAAGATCATAACAACATATTACAAGCTCACTTGAAAGAATTACAACACATTACTACATTGGAGGATGAAAATGAAAGGCTCCAAATACAGTTTCATACATTACAAGAGGCACATAGCACATTGGAAGCAAAGTTGTAGAACATCGACAAAGACTCCTTGCAAATAGTCGAAGGTCACCTACACACAAAGATGGAACAAAACTCAAAACTACAATGCAACATAGCACTATTACGAAGCCACCTCATCGAATCCCAAGAAGAAACCGATGGCTATAGACACAAAATCAAGAATATCTAGCTGCAGCCATAGAGAATAAACGTGGGGCACCCATAACTTTAGTATCGGCCCTACTATGTCATTCTTGCAAATTATAATGCAAAAATAGAGAGAGTCATGGGGAAGATCCCCTCCTTCGCAACCGAGTTTCAACCCTTCCACCAAAGGCATAGAAAGGCAAGATCTATCAATCGACATGGTGGAAAAAGCTCTTAGAGACTTACCCCGAAATGTTGTGTACGTGGAACCATGCATCTCTACATCTCATTTATAATCCATGCTGTGGTCCAGTTCCATGGCATAGATCATGGAAAGTGTTCAATATTAAAGTACATAATAATGCCCAATGTAAAGAATGGCTTAATTATCCATACATTGTGCCACCATAGGGACCACCCTCCATTGCTTATATGATGGCCACCATTCGCCACTAGGGCAATCAAATCTTCTTCTTCTTCACCAGTCAAATCATGCCCTATGTATGTACGTTTTTCTTCTTCTCCTTCTATGGTAACTATGAGTTTTTTGGTTTTATCTCGATTATCATATACTTCTCCAATGTCAGCTTTCCTTTTAGGCATTCGTACCATGATTCTTCTGTCCTCTGCTTCATATTTCTTGAATTTCTCGGGTACTTCCATGAGTGGTTCTTCCTCTTCTTCTGTCTTAGGTGCTTTCTTTTTGTTTACTTTCTGTATCTTCCGTGAGTGACTCATGTCATTCCATTTGATTTTCCTTTTATTCTCCGAGGGTTTTGGCTTCTACAAAATAAAGATATTCCTCTTCTGTGGAACAGAAGGGTTCCATGATGATGGATTCCAGGTCCTCGTCACTATTCTCGTCTTGTTCTTGGGTCACTTCCATGCATTCTTCTAGGATAAAGTCTTCCTCAAGAGGTTCAATCATAAAAATGGAAATGGCACACCCATCCTCATCACAATGAGGGGTCCATTGTTCTTCATTCACTGTTATCCCATCATAGCTAAGATTTCTACCCAACCCTGAGGCTCGAATTCCTCGTCTCGAAATATTATAGGTGCATAAGTTGGATCTTGAAGGGTTCGTGGATGTCGTTCTGAACCTACGGTCCTAGCTTCTAATCGTTCTTCCTCTTGTCTTGCTACTTTACACATCCATAGGTGGGTATCCTCGTGCAGCCATTAGGGGTCGGATTCTAACGAGTGTATTGATTCTGTTTCTTCTTGTGTCTTATGGATGGTGTTCCATTGTATTGGGGGTACGTCTCGATGGGAATAGTCTTTAAGATTGACTTTAGTAGTCACTCCTAAATGTTGCAAGTACAAAGAATTAGTTCCCCAATCTTGTACGATTTGCAACTAACGCATGAATTGTTGTCCTAAGATCATCTCGTAAGCATGATTTTTCCCAAAATCACAAATGGTGAAAGTATGTTCAAATTCTACACCACAGGTGGTGAGAGATATGCCTTCTAGTAAGCCCAATGGTTTCTCTATGTATCCGTCAGCCATTTGTAGCTTCATCTTGGTGGGTCATAATGCTGGCTTACCCCAATGTTTCCATAAAGTGGTAGTAGCGATGGCTACTCCAGCTCCTGAATCGTAGTGATGGCTACTCCAGCTCCTGAATCTAGGATGGCTTTGGTGGTGTATCCTTGGTGGGTTATTGGAAGATAAGTGTTACCTTCCTCTCCCTCGCTCACATCTCCAATTCGTTCTATGGGTATCTCTGGTACCTTCTTGTGTGATCTTATCTGGGAGGGAGCAATAGTGAGCTTAGGGAATTGATTTGCTACGTGCTTCCATAACTCTGGTTTAATATTTAACAACTCTTCTAGAGTGAGATGACATTGTACTTTGGTGTTCTTGATTACTTCCATATTTCTAGGGATTACTAATTCTTCATTCCTCACTATTATCGCGGGTGCTCTCATGCTAATAGACTTGGCTTCCCAAGGTCCTGTGTGTTGGTGCAGCGCTATTGCGGAATTCGCTTACACCATAGAAACTAAGCTAGAGTGATGTTAGAATGCCTCTATAATCATCAGTAGCTTAGCAAATTTTTCGAAACTAAAAAACTTATAACTGTATCTAGTGAACACCGAAAATTCACTTTACAGAAAGATTCACGTTTCCTTCAAGCTTCAATTCTGAACTTATTTACTTCAGTCTTACACTACTGTATTAGCTTATAGTTAAACAACCTTTGCGTCACTTAACTTTGTCAAAATTGTGTTTTGAACTCACCAAAATTCCACCAGAACTTCACCGAACTGTTACCGGAATGTCACCGTAATTGTACCGAAATACTACCGGAATCAGCTGTAATTTTGTTTGTAGTTACTTCAAATGTGTATATATATGAACTTCACCAATTTTGGATGCCTCTTTTCGGTCAGACTTTGTATTGTATACAAGTCCCGTTTCACAAAAGTCTTTTGATCAGTTTATAGTAGAGACGTCTAGCTACAAGATAAGCTATCTCTCATACAAACCTTTACATTGTACTTCGAGATCTAACTCGTAGAAGTACCGGAAAAACATTTACTGAGAAAACTGTAACTGTTAACTAACTTTTCACAGTAACATGAAAATTCTCAGATTTCTTCACATACGAAGAATGCGCTCAAATTGTTCCACATGAACATGTGTTTTCTATTAGAGAAGATGTGTACAAAATAGCTTGGCCTCACTTTGCTCATAGCTATGGAAAACTCTCCTACTCTGAGTAGTTATTCCTTACCATCTCTCTCAGATGAATACCGACATTTTAGGTTTTGTTATTCATCTCTACATACGCAATCTCTGGCGTCTTCTACTCTATCGAGCTCTACCTCTTTCTCTATTCTTACGCTATATCTTCTACATCTCTCAGCTCACTTATATACAATTTTTGATCCGGTTTTAACAAACTCATAATTCTGGAAGTTTCTACGCTGTATGTTACAGTTGTGAATTTGTCCCTTCACTAAGGCTTTAGTTTTTCTTCTGAATGCTTTGTTTCTGCTTTCCTTTGTCTTTATGTCGTTATGCCTAATTAGTGAGTGAATCTCCAACACTGTGAACTAGGGTAATTCTTGCAAAGAATTAGATTCAAAATCTGTTTGTTCACTCAGTTGCTCTTCCTCTACATCGTCATAGATAGAGGGGATGTCTTGGGGAAATTGTTCCTGCAAGTCGTCTATTTCTTGACTAGGAGGATGGGTTTCTTGCTCTTTTCTCCACTTCTCTTCTTGGATTTCTCTTAAAACTTCATGTGAATACTTGTGTATGGAAGACAGGTTGTCTTCACTCTCTGTATTTGGTACTTGAGACTGGGATGGTACATTCCTTTCCTGTGTCTCAAGGACAAAAGGATTCCTATGCAGATTCTTTTTCTCGTTGCTATTGACCAAGTATTCTAATTTCTCTAGTAGTCCTTGAAAGTGTAATTCAGGTTTTGCCATGTTATTCCAATTAAGATAACGAGAGGCTTCAAACATTGCTTGTGCTAATTCTACCATCTTCATGCAAAGTTTAGTCCTCTCAATTTCTAAATCTGCTCTCGGATAGTTCCTACTCATTTCAACTATCTGGGGTCCTTCTTTTAATCTCGCCTGATATGCGCGAAACATCATGTAAAAATTTTCTAGTATGGGTTCAGCTAGAACTGATCTTGATCTCTGAGCTAGGTTCTCCTAATTAGATTCCTGCGAAGTCAATTCTAGGATTTTGGCTCTCGATTCCTTTAGACTTCCGTCCAACTCAGTTATCTTTTTACTCTACTTTCTCTGGAATCTATTCAGCTAAAACACGTTGTCGGGATGAAATCCCGTAGGGAGTGTGCACTGATTTTTTTCAAAGTTCATTATTTTCTGAGTTTCGTGTGATGTTTTGTTCTAAAGAGGATACATTTCATGCATGATTTGACTGATTTGATTGCCTGTGTGATAAGAAACCATGTGAGAGATGTGCATTAGAACCGTGCGTGTAAATAACTGACATTAGACCCATGAAAACTTTAGGTTTGACCCTTGAAACTGACTAGAAACATGAGTTTACCCCCCTGAAAATCGGACTTGAACCCTTGGAAACCCTTGGATGTTAGGCCGAAATTGTAAATAAACTGTTGAATTGACGAGCTTGAGATAATTGTGACCAAACCTTGATTTTTCCAACCAAACACCCTAGGTCGGACACTTGGAATTGGTGTTTATCCTAGCCCAAACCCTTGGATTAATTAACCCTGTATATAGTGTGAAACCAAAACATTAATTTAGGGAAAATAAAAAGGACAAAAATAAAAAATGGAATTAAGAGATGGGATTTTCCAAGAATAGTAAGTGAACATGCATGGTCGTCCAAAATTGGAAAGTTGAGTAGGGAGGTTGGAAACTTCTAGATGAACGTCCCAAGGAGAGAAGGATGGGGAATCCTATAAATAGGGGGCCAAGCCTCATTTGTTTTTCCTCGTTGATCTTCTTGGTGCGTCTACTCTGCAGGTTACTTACTGTGTGATTGGAGGCTATTGCGATTTATGAAGTGAAGAAAATCATTTGCTGAAGATACCTGAAATAAAGAGCGGATCGAAGACCTGAAGAAAAGCTTGGACGTGAAGATCGAAGCGGAATCCCGTGGGTGATTTCTCGCACTGTAGCGAGGGATCTATTTTACATCGGCCGGCCCGCACTGTAGCGGCGGCGTTTATATTGTATCATCGCACCGCACTGTAGCGGTTTTATTGGACCATCGGCCCGCACTATAGCGGCCTCGTATCCGATCGTCTCTTTCCGACGCCCACGGTCCCACGTCTCGATACTTCCGAGGGGCAAGGGGCCCTACGAGGATCGCGCACGCTCCGGAGAGCACAGGCGAGGCGCCCAGCGTGCAGACGCCGCTCGCAGGACAGCGGGAACGGCGCACCAGAGTGGGGCCTGATCCAACCCCACACGCCGGCTTCTCGCCACGACCTCCTTCTTCCCGACACCTGAACCCGACGTGAAGCGAGGCGGTTGCCCGGTGATCCTCATCGCGTCACCTACTCCTTGAGGAAAGAGACAAGAACCTCGGCATCAGACAGAGATTCCAGGTACTAGCATTTCAAGTTATTTGAAATTTTGCATTGCTTCACATACACTGCTGAAACAGAAAGATTGTCTTGCTGCTTGAGTTTGAGCATCCACACTTTGCATTAGTATAGTCCATATGTGTGAGTTTTTTTTCCCGCTTAGACTAGGGATTTGCTGATTTTCTAGTTTAGAGAGAACGTTAGAAATTGAAAAGGGGAAAAATACATTGAAGTTTCTGAGATTTAAGGAAAGAAGAGATACACCTGACTTTGGCCAAGAAAGGAGCATTGAGTGAGTTTACCCTCTGGCTCGTGACTCATCAAACTTCTTCTCTGATCTCTACTCAGAGCTTAGAGAAATAATTGAGCCACTTACGCTGGACCTTGTGTTACGTTCTAGGACAGAGCAGAGAAGAGAGATGGAGGATATATTCAGGGAGTTGGTAATAGAGAAACAGGGGGCTCGCGTAGTTCAAGCAGTATTGAGAGAAAAAGGGAAGTTTACAGGCTTGAACGTAACCGAGTACCTAGATGTTTTCGAGGAACAGGCACGGATTTATGGTCTACCTGAGGATGTGTTTATACATTACTTCACACGGGTAGTATCAGGATCCATTTTAGCCCCTATTACAGTGCATATTGCAAAGCCTTGGGCTGAGTTCAGAAAGGAATTGCATAAACTCTTTTATCTAGAAGACTTTTCCCAACACAGTAGAGAAGGGTTCTTGCGGTGGATAAGCTCTCCAAAGCCCACTGCATCCCTCACTCAACTTTTGAATGAGTTCTTGAGAAGATATGAACAACTTCCACAGGCCGATTTAGATGCTTTGAAACCTGACCTAGTTATATCTTTCCTTAGGATCTTAAGTCTTGAAGACAGGACTGAGGTTGAAAGGAGGATTGAAGAGCCTGGGAAGAGATTTGGATTGACTGAAGATTGGGGTGTAGTGAGGAGAGAGGTAGAAGCGGTTGCCCAAATGAGGCAGCGCCAGGCGGTGTTATACGATAGACCTGCAGTGGTAACACCACAACCGCCTAGGGAAGCTCCACTTCCGACAATTCCAAATGTGCCTGCAACGTCAGCTTTTGCTAATGTTGTATCCACTTCGCGATCGCCAATGGAGCTACAGGTTGAGATTCTCAGTCGACAGATAGAGAATCTTCTTACGATGCAAGCGTCTATGTCAAAAGAAATGGCGAGTATTCACAATAAAGTTAATTCTATGGGATATCAGGACCCCACTCCTCCTCAGGCGAGTACGAGTTATGCAGATACTTTACAGAGAGGCACTATGCCCATTCCAAATATGCACGGCTATGTGATGCCACAGCCTGCACCTCTAGTGCAGCCTGTTGCCCAACAGATACCTACACCACCAGTGCAAACCACATTTCAAAGAAACACTGGACCTTTTGAGAGACGAGCGACTGGTGGGTTTGGAGGGGCTAAGAGATGCGTATGGTGTGATGCACAAGAGCATTTTTCATATGCCTGTGAAGAGCTTAAGCTAGCAAAAGAGCATCAACTGGTGATAGATATCGATAAGAAGTTATGTGACTTCAGGACCCGCCTTCCTCTACCTGTGAATTGGGGAAAGGGGGGAATGAAGAAGCTTTATGAAGATTTATTTGGCAATAATGCAAGTACATCAGCTGCACGATTAGAACGTGTTGAAGAGGAAGATGAAAAAGTGCCTAGACCTCGACCCCAAAGAAATTATTCCATTGAGGCTTTAGTGAGGGCTAGGGATGCGATCATGCAGAAGACTGCCTGGAAGTCACCTGTTGATGAATCCTCGGTCTATTTGCACATAGCAAATGTAGAAGAAAAGAGGAAGAGAGATGAGAGTCAGGAAGAGACTGAGCCAGAAAGAAGAGTGACCAGAAAGCAAAGCCAAGAGGCCGAAGAAAAGGCTAAAGAGCCAGAAAGGAAAGTACAATTCAAAGAGCCTGTTGTTTCAAAGGAAGAGGTAAAGAAGAAAGAGATAAGAGAGGGAAAGAGGCCGGCTGGGCCAACTAAGATTCAAGAACTGACTAAAGAGAAAGAGAAAGAACCTGAACCTGTTCAAAAGAAAGATGAAATTCAAGAAAGTATTCAAGAGGCTGAAAAAGAAAAGAAGAAGAAAAAGAAGAGAACTCCAAAGGCTGTATTAATTTCTGAGTTGGAAAGGAAAAATGATGCAAGAGAGATATTAAATGACATTTTACTGAAGAGCCAAGTGACCATGTCCTTGGAGCAGGTCTTCTCCATAGCGAAGCCTGAGTTCAAGGACAATTTTATAAAGCTGGTTAAGAGAAAGAGGTTTCCACTACCTGAAGATGTAGAGATGGAAGAAGCAACTGAAGATATTCAAGTGATAAATGAAGCAGTTACATTGAGTGATACATCTGATGATGATGATGATGAGGTTGTCAGGTGTCATAAAAATTCTCTAGGTCCTATTATACCTGATGATGAAATGAGGAAGACAGAAAGTGAGTTTAGCAGGACCTTTTGGGCGAGAGGAACTCCAGAGATGAAGATAAAGTTAGGGAGCAACGAGGAGTCATGTTTTGCTCTGGCCTTGATTGACTCAGGGTTAGAGATAAATGTGATTTCTAAGAAGCTCTATGATAATTTTAGGTGGCCGATTGATAAAGATCATGGATGGAGGATGAGGACAGCGGATAATGGTTCAGGAGCACTGCTTGGGGCATGCGCCTTTGTGCCTGTGACCATAGGTGGGATTTCTGAGGAATTTCACTTCTTTGTCCAGGACCATTGTTCATATGAGGCTATCCTTGGGCAGCCCTTCATAGCTGAGGTAAGAATGGAGACTAAGGCCATGGATGATGGATCTGCCTATGCACGAATCCGTTCTAGATCTGGTCTACATTCTTTGCAAGTGATGATTGTGTGTCCAAATCACTCCAGGAATAGAAAGAATATAAGAAAGAAACCTATTAATTCACATGACCATGATGAGTGTATGCCTGTTGGAGAGTATGGAGCTTCTGCTGATCAAAATTTCTGTTAGGATCCACTGTTGAGCGAGACAACAGTGGGAGTTGGTTTGATGTCTTGCATGATTCTGTACAAAGATTTGAAAGTTTTTCTGTTTATTCATCTGCATTCAAGTTGCTATGCTTAAAGAAAGAAAACGTTTCAAATAAATTCAGAAAAGTTCATGAGAGATACTATAAGGATTTAGGAATGATGTTACCTGATGAGAAGATTGAAGATGTGATCCAGTTGGAGAGAAGTTCGACTACTCTGGAAGAGCTTGAGCATGCATTTGAGAGAAATGAGAAATCAGAAATCATTATGCTCAGCTCTATCCAAGAGTATGAGATGATTAAGGAGTTTATGAGAGAGCATGAAGCAAGTGTAAATACAAAGTATAAGACTATGGATAAAAAAGTGAAGCCTATAGCTCAGCCATTGCCAGAAGATAGTCATGAAAAGTATCTACGAGTGTCAGATGAACCTATGCTGAGACGACGAGAGCTCATAGGGCATCATTTCACTGATGAGACTATTAAAGAGATCAAGTTTGGAGAGAAGTTATTCCTGAGAGAAGAAGAGAAAAAGAAATTTATTGAAGTTATTAAGAAACATGAAAAAGCATTTTCACTTTTCCCGCATGAGATAGGTTGTGCAGACCCGAAACAAGTACCTCCCATGATTATATTTACAGTGCCACATATACCATGGAATATCCGGCCTATACCAGTCCCAAAGGCTCACTTACCTGAGCTGATGAGGTTGCTAAAGGAAAAGATTTCCATGCGGATATTGGAGCCCTCCTCGGCTCCATATTCTAATAGATGGTTTACTGTGCCTAAGAAAAATAGGAAGCTTCGTTTCATTCAGGATCTGCAACCTGTGAATAAAGTCACAATTAGAAACATAGGGACAGGACCCATAGTGGATGAGTTTGCTGAAGCGTTTGCTGGGCATTCCATCTACTCTATGGGTGATCTGTATTCAGGTTATGACCAGTTTCAGTTGGCTATGGAGAGTAGAGACATTACGACCATGAGGACTCCACTGGGCCTTGTACGCATGTGTACTTTGCCGCAGGGAGCGACGAATTCTGTGGCCCACATGATGAATGCCATGAATCTGGTTTTACGAGACTTTATACCATCTGTGACTATGCCATTCATTGATGATGTTCCAATAAAGGGATGTGAGGAAAGAGTGAAAGATGTGAGTTTAGATGCTTCAGGATGTAGAAAGTTTGTGAGAGATCATATTGCTGATTGTGAGAAGATCTTTGAGAGGTTTGAAGATGTGGGGCTAACACTTTCTTTAGAGAAATCGGTTTTTGGCGTTGATGAGGTCCTCATTGTAGGACATCTGTGTGGACATTATGGCCGCAAGCCATACCCACAGAAAGTTGAGGCCATTAGTAGGATCTCTGAAGTGTGTCGTAATGTCAGTGAGGTGAGAAGGTTTCTAGGAGCCTGTGTATTCTATGTGATATGGATTCCTCACTTTGCTCACGTTGCGAACCCCTTATATGATCTGCTGAGAAAGAGAAAGAAGTTTGTATGGACAGAGAAACAGTCGAGAGCTATGCGTAAACTGAAGCAGCTGCTAATTGAAGCTCTGATTCTGAAGCGTGTTGACTATTCAGATCAAAGACCTATCATTTTGACCGTTGATACCAGTCCTATTGGCATAGGTTGGGTCATAGGGCAAGATGATGATGAGGGGCAGAGATATGCAGTGCGCTTTGGTGCTAAGATCCTACATGATACCCAAAGAAAATATCCACAGATTAAGAGAGAGTTATGGGGATTAGTGACTGCTTTAAAGAGCGATAAGGAGTATTTCATTGGGGCGAATGTGATAGTTGAGACTGACTGTCTTCCACTGATTGGCATGATTGCAAATTGTTCATCTCCGGATATTGCTATGCTTAGATGGATCTCTTATATAAATTTTATAAATCCTGCATTTGTACACATAGCTGGGAAGTCGAACACAGTTGCTGATATGCTTTCAAGAGCGAAATTTGATGATGAGTCTGATGACGATGATGAGGTAGAGAGAGATACACATATGATGAGATATGATCCATTGGTGTATGTTTATGAGCAGTTCCGTGAGAGTGAGTATGATGGTGAGTGGAGAGATATTGGAAGATATCTGAGTACTCTGAAACCTTCCCCCGGTTGGTCCACAAATAAGTATAGATCCATCAGGAAAAAGTCTTACAACTTTTTCTTGAAGGATGGGCTTATTTGGTGACACGCTAAAGGCAAGGTGAAGTGTCCACAGAGAGTATTGAGTTCGAGGAGTCTTCAGAGCAAAGTGATGAGAGAAATGCATGAGACCTTATGGGCAGGTCACAAAGGATTTTATGCTACATATGAGAAGATTAGGGAAGCCTACTGGTGGCCAGGGATTTATGTGAGTGTGAGAGGCTTTGTAGATACTTGTGCTACATGCCACGTGCATTCATCAGTTAGGCACAGAGACCCGTTACATCCGACTTACCCTCTTGTATCCATTACAAGTGGGTAGTCGACCTTGTAACCATGCCCAAAGGGATAGATAAGATGAGATACATTGTACTTGCTAGAGAGGACTTGACCAACCATGTGGAAGGTCGAGCTCTTCGTACAAAGACTACTTATAATGTATGCAAATTCCTTTTAGAAGAAGTGATCTCGAGATTCGGATACGTTGAGAAAGTGGTTGCGGACAGGGGAGAGTTGGATGCGAGAGAGGCAAAAGAGTTCTTTGATCATCATGGAATTTGATTGTCTCTCACCACTGCCTATAATCCAGAGGCAAATGGGAAAATCGAGAGAGGTCACCCTTCCATTGTGAAGGCGATCTCTAAGGCTTGCAGCGATGACATCAAGCAGTGGCCTAGGTTTCTTCCATTCGCGTTATGGGCTGATAGGATGACTTACACTCGGTCCACAGGTTTCATGCCTGCTGAATTGATGTATTGTCAGAAGCCAGTCTTCCCCATCCAGACTCAGATAGTGACATGGTTGACGCTCCCATGGAATGATGGTATGACAAGAGAAGAGTTATTATCATTGAGAATAAAGCAGTTAGAACAAGGAAATGAAAAGTTGAAAGAAGCAGTCCAAAAGATAAAGGAGTCAAGGTTAAAGAACAAGATCTATTTTGACAAAACCCATCGACTGAGACCACGTAGGATTGAGGTAGATGATTGGGTGTTGGTGTACGACAGTACATTCGATACTCAGTACGATGCTAAGAAGAAATTAACCAAACGATGGTTTGGACCGTATGTGGTTACATCTGTGTTTGAAAATGGTACGTATGCACTTCGTGAGTTAGACAATACTCCTTTGAGATCTTTGATTGCAGGAAAGAGGATAAAATTATTCAAGAAAAGAAATGAAGCAGATTATGAGATTGAACAAGAACTTTTGGAGGGAACTGATGACACTGATGCTAATACTGATGAAGAATGATAGATCATGAAGATAAAGAAAAGCTGGATCAAAAAATGAAGAAAAATGACCAGGTGAAACGTTTCTGATTTGAGATGTGTATTCTTTCTGTTAGAGCATTTGCATTGCATTGATGTGTGTGATAAAGATATGTATGTGTTTATGAAAATCATGTAGAATGAAGATAACAAAGATCTATTATGGGTTTGCATGAAGCATGAATGACTAGGAAATTATATGAGTGAGATCAGTTAGCAGACTAGAGACTTTTGGGAGTGAAAGCTTGGGGATGTGATGACATGCTTAGACCGAGTGCATGTATATGCTGATTGATTTGAACACTTAGTGAAGTGGGAAACTTTGGATCTTACTATTTGTTTCTTATGAGATCTTACCTCCATATGGATCATGATTTATAAAGAAACATTCATACTCATGCCAGCTTATATGTGCGTGTATGTCGTTGGTGCGCTACGATGGGCTAGTAGGCGGGTGGAACCACCTTGGTCGGGTGATCAAGGCCACGAGCCGTAGCTAGTTTCATCGTAGGCCTGACCTATCTGTTGTCATGCGCCTGTATGGGTCGGTAGGCGGGTGGAGTCACTTTGATCGGGTGGTCAAAGCCACGAGCTGACGTCGATTTCATGCAGGGCTGATGTTGTGTATGTCGTGCGCTATGCCGGGTCGGCAGACAGGTGGAATAAACTTGGCCGAGCGGACAAGTCCATGAGTCGCACCCGATTTCGACATAGGCCGATTTGTGAAAAATAAAAGATAAAAAGAAATGCTGAGCTGAGATGAAGAGGAAAAGAAAAAGAAAAATAAAAATGAAAAAGAAAGGTAAAGAAAAAGAAAAGATCTATTGGAGAGTTGGACAAGTAGGAGATAAATAGTAGGAATCGAGGTATATTCTACAAACTGAGTTAGTAGAAACATATGTATATGCTAGTACTTAGAATGAGCAGTTGGATCTGAACCAATTGAACAAACAAAAGATCTAGAAAGCCGACGATTTATTCATGTAGTTACTTGTCAGATTGCAGACGTAGAAACATAATATGATGTTTGAGAAGCTTGAATCTACCTAATTTTCTAAAATTCATACCAATCTTTATAAAAATTGCATGACTGCATGAGATCATGATTTAAGAAAAAGATAAAAAGTATAAAGAGATTTTAAAAAAGAACCCTGATACTCTTCGGTTGAATCTTGCAGGTTGGCCCATCGGGACGATGTGCAAGTTTAGCGGGGGCGAATGTCGGGATGAAATCCCGCAGGGAGTGTGCACTGATTTTTTTCAAAGTTCATTATTTTCTGAGTTTCGTGTGATGTTTTGTTCTAAAGAGGATACATTTCATGCATGATTTGACTGATTTGATTGCCTGTGTGATAAGAAACCATGTGAGAGATGTGCATTAGAACCGTGCGTGTAAATAACTGACATTAGACCCATGAAAACTTTAGGTTTGACCCTTGAAACTGACTAGAAACATGAGTTTACCCCCCTGAAAATCGGACTTGAACCCTTGGAAACCCTTGGATGTTAGGCCGAAATTGTAAATAAACTGTTGAATTGACGAGCTTGAGATAATTGTGACCAAACCTTGATTTTTCCAACCAAACACCCTAGGTCGGACACTTGGAATTGGTGTTTATCCTAGCCCAAACCCTTGGATTAATTAACCCTGTATATAGTGTGAAACCAAAACATTAATTTAGGGAAAATAAAAAGGACAAAAATAAAAAATGGAATTAAGAGATGGGATTTTCCAAGAATAGTAAGTGAACATGCATGGTCGTCCGAAATTCGAAAGTTGAGTAGGGAGGTTGGAAACTTCTAGATGAACGTCCCAAGGAGAGAAGGATGGGGAATCCTATAAATAGGGGGCCAAGCCTCATTTGTTTTTCCTCGTTGATCTTCTTGGTGCGTCTACTTTGTAGGTTACTTACTGTGTGATTGGAGGCTATTGCGATTTATGAAGTGAAGAAAATCATTTGCTGAAGATACCTGAAATAAAGAGCGGATCGAAGACCTGAAGAAAAGCTTGGACGTGAAGATCGAAGCGGAATCCCGTGGGTGATTTCTCGCACTGTAGTGAGGGATCTATTTTACATCGGCCGGCCCGCACTGTAGTGGCGGCGTTTATATTGTATCATCGCACCGCACTGTAGCGGTTTTATTGGACCATCGGCCCGCACTGTAGCGGCCTCGTATCCGATCGTCTCTTTCCGACGCCCACGGTCCCACGTCTCGATACTTCCGAGGGGCAAGGGGCCCTACGAGGATCGCGCACGCTCCGGAGAGCACAGGCGAGGCGCCCAGCGCGCAGACGCCGCTCGCAGGAGAGCGGGAACGGCGCACCAGAGCGGGGCCTGATCCAACCCCACGCGCCGGCTTCCCGCCACGACCTCCTTCTTCCCGACAACGTTGAGGTCTCTATTGAGCCTGATAAGGATAGTTTTGTGGAGGCCTATAGTAATTAGGCTAAGCATTGTATTGACCTTGATATCTCCCTGGTTGGGGGTATGCTTGTGAGTAGTTTTGTCGTACTACTTGTTTATTGTATGGGCAGTCCTGGGCCGTGTGATTCGTGTATCTTCTCTCAACCGTACAATATTGGCCACTAGGGTTGGCTTGAGGTGGTGTTACATCGGGACACACATTTGCTATATGATCACCACCAGAGGTGTAACAATGCTTGTTTGTTGTTAACCTAGGCATCTGTTTCCTATTGAGCTAGAAAGTTTTGAGGATGCTAGAGATGAACAATCCGAGTCCTTATAGACTTTTGAAAGTTCCAACTCATCTCCTAAGTTGTCCTCAATGTCTATACAAATTCTTACACATTGCTCTAGTGTTCTAGGTTCCTTTAAGTATACATAGGAGCATAGTTTAGAACTCAAGTGGCCATCTAAAAACAACAACACTTGTGTGGCCTGTGAGGGCAACTCTTGCATCGGACATCTCTCAACATATTGTCTAAACATATGTCTTGCGAGTCTAACTATTTCCTGAGGGGTTTGTTTGAAGCTGTGAATCAACGAAGAAGTATCATGTCTGATTCCACTTTTAGAGAACTCCATGATGAATGACTCTAACAAGCAATGAATATCCTTAAATTGCCTTTGTTGCAATGGTTGGAACCAAGTTCAAACCATATTCTTTAACGTTAGTCCAAACGCATTATATTGCATGAACATGTCTTCTACTTGCTCTGCTCTTAATACTTGCTTAAACTCTGCAACATGGTCATAGGGATCTCCTGTCCCATCAAAGTAGTTCTTCATTGACTTTACTAGTAGTATCCTGGGGTGTTCACGTGGTGTGGGTAGAGGAAATTCATCTCTACCACCTCGTATCCTAGGTTCCCTTTGTCTTTCCAATCTATTGGTGTCCATGGTTCGTCCATCTCTCCCTATTGGATGAGTGAAACTTACTTCTAGTCTCTCTTTGTTCTTCTCTCTTTGAGTACCATGGGTGGAGGATGTTCCAACACCCTAATGGCTCGTGTTTACATTTGTTTGAGATGGAGGGAAGACTAACTCACCTCTCCATGTGTATGATCTGGTACTACAAATACTCGTTCTGAAGTATCATCTAGGTATACAACCTTTCTAGGAGTATCTGGGTTCTTGAATACATAACTCATGATGGAACCTACCTCACTAGGTTGTTCCATTTGGTACCTCCAAAATGCTTCATGAGTTTCCTAATTCAGAAACAATTCTATGCTTCTATTGTCCTGAGGGATCCAATCTAGGATTAGTACTCTTATCAGTACAGATTTCCCTCTTGGTGTCCTAGGTTCTTTTCCTTGGGTTCTATCTTCCATATCTAGCTAAACTACACCAAACTCATTGGTATGATTTGGTTGAGTGCTTATGATGTACATTGTTCCTTCTTTTTCTATGTATGCATCTCTCTCAAATTTCACCATTCGATGATCCAATCCAATGGTTTGGCCCGGGTTGTGCAATTGCACAACTAATCTTCGCAAACCATCCTCATAGATGCGAGCACCTAAGTGGTTGGAGCACTTTGATATATACACCTTAAGGGTCCTTTCTCCTTTGGCCCAAATTTCTCAAATGCACCCTTTCTTTTCTAGTCCCACAAATGGGTCAACCTCAAATTACTTTATCTAAAGTTCAACACATTGTTCTTGAAAAAAACAACAAGGTCATGTAGAGCTCGTAAAGAGCTTTCTAACGAGCTATGAACCTCAAAAAATGGACTTTGAATGAAAAAGATATAAACATTAAGGCCTTTGGGCATAAAAATTAACAAACAAGTTTTTCTTCAATTATGAGCTGAGGGGTCTCCAATGAGCTTAATCACCCAAAAATTTACTCAAAATAGCCTCAAAATCACCCAAAAAATGAAACCCTAATTTTGTCATTTGGGGTGGGCAATCGTGATGGTCTAAGATAGTCACGATGGTCTGTGACCGCCGTGATGGTCCAGTTGAACCATCGTGATTGCTCAAGTGAACCGTCGCGATGGTCCGATCATGCAAGGCATCGTGATGGTCTAATTTGAAGCGTTGCGATGGTCTATCTTGCAAGCAATCACGATGGCATGGGCCCATCCTGATGGTCAGCGAACAATGCAACCATCGTGATGGCGTGAGCCCATCATGACGGTTATGAGGTGTGATGGCTTGAGCCAATCGCAATGGTCCGAACTTGAAGCATCGTGATGGCATACATGGTATCATCGCAATGGTCTAATTTGACATGTGGCAAGTGAGTTGTCGCGATGGGTGGGCCAATCACGATGGGTGGGGTCAATAGGATCGTCGCGATGGTTAGTGATAGTCGCGATGGTTCAAGTGAACCGTCACGATGGTGTGAGACTGTCGTGATGGTCCGGCCGAGTCATCGCGATGGCGTGAGCCAATAGCGATGGTGTGACACAATCACGATGCCGTGAGCCCATCGTGATGGTCCACCAAAATGATGATTTTGCAAATGTTTTTGTGGATTCATACATGTGCAAGTGTGCTCTTTACCGTGTTCTACTAGCTTACCAAAAATTCAGAGTTTGGCAGACCATCACGATGGTCTGACACCTATGGAAAATTCTCACCTTTTGGAAGCTTTCCTGCTGTTTTGGAGCAGTGTTCTTGCAAGAAAACTCGAAAAAACACATGCACAAGCAAGGACAAAAGCTCTCTCTCTATCTATCGCATGCACAAATGAGGGAAAATGAGGAGGATATGTGGATATGGTGAATTTTTTGATTTTTTTGGAGTGGAAGAAGATGATGTGGTGGTGAAGGACGAGTGTAGAGGAGATGGAAAACACAAAAAACTACTTAAAAACAACAACAAAAATGAAATTTTTACCTTCCAATGCCACTTCTTGCTATACTCTTACCATCACACATTCGTCCTAGACTCGTTCCCCGGCAATGGCACCAAATTTGGTGTTGCTCTAGCACAATGGTAAGCACCACATTAAGAAGCTCCACCTCCTTAATGTCAATCTGCGGAAGAGATAGGAGTGATATGAAGATCGTGAACACGAGATGTAGTGAGAGTGAAGGTGACAAGCATAGAGATGCACACACACATACACACACAAGGAAGAGACAAGCAAGACACAATGGAAGGTTGAAAGTAAATTCTATTACTCAAGAACACTCTTACAAGCTCAAGCTCTCACTAAATCATACAAGTCTACAATAGCTCATACTATCTAACCTCAAAAATGAGCTCTCTAGCTCTATTTATAGTTTAGAATAGTTTTGACTGGTTTCACATCTAGTGTCCGACATAGTTAAAAAATAGGTTCTAGGTACTATCTGAAGGTCTAAACGAGATCTAAAAATAATCAAAATTGGTATGCTTGTTCTACCTAAGCTCCTCAAGCTCGAGGACTCCTTGGTTTGCAAACAATGGAGCTACTAATTACAAAAGTGGTTGTTCTATGTTCCATATGGTACAAGAGTGATGAAAATCACCGTTGAGAGTTTTGAAAAAGTAATATAAAACATATTTGTTTGAAAAAATCATCTGCCTTCACATACTTCTTGATCATCTGTGCCTTTGGCTACTGCCAATAGGAGGATTTTCACTTTCTTTTGGCCATTTCTCTTCTTGAATTTCTCTTAGAAATTCTTATGAGTATTGATTTATAGAAGCAGGGGTTCTTGACTCAATTGAGTTGGGAACATTGGGAGGAAGGCTTATCCTTTTGCTTCTAATGTTACTCGCCTATGATATAGCTTTTTTTCTTGAATCAACTATCATCCTCTCCAATCTTTTTAATAATAATCCATCAAAGTGTAATTGAGTTTTGGCTGAACTAGAGCAAATGAAGAGGTGACTGGCTTCAAACATGGTTTGAGCCAATTCTACCATCTCTGCACAAGGCTTTGTTCTTTTTATCTCTAGATCAACCTTGGGGTAACATCTTTCATGATTTATCACATTTGGCCCTTCTTGGATTCTGGTCTAATATGCTTTAAGCATCATGTCTAGATCTTCGAGAGTGGGATCTGCTAAGACTGATCCTACTCTAGGTGGTGGTGGATTTACATGAGGTGGAATTGAAGGTGATGGGGATGGTGGTGGTGGTGATGTGTGAGAGTGCATTTGAGATTGAGTTCAACTATCTTGACCTTTGTTTCTCTTAGGCTTTCCTCAAGCTCACTCAACTTCTTCGATCATTGTGTTTTCATTCATTGGCGGCTATCTTTCCAAGCTCTTGTTCTTTTCTTAGTTAGAGTCTAAATATCACTAACCTTTGAACTCTTTTCATTGCCTAGGCCTTGGTTTTGATGTAATGCTTGAGCTCTGGTGAATAGTTGCATCAAGACAGTGGAAGCCACACTTCCATTAGAATCTACTACTAACCTAATAACATTAATGGGAGTGATCTTTGCTACATTGTTTGGTTCTTAGGGCAATCTCGTAAGAGGTGCTCTTTCCCAAAATCTTTGTTGGTGCAATTAATCCAAGCCTAAATGCTTGATCATTTATCCTAAGGCTCATATGTACAGTCATGTATTAGCACATGAATTATCTCTTGTAAAAGATTGAATCTTTACTTCTTGTAAAAGTACATAGAAGGAATAACTTCAATCACGAATACTTAGGGAGAATCTTTTCACGAGTTATTGGTGAGGTATATGGAGAATGAGATCCTTAAATCTAGAGATACTTTTTGGTAGAAGTTTGAATTTCAAATTCAAAAAAAAGCTTCAACTTTAGCTATAAAAAGAGGACTTCAAAGGTCGCAGTAAAGCATTGGATTGGGAGAGATATTTAGAGGGATTCTATGTTGATATTGAGTTGATACCATAGATCTATCATGACCCTCACATTATGCAATGTTTCCTTGCAAATGTCAATGTTATCTATGTGCATTAATACATATAGTTTCATCATATCTCAACTCTTCTACTCTATCATGTACCACTCAAAACAATGAACTTCTGTGACTTGTTTCTCAGTGTATACTTGATCCTTTTTAGTAATTTAAGTTGATATAGATTCAGTATATTGTCTATCTTATGATACAAAGTTTCATATTTATTGCCCTAGACAATCTTGATTGAAAAATTGGACATGGGCAATCATCCAGCATGGTCGCTAAGGGTGAAGGCATATGTGGAGATAAAGAAACGCCAACTCTTAGAAGAAAACATCAACCTACAAGAGAAGAGCAAGAGAGACTAGCTGCATGGTGTGCAAAGGATGCTCTAGCCAAGTCTTATATACTTAACTCAATATATGATTTCTTATTACCTCATATTAGGAATTGAAAGACCTCCCAAGAGACTTGGGAAGTACTTTTTTCATATTTCTCATCAAATACAAGGGCTAGGAAGAACCAACTTTGGATGGAGTTCACAACCTTGAAGAAGCAACCAAAGCAAAGTATAGCTGACTATGTGACCAAGATGAAGGATGTAGCAACTTGGAAGTATTGGAGAAGAAATAGAAGAAGAGCAGATAGTGAGGCAGATGAGAGATGGCATCAAGGCTGATGACAAATGGGAGTCATTTACCACATCAATGGACCTATATATGGACATGCAGATACTTGACCTCAATACATTGATGGGGAAATTCTTCACACATGAGACAAAGCTCAACAAGAATGGAGATACTTCTAGAGGTAATCAATCTTCTGTGCTTTACATAGATAAAAAGAGTAAAGATAAAGGCAAAGGTAAACAGAATGAAGAAAAGGCAAGTACCTCTCAAGTGAACTTCATAGGTAGAGGAAGTGGTACTAGAGGAAGGGTAGAGGATCAAAGCAAGGCAAGGGGAGACCATACAACTCTTCACCTTCCAACATTTGTGGCTTGAACAATCACACAACAGATGAATGCTTCAGGAACACAAAGAATTAGAGAGGAAGAGGCTTCCATAGAGGAGGCTATCGGCAATCAAGAGACAAGTTCAATAAGGGAGGAAGCAACCACCATCACAATTA
This sequence comes from Ceratopteris richardii, assembly GCA_020310875.1. NCBI lineage: Eukaryota > Viridiplantae > Streptophyta > Polypodiopsida > Polypodiales > Pteridaceae > Ceratopteris > Ceratopteris richardii. Next base: position 3,681,157 of record CM035422.1, on the reverse strand, counting down.
CAACCAAGGATACAACAAAAACTACCAAGGAGGCTTCAAAGGAAGAAGAGATTATAACAACTATATAGATGATCAAGAGGATTCTCTACTAATGAATATGATAGCCAAACAAGGTAAAGATGATGAGTACCTATTCTATATTGATTCTAGTTGTTCCAATCATGTAGCAGACAATGTAACATTGTTGTGTGATCTTGAAGAACCCAAAGGAAAGCATGATGCCCATATAGGTGATGAAACTAGGCACTCTATAAAGAAGAATGGAAATGTTAAAGCATCTGATGGTAACTTGAATATTCTAAGTAGGGTATTCTATGTGCCAACAATAACAAAAGTCCTAATCAGTGTTGAATAGATTGTTGAGAAAGGCTTATAGGTTAGATTCAAAAGGCATGGAGCATGTGTGGAAGACCCTCAACAAGACTTCAAAAGGATTGCAAAAGGTGAGAAATCTAGTAGAATTTTCACATTTGAAGTTGAAGATACAAGGAATATTGCTCTCTTCAATTACAAAGATCAAACCCTATCTGAATTGGAGATATGGCATAAGATACTAGGTCATATAGGTGAAAGAACATTGAAGCAAATATGCAGGGATCAGAGTGTGCTTGGCATCCCAAATGTGTCCAAGCAACACATGATTTACAAATGTGGACCATGCCAATTCGGAAAATCACATAGAGAACCATTCAACAAAAGAGGATACATGTATGAAGACCACTTGGAGCTTGTGCACACAGATGTGTGGGGTCCTAGCAGAGAGCAATCAATCTCAGGATCAAGGTATTATGTTTCATTCATAGATGACTATAGTAGGTGGACAATACTTTATGTTATGAATCATAAAGATGAATTCTTCATTTGTTTCAAGAAGTATTTGGCATTGGTTGAGAATCAAATAGACAGAAGCTTGAAGAGGCTCAGATATGATCGAGATGGTGAGTATTTCTCACATGAATTCGAGTCCTTCTTATAGGACAGAGACATAAAGAGAGAAATTACAACAAGATACACTCTTGAACAGAATGGAGTGGCAAAAAGAAGAAATAAACTAATTGTAAAGGCGGCAAGATCAATATCAAATGAGGAAAAACTTTCAAATTACCTATGGGTAGAGGCTCTTTCCACAACCACTTACCTAATCAATAGGCTTCCATCCAAGTCTTTGGATGGAATGACACCTTATGAGGCATGGAATGGCAAGAGACCTTCCTTAGATCATTCGAAGATCTTTGGGTGCATTGCTTATGCACACATACCCTCACAAATTAGAGGAAAGCTTGATCCAAAATCTGAAAGATGCATATTCATTGGCTATGATCAAAATAAAAAAGGATATATAGGTTATACAATCCCACTAACAAAGGATTTACAGTTAGTAGGGATGTGGTATTTGATGAAAATAACTCATGGTTTGAAGATGATTGCAGGAAAATAAGTTTACCCTATGAATTGGAAAATGATTTTCCAAATCTGACCAAAGAGGAACCACATACATCTGAAATTATCAACTTAGAAGATGATGAACAAATCAATCTTGAAGAATTCAAAGTTTGGAAGTCCAAGAGCAAAGGAAAGATCAAAGAATTGGAAGACATTCCAGAGTCATCCAATCAAGCACTTGGAAGATCTCAAAGGGAGAGCAAGAAACCTATAAGGTATGGCTCTGACACATCATTAGTCACCAAGCATTCTATATACATGGCTAAAGATTCTATGTCAGAAGAAACTTCTTCATTTGGAGAAGCCACAAAGAAGCTACATAGGAAGAAATTGAAGCACTTCAAGAGAATAGCACTTGGGATTTGGTTCCCAAAAAACCATTCATGAAGGTAATAGGATCCAAGTGGATTTACAAAGTGAAAAAGAATTCAGATGGTACAATAAATAGGTATAAAGCAAGACTAGTGGCAAAGGGGTTTTCTCAAATCCATGGAGTGGATTATGAGGAGACCTTCTCACCTCTGGCAAAGATGCCAACTATCAGAGTTTAAGTAGTATTGCTGCTTCAAAGAATGGGAATTTGTACATTAGATGTCAAAAATTCATTCCTTAATGGATGGATCTTTGAAGAGGTCTATATGGCTCAACCACTAGGATATGAAGACAAAGACAAACCTGATCATGTTTGTGAATTGAGGAAAGCATTGTATGGTTTAAAGCAAGCTCCTATGTTGGAGCAGAGCAATCATCAATAGGTGATTACATGAAGTCCAAAAGTGAAAAGATATGTGGAAGGATGAAGATTACTTTCAAAGGAAGAAAATAGAATCAGAAATGTTTCTTTTGTATATTACTCTTGTAAATAGTTCAATGTATTTTGAAAAAGATGACGAGTTAGACTCGTATATATATCTACAGATATGTATTCGTAAAAAGAGAGAGTGATATAGATCAGATAGAGAAGAATAGGTGAAGAGGTGATGAACATTGTATGTATCATCAACCATATGTATGAAAAGTAATGAAGAAGAAAATGTTGTAGAATTCTGCGCGTCGATCTTCTCTCCCATTCTCCTTCTGTGCTTAATATTTTGAGGAATCCTTTTGCACTTATCTAAGTCCATAGCTAATCTATCTATGGCTAGAATTTGAGAGGTTAATTGCATTCAGGCTGAGAGAATTTTGATTAGGAACATTCATATGTAAGAATGTTCTAAGAGTCGTAAAATCTGGCGCACATTTCATCTTCAAAGAAATGGTCAGTGCTCAGTCCACAGTGTAAAGTTTTACACAAGTGAGGGCTCAAAATCTAAGTTGGAAGGTAAGCCATCTATGGCTAAAAGATCTTAATCAAACGGGTTCGACATTGTGAGAACCAGTGCTAAGAAGTTGCAGGTGTCAAAGTCGCCATTGCAGAGAAGCTCTTTCAGACATAGGTAAAGTGTTTTACACATTTCTCAGTGTGTACTCAATCATTTTGAGAAATTTAACTTGGTAAAGTTGCGCAATCTCAAGGCGAAGTGGTGTGCAAAGTTTTGTCAAAAAATTTACAGAATTGATTAGTCAATGAGTGATTAATCTACAGGAGACTTTTCTGGAGAAGTTGAATTTTTCAGAACATTCAATTTTTGATAACTTGGTGAATGATCTCTAAGTTTGGTGGAGTCTAAGGTTAATCTTGATATAGAGGTGGTCTAACTTCAAGGTTAACTTGTTCTTTTGGAGATTAACACTCTCCATCAGTGGTATCAGAGCAGGTTGTGTCAAAATTGAAGTGAAGATGACTCCGACTATTGCAGAAGTACAAATCTTTACATTTTGAAGGTGCAGAAGGGTAAAGGTTGAAGAAAACTTGAAGGAAGACATACAAAGAGTATCAAAAGGATCAGAAGGAGCAACATTCGAAGTAAAGGTACATTCATTATCTGTAAAGGTTAAAGATTTGAAACTACAGGTGAAGTAAAGATGGGAGATAGTCTCCAAATTGAGAAGCTGGATAGAGAGAACTATCCTGCATGGTCTATGAGGATGGAAGCTCATCTTATGAGCAAAGATCTGATAGGATACATCACAGGAGATGAAGAAAAGCCAGAATTCAGAGATCCTAGTGTTCCAACTAGGGAGGAGCTTGCAGATTTGAAGAATTGGATGAAGAAAGATGCTCAAGCAAGGAGCATAATCTACATGGCAGTCAATGACTATTTGCTTCCTCACATCAGAGGACTTGAAAGTGCATGTGACATTTGGAATGCTTTGGAGGAGCATTTCCAAAACACAACCAAATCAAGGAAGGCTTCACTATGGGCAGAATTTACTACTTTCAAGAAGAAGGCCTCACAATCAATCTCTGATTATGTGACAAAGATGAAGGACATTGCAGATTCTCTAGGTGCAGTGGATGAAGACATTGAAGAAGACAAATTGGTAAGACAAATACTCACAGGGCTAAGAGGAGATGAGAAGTGGAAGCCCTTCATTTTATCTACAGAACTTTCATTAGATCACTTTACTCCTGATTTGAATCAATTGTTAGGTCATATGCTAACTTTTGAGAATGATGTCAAAGGAGATGTTGATAAGAGTGCAGGTCATGCAATGTATTCTAAAGACAAGAAGAAAGCTAACAAAGGAAAGCAACAATCAGGTGAAAAAGAAGGCACTTCAAATCAAGCAAACTTTATAAGAGGAAAAGGAAGTGGCAGAAGTAGAGGAAGAGGAAGAAACAACAAAGATAATGCAAGAGCTTGTTGGATATGTGGTAAGACCAATCATCTATCTCATGATTGTTGGCATAATAATCAAAACAATGGTAATTATCAGAACTTTAATCAAAGAGCAAGAGGTGGTAGATTTCAGAGAGGAAACTTTAGAGGTAGAGGTGGTAGGAATTCTTTTGGAAGAGGTGGAGGAAGAAGCTTCCAAAATCAATCCTATAATAACACCTACTACAACTATGCATCAGATCAGAAGGAGGATTCGACTCTCATTATGAATACATGTGAAACCTCACATGAGGACATGAGAGTGTTCTATATTGATTCAAGATGTAGTAATCATTTAAGTGGAAATATTGCTTTGATGACTGACCTAGATCATAATGCTATTAATCATACAGTTCAGACAGGTGATAATACAAAGCATAAGGTAAAGTCAATTGGTTCAGTCGAAGCTAAGGATGGGAGCACTCTTCTGAGTAAGGTTCTTTATGTTCCCACAATCCCAAAGAATTTGATCAGTGTAGGTCAAATTGTGGAAAAAGGATATGAGGTAAGGTTCACCAATGATGGAGTTTATGTTGAAGACCCTAGTCAAGGGTATAAACAGGTTGTTACAGGAAAGAAAGAAGGAAGGCTTTTCACATTGAAGGTACAAGGAAATGTTGGACATGCTATGTTCACATATGGAGAGCAGAAGGTGTCAGAATTAGATCTTTGGCACAAAAGACTTGGACACTTTAATGAAAGAGGTATCAAAGAAATGATTAATAATGATTCAGTGCTTGGGTTGCCTAATATTGCAGGTCAACACATGACATACAGATGTGAGGCATGTCAATTAGGTAAGGCTCATAAGCAATCCTATTCCAAGCATGGGTTTATGTATTCAGAAAGACTTGAATTGGTGCATACAGATGTGTGGGGTCCTTCAAAGGACTTTAGTATAAATGGTTCAAGATATTATGTCATATATGTTGATGATGCTACCAGGTGGATCACAATTTATGTGATTAAAGAAAAGTCAGAAGTGTTTAATACATTTAAACACTACCATGCATATGCAGAAAGGATTACAGGTCAAAAATTAAAGAGACTAAGGTGAGATGGAGGGGGAGAGTATTTTTCAAATGAGTTCAATGATTATTTGTGGAATGCAGGTATAAAGAGAGAAGTTACTTGCAGGTACTCTCCTCAACAAAATGGGGTAGCAGAAAGAAGAAACAGGACACTTGTTGAATTTGCAAGGTCCATGATGAAAGAGAAGAATTGCCCAAATTATTTGTGGGCTGAGGCTGTTAATACAGCTACATATTTGGTTAATAGATTGCCTTGTAAAGCTTTGCAGGGTATGACACCATATGAAGCTTGGTGGGGTAAGAAACCTACCTTGGATCATTGCAGAATATTTGGATGCTTGGCATATGCATATGTGCCATCTCAATTGAGGCATAAGTTGGAGCCTAAGGCAGAAAAGTATGTATTCATTGGCTATGATGATAAGCAAATGGGATACAGGTTGTGGAGTCCATCCACAAAGCAATTTATTGTATCCAAGGATGTTACATTTGATGAGCAAGGTACTTGGTATGCAGGTAAATATAATGTACATGCAGATGATGAAGAAGTAGTGGAACAAAGAAAAGGTAAAGCAAAGATTCAATTACTTGATGAAAGTGAGAACAATGAAGTACAGATTGAAGTTGAAGAGAGACCAAGGTTTGATCCAGAATGTGATGAACCAGAGACCTCAAGAAGTGCAGAAGTTAGGAGGTCATCTAGGCACAAATGGCAACCTACAAGGTATAGCTATGACACCTCATTCTTGACTACTAAAGATTATGCTTATTTGGTAAAAGCAGATGAAGACCCTTCTACATATGAAGAGGCAAAAGGGAAAAAGAATTGGGAAGATGCTATGCAAGAGGAGTATGATGCATTGATAGAGAATCAAACATGGGATTTGGTTCCTAAACCTAATAGCCAGAAAATCATTGGTTGTAAGTGGGTTTACAAGACTAAAAGATTTGCAGATGGAAGTGTGTCTAGGTACAAAGATAGACTTGTTGTGAAAGGATATGCACAGACATATGGAGTGGACTATGATGAGACTTATAGTCCTGTGGCAAAGATGACAACCATCAGGACACTCATAGCAATTGCTGCTTGCAAAGGTTGGAAATTATCTCAATTAGATGTAAAAAATGCTTTCTTGAATGGTTATATTTCAGATGAAGTCTATATGGAGCAACCAGATGGGTTCAAAGATCAAGTGAGTCCAAATTATGTGTGTAAGCTCAAGAGAGCTTTGTATGGGTTGAAGCAGGCCCCAAGGGCTTGGAATTATAGGCTTGTAAAATTCTTGAATGATCTTGGATTTCAAGCATCAAAGGCAGATAGTAGCTTGCTAGTCAAAGCAAGTGAAGATGGGTTCATTTATGTTTGTATTTATGTTGATGACATAATACTTACAGGAACAGATGATAAAGGAATACAAATGATCAAGAAGCAGATGGAGAAAGAGTTCAAAATCAGTGATTTGGGGAACCTATCATTCTTCTTAGGAATGGAGATTTCTTATACTCAACATGGAGTATATGTGACCCAAGAAAGGTATCTTAAAAATTTGCTAACCAAATTTAAAATGGAAGATTGCAGGGTTGCACCTACACCTTTGGAAGTAAACCATAAATTGTCTAGGTTTGGAGGAGAAGAGTTCAGAGATATGAAACTCTATCAAAGTTTGGTTGGTAGCTTGATTTATGCTACATTAACAAGGCCTGATTTGTCATATGCAGTTGGTGTGCTTTCACAATTTATGCATTGTCCTAGAAAGGAACATTGGATTGCAGGACAAAGAGTACTTAGATACATCAAGGGTACACTCAGAGAAGGGTTGTACTATGGATTTACTTCAGATACAAGAATCAAGATATATAGTGATGCAGATTGGGCAGGTAATGTGGATGATAGAAGATCAACACATGGATACTTGTGCTATGTAGGAGACAAATTGATTTCATGGTGTTCTAAGAAGCAACATACAGTTGCTTTGTCATCTACAGAGGCAGAATATAAAGGTATGGTGGAAGCTGCAAAAGAGGTAATATGGCTAAAGACACTTATGAAAGTTTTTGATGTGGATCAAAGTACTCCTATTGTTTGTGGAGACAACATGAGTTCTTTATACTTGGCAGCTAATCCTGTGTTTCATGCTAGAACTAAGCATATTGAAATACAGTATCATTTCTTAAGAGAGAAGGTCATTGAGAAAGAGATTGAAGTCATACACACTCCTATAAAAGATCAACTTGCAGATATGATGACTAAAAGTTTGGATGGACCTAAGTTGCAGAGGTTTAAAGATATGGCAGGAATAAAGAAGATGCAGGTAATCACAATTGAAGATTGAGGGGGAGCTGTTGGAGCAGAGCAATCATCAATAGGTGATTACATGAAGTCCAAAAGTGAAAAGATATGTGGAAGGATGAAGATTACTTTCAAAGGAAGAAAATAGAATCAAAAATGTTTCTTTTGTATATTACTCTTGTAAATAGTTCAATGTATTTTGAAAAAGATGACGAGTTAGACTCGTATATATATCTACAGATATGTATTTGTAAAAAGAGAGAGTGATATAGATCAGATAGAGAAGAATAGGTGAAGAGGTGATGAACATTGTATGTATCATCAACCATATGTATGAAAAGTAATGAAGAAGAAAATGTTGTAGAATTCTGCGCGTCGATCTTCTCTCCCATTCTCCTTCTGTGCTTAATCTTTTGAGGAATCCTTTTGCACTTATCTAAGTCCATAGCTAATCTATCTATGGCTAGAATTTGAGAGGTTAATTGCATTCAGGCTGAGAGAATTTTGATTAGGAACATTCATATGTAAGAATGTTCTAAGAGTCGTAAAATCTGGCGCACATTTCATCTTCAAAGAAATGGTCAGTGCTCAGTCCACAGTGTAAAGTTTTACACAAGTGAGGGCTCAAAATCTAAGTTGGAAGGTAAGCCATCTATGGCTAAAAGATCTTAATCAAACGAGTTCGACATTGTGAGAACCAGTGCTAAGAAGTTGCAGGTGTCAAAGTCGCCATTGCAGAGAAGCTCTTTCAGACATAGGTAAAGTGTTTTACACATTTCTCAGTGTGTACTCAATCATTTTGAGAAATTTAACTTGGTAAAGTTGCGCAATCTCAAGGCGAAGTGGTGTGCAAAGTTTTGTCAAAAACTTTACAGAATTGATTAGTCAATGAGTGATTAATCTTCAGCAGACTTTTCTGGAGAAGTTGAATTTTTCAGAACATTCAATTTCTGATAACTTGGTGAATGATCTCTAAGTTTGGTGGAGTCTAAGGTTAATCTTGATATAGAGGTGGTCTAACTTCAAGGTTAACTTGTTCTTTTGGAGATTAACACTCTCCATCATCCTAGAGCTTGGAACCATAGACTAGTCACATACTTGCAGGACCAAAGCTTTTTTTTAAGCAAAGTAGATTCTTCATTTTTCATTAAGAAGACTAATTCAGAAGTTAGTTATCTATGTGCTTATGTGGATAATATCCTTATTACAAGGAATGATGCCAATGGCATCAAGAAGATGAAAGCTCAGATGAAGGAGGAGTTCAAGATCAATGATCTTGGATTGCTTACATATTTTCTTGGCTTAGAAGTTGTTTATACAGATTCTGGTGTTTTCATTACTCAGAGGAAGTACATCCATGATGTGCTAGTTAAGTTCAAGATGGAGAATGCAAAAGTTGCAAGTACACCCATGGAATTGAATCACAAACTCACTACACATGAAGGAGAGATGCTTGAAGACATTACACGTTATCAAAGACTTGTTGGGAGTCTCAATTATGCAACCTTAACAAGAGTGGAGATATGCTATGGAGTAAGTACATTAAGTCAATTTATGCATACACCAAGAAGACCTCACATGGAAGCTGCAAAAAGGATCTTAAGGTACTTGAAGGGTAACATAAATGAAGGACTATTCTACCCATTCACATCTGACTTGGATATCAAGCTAACTCTGATATAGATTGGGCTGGCTCAAAAGATGATAGGAGGAACACCTCTGGGTACTTATCTTTTGCAGGATCAAAGTTGATTTCATGGTCATCAAAGAAACAACCAAGTGTGGCATTGTCATCAACTGAAGCTGAGTATAGGTGTCTAGCAAATGCAACACAAGAGGCAATGTGGCTTAAGCTACTCTACTCAGAATTGGGAATACATACATACACTCCAATCATCTTTGGAGATAATACTAGCTCACTTCATTTGGATACTAAGCTTGTATATCATGCAAGGACTAAGCACATTGAAGTGCATTATCATTATGTGACAGAGAAACTACTTAGCAAGGACATACAATTGTCCTATGTATCAACCAACTTGCAATGTGTAGATATGCTAACCAAATCTTTGGATGGAACAAATTAAACAGGTTCAAGATGATGATTGGATTGCAGGAGATTAAAGAGAATTGAAGCCCAAGCATATTAGGCTTGAGGGGGAGCTGTTGGTGCAATTAATCCAAGCCTAAATGCTTGATCATTTATCCTAAGGCTCATATGTACATTCATGTATTAGCACATGAATGCTCTCTTGTAAAAGATTGAATCTTTACTTCTTGTAAAAGTACATAGAAGGAATCACTTCAATCACGAATACTTAGGGTGAATCTTTTCACGAGTTATTGGTGAGGTAGATGGAGAATGAGATCCTAAAAGCTAGAGATACTTTTTGGTAGAAATTTGAATTTCAAATTCAAAAAGGAGCTCCAATTTTAGCTATAAAAAGAGGACTTCAAAAGTCACATTGAAGCAGCCCGTATTGGAGAGCTATTCAGAGGGATTCTATGTTGATATTGAGCTCATACCATAGCTCTATCATGAACCTCACATTGTGCAATGTGTCATTGCCAATGTCAATGTAATCTATGTGCATTAATACATATAGTTTCAGCATATCTCAACTCTTCTACTCTGTCATGTACCACTCAGAACATTGAACTTCTCTGACTTGTTTCTCAGTGTGTACTTGATCATTTTGAGTAATTTAAGTTGGTATAGATTCAGTATGCTGTCTACCTTATTGCTACAAAGTCTCATATTTATTGCTATAGTCGATCTCGAGGTATGAGCAAAACAATTCTCACGGGTCTGCATACTATCAGTCCCCAAAAATGTTGGGATTCACCTATAACTTGCTAAGAATCATTCTTTGAGCATAGTCCATAATTTCAAGTGAAATAGCTTGAAATCTTTAGCTATTCAAGTTAATTAGATATCCCCAAAAGCATTTTACTCAATTGCCAGCAAAGAAGGAGTACTGTCCATTTCTTTGAGGAGGTGTAGTGACAAAAATAACAAATTTTGGTTCATAGTTGAAACTCCTAGTCATCTATTTTGATCCAATGATTTGAGGATCACATTCAAAAGTACTTGGGTGATTATTTGTGCTTTATGGTCAAGGTGTCTACTATGCAGTCCTTAGGTCAATTTTTGCTAGCGTGAAGCAAGAACTTGCAGCACCAACTCATCTCTAGAAGGTGTCCACCATATCCTCCAACAATCTTGACAAAATCCTTGAATTGTCACTGATTGGGGTTGCATAGGTGCAAGTATAGGACATTCATGAATGAAGTGATCCCCCTGACATCTCTAGCATGGTCCTCTAGGTTCTGGGGGTCTGATCTATCTAGATTGGGGCTTAGGGTTAGGATTTGCATACATGACATTAGTGTATTATGGCTCCCAACTAACTTCACTTGGAATTTCATAAGGGTAAATCTCATTGTGGTCTAGTTACTCCATATAGTAGGGTAGTGGACTATCCATTTGAGCCGAGTCAAAACTGTGATTATTCGGGTCACTTTCTAAGATCAATGGTGATGCTGGCACTAAGGTTCTATTCAAATTTTCTTCCATCGCTACATACTTCACTGGGATCACATTGGCCAAAGGTGGAGGTTGTTGTACTAACACTAGTTGAGGTCTTTGCTGCGCTTGATAGGGTGTTGCTAGGGTTGTTGGGGCCTACCATATTGTTGTGGTGGGTACTGGTTCTGGTATCTCCCTTGTTGTGGATATGGTTGTGGGTAATTTTGCCTAACCACTTGCTTGTTATAAGGGAAATCTTGTGCAGTGTGGTTAGTATACCTCCTTTCTATGGTGAAGTATTGACTGTTAGGGTTCACTTGGGATTAAGCCATGAGTGGGCACACATTATCCATGTGGTCTCCTCCAAAGGTGTAGCATCATTTCACTATGGCAAATCTAGGTTTCTGCCTGCTAGAGACTCCTAACTTTTGAGCTACCTTCTCTGCCAATTCATCAATAGAAGTATGGGGTTTGGATATGAGGCTAGTGAAACTATTTGAATCTTTGTAAATCTTAGAGAGTTTTAGTTCCTCACCTAGGTTGTCCTCAATATCTATGCACATGCGTATGCATTGCTCTATGGTCCTCACTTCCTTTAGATACATGTAGGATCTCAATTTAGCACTCAACAATCCATCTAGGAACAAGGCCACTTGTTTGGCTAGTGTAGATAGCTCTAGAATGGGGCACCTCTCCAAGTATTTCCTAAATCTTCTTCCTATGAGTCTCACTGTCTCTTGAGGAGTTTGTTTAAAGCTATGGATCAATGATGACATGTTGTGCCTTATGCCACTCTTAGAAAACTCAATAATGAAGGCTTCTAGATATTGTTCTATGTTCCTAAATTGTCTCTGGTGTAATGGTTGAAACCAAGTCGAGACCGTATTCTTGAGAGTTAGGCTAACAGTGTTGTATTGTGTGAACAAGTCATCAACTTGCTCAGCTCTCAAAACTTTCCTAAATTTTGCCACATGATCGTATGGGTCTCCTATACCATCAAAGTAGTTCTTCATAGACTTAACCAGTTATGTAGGCCTCAATATCCTTGTGTGTTCTCTCAAACTTGGCAGAGGGAATTCTCAACATTTCTTTGGTTCCTAGGGTCTCTATACCTCTTATTTTGGATTCTATCCATGTATGTTCCCGTTCTTTCTCTTCCCATTGGTTAGCAAAGCTTACCTTGGGTCTATCTCTAGTCCTATCCCTCTGAGTTCCATGAGCTTGGGATGTTCCAGCTCCTTGGTATGTAGGTGCAAAGATATCATCAAAATCAATGCCTCTTTCTTGCGCATAACCCTTTGCAACAAGCCTAGCCTTATACCTATCAATTGTTCCATCAGGCTTACAATTCACCTTGTATACCCACTTAGTGCCAATGACCTTCTTGCTAGAAATAATAAATCTAAGGTTCCAACCTAGGTTTTCTATCAGGAAAAGTCACTGTTTGCCTATGTTTATGATCATGCACATCAATTAATGGTTTTATTTACACTTATGGCCGAAAATCCTAGGGTTTTGAAGGGTCAAACCTAGGGTTTCAAGGGTCAAAATTGGGTTTTCTAAAGGTTAAACCTTGGATTTCAGGGGTTTAGAGTTAGGTTAATGAACTATGTACAAACATTTAGGCCTAATGTATAGATACGACCTAGTTTCTCATCCCATAAACAATTAAATCAACCAGATTAGACAAAATTTATAACTCTCTATAGTAAAAAACACCACATCACACCCAGAAAATCAATGAAATGAAAACCTAAAAAAGAATCTTGATGTACACTTCCTTGAGGGATTTCATCCCAACCGAGACATTGGATCTTGGTTGGGGAAAAACAAAGTCACCCTTCCAAGTGTAGGCATGCCTACCAAGTTCCATGGCCATGAACACTCTCTCTGATGTGTTGTCTAAATAGAACACTTTGCATGGGGTGTTAGGATCTTTGAATTCATATATCGTAATGCTTCCTACTTCGCTAGGCTAATTGGTCTGAAACCTGTAAAAGGCTTCATCAGTGTCTCTATTCCAAAACAACTCGACACCTTTGCTATCTTGGGGAATCCATTTTGGTGTGCGTATCCTAGTTAAGACTGACTTACCTCTAGGGGTTCTTCGCTCTCTTCCCAAATTCCCTTGCTCTATGTCATATATTTCAATCTTTGGGATTACATTGCCAATTTTGTTTGTCCTATCTGGCTAGTTGGTGACTACTACTAGTCTCTCCATGCTATACGACATCTCAGAGTCACTTTTTTTTGAGCTTAGGATGTATGGATGATCACTCAATTGTTGGGCCCAAGACCTAGCTCTATGATTGACACTAGATTCAGAAGATCTAATGCTTTTCTACCTCTACCTAGGTGTATTCCTGATCTAAGGTTCATATGCCTTGACCTTTATCCCAATTTTTCAAAGTACAACCTCATTACAATTAGGTACTTGTTATTTTTATTTCCTTAGATTGTCACTTCTTGTCCAATAGTTTTCATCATGCAGAACCCTAGAGTTTTAATGCACCTGAGGTTTGAACGCTTGATTTATGTTCTCTCACTTTAGTGCTTGCCAAAAAATTAACCTATTTAAGCTTGCACTTGAGTAATTAGGGTTCTTGTGCTTGTATCATGCTCAACATATCCTTAATTAATCAATACCTCTATTCGTACTTAGGCTAAGCTAGGAATTGACTAAGGGAGTTGAGAATGCTTCAACCTCAAGTTGTTTATCCCTTGGATCACCCTTGAGTGCTCAAGAAACTCATTCTCAAGCTTGCAACACGCTCTTGCTCTGGATGCCCTTTGATGCTCTCAATGGGCCTGTAAAAGTCCCAAAGTTATATCAAGAGTTAAATTTAATGGAATTAATAGAACATTTTCATTCATCTAATTCAAAGGCCAAATTTCACTTGTCTTTATGAAAGACTTTTCAAGAGATCCCTTAGCTTCCTCACCCCTATGGAATTTCAACTTCAAAATACTATATCTAAAACTCAACATATGATGTTTACCAAAACCAGTCACGGTTTACAGAGGATTTTAAACAAGCATTCCAATGAACTCAAGATCACAGAAAACGAATTTCGTATGAAAATGTTATGTCTGTTCAGGGTTCTAAGGTTTAAAATAGGCAAACAATCAATTAGGACTTCTTGAAATATTTTCATGGGGGACTCACTATGCTCCAATCACTTGAAATTTATTGTCAAATTAGCCACAAATTGAAAATTCAAAAACCCTAAAAAGTAGGCAAAAAATGCCTATCAATCGTGATAGATCGGGTTGTCAATCACGATGGACAAAGTTGTTCATCGTGGTCTGTCAATCGTGATGGAAAGTGTCAATCGCAATTGATGGTGTCAATCACGATGGACGTGTCAATTGTGATGGACTTAATTTTTTGGATTTTGTGTGAATACTTGTTACTTGTGTGTTGGAGTTCAAGATCTGTGGAAGCACACGAACATCACAAGGAAGAAGAAGAAGCTTGGAGCACAACACACAATACTGAATATATTACCACTAGAATGTACAAAGATACATCACCCATTAGGGAAATAGGCGTATATGTAAGCCGGGGGAAAAAAACCTCCTAAAGAGGGAAAAAAGTGCCCTAGTGGTCCTAGTGTGTTCACACACATCACTACCTAAATATATCAACAAATCCCCCTAGGAGTGATGTGCTGAACAAGGGGCTGGCACTCATGTATAAGGAAGTGCCCAGCTATGTGGAATCAATCCACAAAAGGAAGTAAGCCCAAAGCTTTGCGAAAAGCTTCAAACTTCTTCCTAGGCAGAGCCTTCGTGAAAAGGTCTGCCATGTTCTCATGGTGGGCACATATGCCAACCTAATCTCTCCAGCAGAGAACCTCTCCCTAACATAATGATAATGCACCTCAATGTGCTTAGTGCGAGCATGGAACATAGGGTTCCTCGCAACTACCAATGCACTCTGACTATTAGTGAAGATGATGGTGGTAGAAGACAGAGCGACACCCAAATCAGTCATAAGGCAACTAAGCCACACACACTCAACATTACCTATGAAAGCTGCCCTATACTCAACCTCACAACTCGAAGTGGCCATAGTAAGCTGCTTCTTACTCAACCAAGATATACATGAGCTACCAAGCATGAAGCAAAGACCACTAGTGGGCACACGAGTGTCATAGCAACCAACCCAATTAGAGTCAAAAAAAGCATGCAAATCTAGCGGTAGTGATCGCCCCTTTGGATAAAACAATCCAAGTAGCAGGGTGCCACTCAAGTAGCAAAAGATGCGCTTAACTGCCTGCCAATGCTTGACACCTAGGCAATGCATAAACCTGCTCATGTGTGAGACAACAGGCTGAATATCTGGGCGAGTAATGCATAAGTAATTCAAGCATCCAATAGCTTGCTGATAGAGAACAACATCAAATGCATCTCTAGCATCATGAAGACTCAATCATAAACCTGTCTCCATATGAATGGTAATAGGTTTGCACTCTTCAAGGCCAAAATGCTGCAATAATGTGTCAATATATTTCATTTGACACAAAGCTATTCTGCCATCAACTTGCATAAAATGAATGGCCAAATAATAATGAAAATGCTCCAAATCAGACATCTCAAATGAGGAATGCAAATCAGCCTTAGAATAAGCAATATGCTTCTCATGAGGACCAGTGAATAGCATGCCATCAACATACACAACAATGATCAGAAGCACATCATTTGCATGCTTAACATATAAGGTGCTCTCAGTTGGACTGTTCTCAAAACCATGTGCAATCAGATAGGCATGTATCTTTTCATACCAAGCATGTGGTGCTTGATTTAAACCATATAATGCCTTCTTTAACGTGCACACCTGGTTTTCATGCCCTTTCTACACAAAGGCACGGGGCTAAAAAACATACACCTCTTTATGCAAGTCACCATTCAGAAATGTAGTTTTGATATCCAACTGATGTACATTCCAACCATAATGAGTTGCAAGGGCACAAATGCTTGACCAAAAAGATGAATAATTACAAATAATCGCACCGTGCTCCTAACAATAGATAGAGTGTTTAGTGAACAATGATGTATCAAAGCCATACCTTTCTGGCTTCTTCTTCTCTCTAATTGACCTTTTAATGGTTTGTTGAGAGAAGTTTGTTATATCCCTCAACTCCTACACTTTAGCTTTGCCTTTGGAGTTCCATGAGTTAACTTCTCTCCTTGGATTATTCTAATCATCTTCAGAGTCACTTGATGCTTTTCTTCATAGAATTGGAAAGTGTTCCTCTAGATCATAAGGTAGCTTGATTTTCTTGCAATCCTCTTCAAAACTTGACTTGTTTTCATCAAACGTAAGATCTTGACCTACTGTGAAGCCTTATTGTTGAGATTATATAATCTATAACCTTTTTGATTAAGATCATAGCCTATGAACACACACTTCTTTTCCTTAGGGTCCAATTTACCTCTTATCTATGAAGGTATATGTGCATATGCAATGCACCCAAAGATCTTTCAATGGTCCAACCTAGGTCTTCTTCCATTCCATGCCTCATATGGATTCATACCATCCAGAGCCTTTGATGGTAGTCTATTTATCAAATAGGTGGCAGTAGATTCTACCTCTACCCACAAGTAGTTAGGTAGCTTCTTTTCATTGATCATAGACTTTACAGCCTCCAAAATGGTCCTATTTCTTCTCTCTGCCACTCCATTCTCTTCATGAATGTATCTAGTAGTGATTTCCCTTTTGATTCCTCTATCTTGAAAATATGATTCAAATTGATGGGATAAGTATTCTCCCCCTCCATCTCACTGTTGCTCTAGCACAATGGTGAGAACCACGTTAAGAAGCTCCACCTCCTTAATGTCAATCTGCGAAAGAGATAGGAGTGATATGAAGATCGTGAATGTGAGATGAAATGAGAGTGAAGGTGAGAAGCATAGAGATGCACACACACATACACACACACTACGAAGAGACAAGGAAGACACAATGGAAGGTGAGAAATCAACTCTATTACTCAAGAACACTCTTACAAGCTCAAAATAGCTCTAAGCTCTTCTCTACTCAAACAAGCTAACCTCAAAAATGAGCTCTCTAGCTCTTTTTATAGATTCTAGACTAGTTTTGACCGGTTTCACATCTAGTGACCGGCATAGTTAAAAAATAGGTCCTAGATGCTATTTGAAAGGGTAAACGGTGTCTGAAAATAACCAAAATTGGTACGCTCTTTCTACCTCAGCTCCTCAAGCTCGAGGACTCCTCTGCTTGCACAAAATGGAGCTATAAATTACAATAAGGGTTTTTTTCTATGTTACATATGTTACAATAGTGATGAAAATCACTGTTGGAGGTTTTGAAGAATATTTATAAAACATAAATCTTTAAAAAATTGATTCGACTGACTCCCTGCTCTGTCTTTACATGCTTCCGTGTCTTCTATGCCTCTGGCTACTGCCAACACCCCCCTCCCTCTCGCTTCTGTCGTCCTCGATAGAACCTTGTTGTGAGGTCTGTCGGATGTAATTCTGGAGTAGTTCCTGAGCGAGGGTGTGTTCTGATATTCGAATGCCTCGGGCCAAATTTGCCCCGAGTTTTTCCCAATCAATTGGCTGCGGTTCATCGGATGGTGGGAGTCGATAATGTGTGGAATATACCATCTGTTCACAGGCGAATAATTGAAGCAAATGTGTGGGCCTGTTGATGAACACTACTGAATAGTATTCCCAGAAGCCAGTTGTGAACATCTCTTCAAAGGTTCGCTTGTAGCACGTCGGTAAATATTTGATTCTGCAATGCCAGGCATAACACACCCAAAGCGATGGTGTTATACTCATATCATATGCAAGATCTAGATTGCCATGCTCGAAGCCTCGGGTGTTTACATGTGGTGCCTTGACGCGTCTGAAGACTTTAAAAACCATCTGCATCATGTCAAATATCTTGACAGTCATGTGCGCTGCTATATCGTCCATATGTTTCAAGCAAGGGAGCCAGTGACGAATCGTTGCCATCATGTATCCAGCTGTAGGTGGTCCGGTGGGTGGGGTGAAGTATGGGTAGTTTAGCCAATCCTGGCATTGCTTGTTGTTTTGTATCTTAATCGCAAATGCCTTCCAGGAATGGCGACGTGGCACTGGTCCCCAACATGGGTTGTAATTTAAATGTAGTGGTGCCTTGGCCCATGTACTCATCATCTCAGGATATTTCTGTAAGAGATCCTTGTGCCATTCTGGTTGATAGATTTCTCCTTGCTGCGCGTCTGTTGGCAAATTGTCAGGCTCAAACTGAGTAGCGTGAGAGGGTTTCTTGCCTGTTTCTTTCTCTATGGACAATTGATATTCTGCCATTAACATAAAATATGGTTTATACTGGAGCTCGTGCCCTGATATGTATCTGCGAGGGGCCAAATGAGCAAAGTATGGGGACTGTAAAATGCGTTCTTCAATCATTGCCATGGCGTGAAGTTGCGTTTCTACCCGTGCTGAGTGGGTTTTTCCCAGTTCTTCTATCGTCTTCATCCATGCGGGAGTTGGGAGTTCGTAAGTCTTCTGGCCTTCGGCCGTGACTCGTCCGCTTGGGATGGGTTGGGGCTCATAGGCTTCTTCAAAGGTTTCCTCCACTGGAATGGTTATAGTTTCTTCATCAACTGGTAGATCTAGTGGGGAATCTGGCCTTGGTGGTGCTTCATATATTGCTATCTGTGATTGGAGCTTTGATACCTGGGCCCGTAAAGCATTGAGTTCCTCTAGGATGTCAGAAGATGGGTCCGCAGGAGCTAGTAGTCCTTGTTGTACTGGTGCTCTTAACTGTAATATCTTGTGTTCATCTTTGAGCTTATGAAACTCCTCGTTCATGCTGTCATATTCGTCTAGCAATCTGACGTGATCTTCTAGTAACATTTTCATCGATTCTGAAGGCACGACCTTAAAACGATTGGCGCTTAGCGGTTGGTCTGGCTGATCTGGGGCAGCTTCTAGATTCTCTCTATTTTGTTCTTGTAAGCACTGGTTTTCTTCTTTCACGGCTGCCAAGTGTCGTCTAAGTAATCCCATATTTTGCGTTAATGTTGCATTGCGAATGGTCTGTGCCCTTAACAAATTATCAAGATCAGCAGTGGCCTCTTTGGTTTTCTCTTCACTTTTTAGTTCTAGTTTGTGGTATGCCTATCAGAGTTCTTGGTATCTGGTGTTTAGGGAGGCATTCTCGATGGTCAATGAATTTAGCTGCGACTGTAAATCATTGGTTGTCCTCTGCAGTTGCTGATAACTATTTCCCAGAGATGTGAACTCATCTCTTACTTGAGTCATACAGGTGAGCATTTGTCGAAATGCATTATCTACAGTGGGTGATAATATTAATGGTGTGCTTAGTGAAGATGCAGTAGGTGTAGATGCAAAGGGAATGGGGAATGGGGGTGGGAAAGTGGATGCTGTGGTGATTGTGGAAAATTGTGGTGTGCCTAAATATGGTTGTGCTGTGAATGAAGTGAGTGGTGGTGCGGTGTCGTAGAGATTTTCATCTCTACTTTTGCTTCTTCCTGCCTCAATCGGATCATTGTTCAGAACAAAGGTTCATGATGTCAAGCTCAAGCAGAATCGTATCTTCTCTTGTACTGTTGCATAGAGGTTTAGGCATTGAAGGGATTTTGAATCACATCGAAGTGAATTCTTTCACCTTACAACATGCAGAGGTTCGAGGTATCATAGAAATATTTATTTTCGCTCACTTTTTGGGCCAAATCCAATGAAGGGTGATATGATGATTGCAAAGGCAGCAATGTTCTAAGAACTTTGTTATTCATATCTATTTGTATTTCGTGCGTAATGCTTATGTCTAGCATTTCTATGAGAAGAGATATTTTTTTAATGATTATTCATATTAATCATTATTCCCTTCAATTCATATTAATGATTATTCCCTTCAATTGGAACGTCTGAGATAAGTCGAGTTAACTTCTGAGGTGGCTTGACGAGAAGGACATGCGCATTATCATGCACAAAGGTGACTTGAGTTGCGCATGCAAAGATGGTCCAGAGTGCAACAGAAAGGTCTCTTTGTTTTCGCTCATAAGGAGAAGGGGATCGAAGAGCGGGGGGGGGGAGACATATTCTGAGTGCAATAGAGAGAGAGTCTCAGATGCCATGCATGCACGATTCAGGCAGAGAGAAAGCAGTCAGCTTGCCTTTCTATCTGGATACTGAGAAGTAGTTTTCCCCACACTGTGTTCTGTACGAAAGCAAAACTTTCGAAAGCTCGTCTGAATACGCACGGCGATTATACATCATGTATGTTGTGTTACAGTCAACGGATCTTAGAGGAAGGTTCTGTCTCTTTGCTTGTGCTCCAGGAGGAGTAGTTAAGGATGGTTAAGCAAATGGCATGGAGGCTTCTTGCTTTTAGATCTCTTTTGTAAAAGAAACAAATTGTACTCCTAAGGCACACTTGTCTCTCTGGAACGACAATTATGTCAGGAGTGAGGGCTACACTTCCACTCCGACAAGATTTGACGACATCAGGCTTCTCCTCGGACTTTGAGCTTACTCCAGTGTATCTTCTCTTATGAATTGCGCATACACATCTCTGATGATCTACTATTGACGGGAGGGTTGAAGAAAAGTTTACCGATAATGCGATGATGCTGATCTAATCAAAGTGTGAATCTGATAGAGATTAGCGTTAGCGAGCAGGTTCTAAAACTTCACGCGCACATGCAGAGGATGCTTTATGGTGACAGGTAACTTGAATTGATACTTGAAAACAGAAGGTGATCAAACGGAATCACTTGCGCACAATTGCGCTAATTGATTCTGAGAATATTTTTATGATAAAAACATAGTCTGTAAAATTATACCTTTGACGAGATTCAGATGCGTTGTACCCGAACATGATGAACCTAGAGGAAAGTTATTTAGTAAATTTTGGTGTTCTGAATTGATTATGCAGGAAAATTCTTACGAAGTGTTTTGGTTTGTAATTGATCAGAACTCTGAGGCGTGCATTGAATAGAGCATTATTCAAACGTGCAAGTGTTAAATATGATAAAGATTATCCGAGAAAATTCATGAATTTATGCACCAGGAACAACTATTATTGTCAATTGTCATTATCTTCATCTCCTCGTCTATGTTATTGATAGAGAATATTCTTGTTTTGCCCAAGATGATGCGTTAATCCTGAGCAAGCAAAGAACGTTTTTGTTTGAAGGTGCATTGGATATTCCTGAAGCTTTCGCATCATGAGTCAATCTGCGTGAAGCTTTCGCATCATGAGTCAATCTGCGTAAATTCTGAGATAAAAGTATATACATGATTTTGCATTCACGCGTGACATGCTGAATGCTCTTGGTATCGATCCACTTATATAATCTAAACGTTTATGGATTCCTGTCTTAGGATTTGTTTGCTTGAATTTTTCAAAGGAACTTATTTACAGAGATGATTAATTAAATCATGGCAGATTTAGATAGAACTATTTGTAAAATTTGCAACGGAACGGTGATGCTTTCGAGCCAATTGGAATATTCTATAGCGTAACAAATTAAGTGGATTGAAGATGAACACCTTTAACATATTAGAATATACTCATCTAGCCATTCTTGTGTGTTGGGCCGATTTTTTTTTTAACACATCTTAAAATCTAATGACATGATAAACGATGACCTTGAAAGTCTAATTGAGCGTTTTGACTTTTATGTTATTTGCATCTTTCTCCATTAGTGATGTTGACAAAACATGATGAACATGTTTTCCTAATTAATTATCTCTGAAAATTATTTGATCTATTGACTCGAAGTTTGTATAAGCTCTTTGATTTCCAAGTAGCACCTGAGCTTGCTCCAAGCACCCCATGTGCGCCGTTAGCGAGACGGTTGTCTTGATCCACCAGCCGTCATAACTCGCTCCCACAGCGGTGGGTGGTGATATATCCATGTCGCTGGATGTTGTGTCCAGTGCGGTGACCGTGAATAAGGGCGTGATCGTGGGTGCTTGCATGGGTGTAAATACAGGGTTTACAAAGGTTGAAGAGTAATTTACAGAGGGGTTCTCTAATGCTACTTGATGGAAATGGGAAAGAGGAATGACAGTGGGTCGGGGAGGTGATACAGGGGAAAAAGTCATCGGGGTTAGAAATGGAAATAGTGGTCTCGGGGGTGTAGGGAAGGATGGAAAAGATGGATGGAGAAATGGATTAGATAGAAGAGTGGATGTCTGAGGGAGAAAACTAGGTTGGGTGGGTGTGGACATGGTGAGAGGAATGGATGTTACAAGGGCTTCTGCTACTTCGCCGTGGAAGGAGGTGGATGTTCTGGGAGAAGGAGGGTGTATGGGGGAGACTGTATGGATGAGAGATGAAGGAGGAGCGGTTGGGGTGGTAGGTACTTCGACAATTGTGGTGGTATGTACAACAGTAGTACGGGGTGGGGAGTCGATGATAATGGCGTCTTCTGCCACTGAATCTTCGGGGATGAGACGTGCTTCCCTGGCCTGTTCCGAAGATTGACCGCCAGTGGGGACCCGAATGTATTCACCAGGTTTGGTTAGTAGACAGATTCTACGAGGGTCATATTGCGGTAATGGTTTTCTGTGCAAATATCGTAGGGCTTTGGTAGATCCCACTAATTTGACAAGTTCCCTGAAGCCTCTAATGTACACTTCTTCAAATCCGCCTGAGACAAGTTCCTGTTCTATAAGTGCTTGACTCTCTTCCTCAGTCGATTTCTTGCGCACCCAAACTTTCTCCATGGTGCGATATAGCTTCTTGATGGCTAGCGTATAAGCTGCTGCTTCAAAGGTTTCATCTTCATGCATGCTGGTATCACCTTGGGTGTCCGTGTGCTGTCCTTGTTCATCTGTCTGTACATGCTCTTGGGATTCATGAGTGCCCTGGCTGGCTTCGTCATCGCCGTCATCTTCATCTGTCTCTGTTCTTTCCTCTTCAGAGCTAGACACGACTTGTCCTTGTGGTTGATCTCGGGGTGTGGTAGGGTAGCTTGGCCGTTCGTATTCTTGAGAGAAAATCTGTCCTTCTGAGAAGTGAAATTCACTGGAGAAAGCATCTTGCATTTCGAAATCAAACGTTGTGTCTAAGGGTTCCGCTTCCAAGTTAGGTATCGGAAAAGAGAAAGCTTTCGCACCAATAGTGGTGGGAACTTCTACTGTAGTGCTGGTAGGTCCTGGAACTGTGGCTGCTTGAGGAGCAACTGTGCTGGTGGTGGCCTCCGTTATAACCGGTCTTGATAACCGTATGCGAATAGGTTGTACAGGGGGTTCAGTAGGAGACTGTTCTGGAGAGGGTTGCGGTGACGGTGATTCTCGGACCTGTAGGCATGGGATAGTACCTCTCATGCGCTTTCTTGCTCATCCTTTGCTAGGCTTCTTAGCTTTCTTTGTTGTCCCTTTGAAAGTTTTCAGCTCTTTGCTTGTCATCACTCGCTTGATAGGTAAATCGTAGGCCAAACACATATAAACAATGCGCGTGAGGGTGCAACATCCATTGATGACCTTCTTTCTTTCCCATCTATGTTGAGCTAGATACAACTGGTCAATAATCCAACTGGCAAGATCCACCATCTGTGGTCCAATACATGATAAATAGAAACCGAACTAAATGCGTTTGTGAGGCATTGTGAATCTGTCCTGAGCGGGGAAAGCAAAATGCTGCATACATATCTGCAGTGGTTTTGAAAGCTCAGGTGTAATCGCCGAAATCTCTTCCCATTTAGTAACGTCCCCACGTTTCATAGGGTCTAGAACTAACCTTTCTCGCTCTGTGGGCGTGTGGGTTCCATGAATCTTGATGGCAGCTCGAATCAAATCTTTAGAAAGATAAAATCTTTTATATGGTGGATCGTTCACTAAGGATGGCAAAATAAAAGTGCCGGGCAGATCCTTGTTCTCAGAAGCTGTCAAAGTGCTGACTAAGTAATAGCATCTATAGAAGTCTGGTTTAGGCAAAGGGTCACTAAAATACTATGTGAAGCTGGCTCTTGCCCAAACATCCATTAAGTCTTGTGTGTTCTGTAGTCCTTCAAACTTTCTTGAGAAAAATTGATATTTGCCCCAGGTACGGTCATCAAAAGTCAAATTAGCCTCAAATATAAAATCTGCATCTGCCAATGGTCCTGCTAGCCCTTGAAACCAGTGAGAATTGCGATGAATCTTCTTAGTATACCCTCTAGGAGGATCATCAATAGGCATGGGTCCTGGGAAACCTTGAAATTCTGGCGGTGGAGCCGTCGGATGGGGCTCAGCAAGTAAATCACCAATAGTAGCCCTGGGTATATTGGTTCCAGCTTCAGATGGTCCTTCTTTGGTTTGCATGATGATTGACGTGCTAATGGAAAAGATCTGCTACAAAAGATTAGCACATTAGTATGGAAATTAATTATGATCCCATTGAAGTGAGACCACAATCCCTTTCCATAACCGATGTGTAACCCGCGTAGCTGAGTGCTGTGAAGTGATTGATGCAATGATTTTTGCATAGCTAATGCAGGTCTCTAGACACCTACATGCTTCATATGATACATACATTTCTTGATGAGGTGTTATTACAGATGCCGTTGGGTTATAGTGTGTGGATTTATACAAGGTTCAGTCGTGAATGAGTTATTACAAGGTTGTAGATTAGTCGGGTTGGGAGTTAGGTTAGACAATGGGTTAAGAGAAGACTTCTGGATACGTTTCTAGATCCACTTCCTACGAGTTTCTGATCGGGTGATAGGTCTCTGCGGAGGGACAAAAGATGATATTGGATTTGGTGGTATGGAGGGTTGAAGAGATTTCCGAGGGGTGTATATTACATGGCTTGAGGGTTGAGCTATAATACATTGTTTGGGTACCCAAATCTGCATGGGTGTGGGTCGATTTGTTAGGTACTTCTTGGCGATCCAAATTTGTCGAATGTTCGTATTCATAGAAGAAGGTCGAGAAGGTGTTGAATATTGACTCTGCTTCTGCCTTGACTTCTTCTTGTCATTGTCTGCGTTGTTGAAATCAGTTGGTGCTTTTTGTCCTTTTGGCACCCATATTTGTCTTGTGCCACTTGCTTTGTGATGCTGACACTGTTGCTTTCTTTGGGTTGCCTGATATTGTCGTCGGTTTGGGTTCCTTCATCGTGGTTGACTCCTTTGTGGTTGAGGTTGAGAGGTCGGAGGGACACTCTATTTTGGAAAAGAAGGGAGGTCCAACACTTGCGAAACCTGCCCATTAGGAAGTGCTCCGTTTTTTACTATTAATCTAGGCCAGTCCGCAGTAAGTGTGGAAGGATGGGCACCACAGTTGATAGTGTCCATTTGTCCGCTGTTGTAACCCACCTGACCGCTGATTGTGTCCATTTGACCAAGCGGTTGGGTGGTTGCCCCTTCTAATTTGCAGGAAGCCCAAGGGAAAATCTCATGACGTCCTTCTCATTGACAATTGTCCATTGCCAAGCCTCCGTGGGTTGGTGTAGACGTAACGTGACTGATCTGACCAAAGATCTGGTCTTCCGTCGCATGCATTTCATAGGGTCTAGGGTTACAAACCTCAGTCGGAATGCCGTTAGGGAAGTCAAGCGGTATCACTCGCTTCTGATCTAAGGTTCCAATCAGCAAGGAGCCTTGTCTAAGATTTAGGTCCACTGAGTGATCGTATAGCCAATCTTGGCCAAGGATTAGGGGTTCTATCAGGTTCTCGTCATGGCACACTAGTAGCTTCACTGTCAAGGTCACTTCGTCTATGAGGATAGGAAGATCCACCTCACCCATGCAAGGGGTTTCCATGCCTCCTAGCCCTATGAGGTATGCCTCAATTGGCCGCATTTCTATTCCTGAATCCTTATAGTGGGACCATCTAATCGCACTAGCCGCAACACCTGAGTCAATTAAAGCCCTGAGCTGTTGGCAAGGGTTGCCGTGCTCTAGCCTGACTGTAATGAATGGTCTCCTGTCCACTATGCTAGGATGAGTGGTTGACTTTACTTGACACATGGCCATGGGATATCTGGGTGTTGTTTCCAGATGGTTATATTGTTCTCTCCCTAGTCCTTGTCTTCTTAGCTTCATGCGCTTAATGCGTTCTATAGCTTCTGCCTACGCTTCAGCTCATATTCTATTTTCTTCCTCCTTACGCTTCTTTGCCAACGTGAGTCATCTAAGCATATCCTCAGTAAGAGGTTCCTGATATAGCCTGACTCTACAGCCACTAATGTAATTAGGCATTATGTCTCCTAAGGTGGCTAATTGTACTGCTCCACTTGTCGAGAGTCTATTAATGATCATAGGTCCATAACCTCGCTTTTCTAACTTCCGTGTGTGCTGCTTCAGCATATATACTACAACTAAATCTCCTTCTTTTAAGCCTTTATCTTTCACATGTGCATCAAAATATGCTTTCTGTCGCTTCTTTGCTGCATATATACCTGCTGCTGCTCTCAGCCTGGTTTCTCCTAATCGTTCCAAGTCCATTATTCTTGCTAATAATTCATGGCCGGTCCACTGGTGTTCATGTGCAACCTTAAGGGTCGGTATCAAGAAGTCCAAAGGAAGCACAACATTCTGACCAAAAACCATCTGAAAGGGAGTTGCATTGAGTACGGTCTTGTAGGCCACTCGATATGCCCAAACAACATGGTGTAACTGTTTGTCCCAATCTGAACGTTTGTTGTTCACGAGTTTTGTCATTACATTACATAGGATCTTGTTAGTTCTTTCAGCCTGACCATTGGCTTGAGGATGATATGGTGCGGATTTCTTGTGAATCACCATAAAATCCTGTAACAAATATTCAATGACTTGGTTTAGAAAGTGAGTTCCTCGATCGCTCACTAACTCTATAGGCAATCCATATCTTGTAAAGACATTTTCAAATAAGAATTTTGCAGTCGTGTGTGCATCATTCTTTTTCGTGGCTTTTGCCTCTACCCATTTGGTAAGATAATCTGTCGCAACAATAATGTATTCAGCATGTGTACCTTTTGCAGGGGGGTTAATGGGTCCTACAAAGTCTATACCCCACTTAGAAAATGCACGTCCTCCCATCATGGGTTTCAATGGCATTTCATCTTTGCGAGTAGGAAACTGAGTTCTTTGGCACACATCACATCTCTTAACATAGGTATGCGCATCCATGTGAAGAGTGGGCCACCATAATCCTGCAAAGAGGATGGCTTTGATTATCCTATCGGGTCCAAAATGACCTCCTGCAACACCTTGCTGTGCAGTCTCTAGTATGCTCAGATAATCGCTTTCATGAACACATTGTCTTAGGTATCCGTCTCTTCCTCTTTTGTATAGATTATCGCCAATAAGTGAATAGTCTTGAGCTTCCTGCTCTAGACTGCGTTGTCGTGCTAAGGTCATTCCTTGAGGGAATGTTTTCATCCTCAAGTATGTCACTAAAGGTTCACTCCAGTCTGGTGTGAGAGACACGTGATATAATGTAGCATGTTCTACCGGTGGTCTTTCACAACAAACAGGGCATTCTTTACACAACTTGTAGACATCTGCTTCCATCGAAGGCCAATATACTCCTAGTCTATGCAGAGTGTGTAATGTTCGATGTTTCGAATGATGTTGCTTTAATGCACCTACATGTGCTAATTGCAACCAATTTGCATGTTTTGATTCATCCACACAACAAGAAAGAATCTTTTGATTATCCTGTTTATATATACTTCCTGCTATGATTTGATATCTCTGAGACTTGGTAATCTCTCCTTCCTTGATCCTTATCCTAGGATTCTTGGGTCCATATGTGAGAATCGGGACTATCGACTTAGCCCATTCTGGTGCTATCTCAAGGTTAAACAAATATACATCGGGTAACTCATCCACTACTCCTTGAGGAGCTTCTCCTGAGGTTAGTCTCGAGAGGTGGTCAGCTCTGAGATGTGTCTTTCCTTTCCTGACTACTACTTCAAAGTCATACTCCATGAGTAATAAAAACCAATGTATTAGTCGTCCTATGTTACATGGCTTGTTGACTAAGTACAACAATGCTTGATGATCTGTAAAGAATTTGAACTTGTTTGCCAACAAATAATGCCTGAATTTCTTTACTGCGTAAACCATTCCTAATCCTTCTCGTTCCATAGTAGTGTAATTTCTTTCTGCTGCATTCAACGGTCTGCTCGCATAAGCTATGGGGAGATCTATGTTACCTTCATTGGTGGGTTGTGCTAACACACATCCTATGGCATAATTGGATGCATCCACATGTACATGGAATGGCTTACTCCAATCCGGGGTTGTCAATATAGGTGCTGAGCACAAACGTCATTTGAGTTCATTGAATGAATTCTCACACTCATTTGTCCATTTAAAATTGGTCAAAAAAGAGTACAGAGGCTTGGCTATGATTGCATACATGTGTATGAATCGTCTATAATAACCACAATGTCCCATAAATGCTTGTACCTCTTTTACGTTGTTTGGCCTAGGTAGATCTGCAATCACCTTCACTTTTTCTTCATTTGTAGAAATTATTCTTTGACACAATGTGTCCTAGAATTTTTTCTTGTCTGACCATGAAAACGCACTTTTCTGGGTTCAAACAAACCTGATATTCTTGACATTTGTCAAATATTTGTCTTAACTCGGGGATATGAGTCTGTCTTGTATTCGAATGAGCACATAAGTCATCGACATAGACTTCCAAATTCTTGCGTAAGAATTCCTTGAAAACATGACACATGAGTCGCTAGAAAGTGGCGGGTACATTTGTTAAGCCAAAAGGCATTACACGAAATGCAAATATGCCCCATTCTATGGCAAAAGCCGTCTTGCGTTGATCTTCTGGAGCAATGGCTACTTGATTATAGCCTGAGAAACCATCAAGAAAGCTGTAAACTTCCTTGCCCGCAACTCTTTCCAATAGGTGTCCTGTGATAGGAAGAGGATAACTGTCTCTAATCGTGGCGGCATTAACTTTTTTAAGGTTAATACACACACGTAATTTTTCATTCTTCTTGGGCACAACCACAATGGGGGATACCCATTTCCTGCTTCTATCAATCGGTCTATCTCCTCTTTAATCTTCGCAGCATAATTATCATTGTACGTGTATGGCTTCTGTTTCGTAGGTTTTGCATCTGGAGTCATAGGGATTCTATGAGAGCATATGTCTGGATCTACTCCTTTCAAGTCTTTGTAACTCCAAGCGAACACATCTCTATATTCGCGCAATAGGGCAACTAATTCTTCTTCTTCTTCATTCGTCAAATCATGCCCAATGTATGTACATTTTTCTTCTTCTCCTTCTATGGCTACTATGATTTTTTTGGTTTTCTCTCGATTATCATATACTTCTCCAACTTCAGGTTTTCTGTTAGGCATTTGTACTATTATTCTTCTATCTTCTATTTCATACTTTTTGAAGTTCTCGGGAACCTCAAACAAAGATTCTTCTTCTTCTGACATGGTTTCTTTCTTCTTTCTTTTCTTACCTTCACTTTTGTCAGTCACTTGTGTGGCTAATCTCACATCATTCATAATTTCTTCGTGCCTCTGAGGGTAAGTCTCTACCTCGTAGAAATATTCTTCTTCTGATGCAAAGGGTGAGTCCATAATGATTGACTCTAAATCGAAATCACTCGCATGCTCGAGTGCATCAGTGTTAGGTTCACATTCTTCTAAAACTAAATCACACATGATTGGCTCTATTGTGAAGACAGAAATGTCGTAGCCATCTTCGTCATAGTGGGGTGTCCATTGCTCTTCATTGATGGCCACATCCATGGTTCCTAGGATTTCTGCCCAACCATGGGGTTCAAATTCTTCGTTTGGAAATACTACAGGTGCATAAGCTGGGTCTTGAAGGGTTCTTGGGTGTTATTCTGCACCTAAGGTCCTGGCTTCCAACCGTTCTTCCTCTTGTTTGGTTACCTTACACATCCATAAATGAGTGTCCTCGTGTAACCATGAGGGGTCTGACTCCAATGAGTGTACCGATTCCGCTTCTACCTCTGTCTTATGGATGGTATTCCATTGTATTGGGGGTACGTCTCTATGTGAATAGTCTTTAAAATTGACTTTGGTAGTCACTCTTAAATGTTGCAAGTACAAAGAATTAGTTCCCCAACTTGTACAATTTGCAACTGATGCATGAATGGTTGTCCTAAAATCATCTCGTAAGCATGATTTTTACTAAAATCACAAATGGCAAAGGTATGCTCAAACTCCACACCACAAGTGGTGAGAGATATGCCTTCTAGTAAGCCTAATGGTGTTTCTATGTGTCCATCAGCCATTTGTAGCTTCATCCTGGTAGGTCTTAGTGCTGGCTTACCCCAACGTTTCCATAAAGCGGTGGTAGCGATGGCTACTCCGGCTCCTGAATTTAAGATGGCTTTAGTGGTGTAGCCCTGATGGGTTATTTGAAGATAAGTGTTACCTTCCTCTCCTTCACTTACATCTCCGATCTTTTCTACTGGTATCTCCAGTACCTTCTTGTGTGTTCCTATCTGTGAGAGAGTAGTAGCAAGCTCAGGGAATTGATTTGCTACATGCTTCCACAGTTCTGGTTTTACCTTTAACAACTCCTCTAGGGTGAGATTACATTGTACTTTGGTATTCTTTATCAATTCCGTGTTTCTAGGGATTACTGATTCTTCATTCCTCACTATTATCGTGGGTGCTCTCATACTAATAGACTTTGCTTCCCAAGGTCCTGTGAACTGAGGTAATTCTTGCAAAGAGTTAGATTCAAAACCTGTGTGTTCACTCAGTTTCTCTTCCTCTACCTCGTCGTAAATGGAGGGAATGTCTCGGGGAAATTGTTCTTGCAAATCGTCTATTTCTTGAATAGGAGGATGAGTTCCTTGTTCTTTTCTCCACTTTTCTTCTTGGATTTCTCTCACAAATTCATGTGAATATCTATGTATAGAAGACAGGTTGTCTTCACCTTCCGTGTCTGGTACTTGAGACAGGGGTGGTGTATTCCTTTCCTGTGTCTCTGAGGCAATATGCTGATTCTTTTTCTCTTTTCTTTCTATCAAGTATTCAAGCCTCTCCATTAGTCCTTGAAAATGTAATTCTAGTTTTGCCATGTTATTCCAATTGAGATATCTAGAGGCTTCGAACATTGCTTGTGCTAATTCTACCATCTTCATGCAAAGCTTAGTTCTCTCAATTTCTGGGTCTACTCAAGCATAGTTCTTGCTCATTTCCGCTACTAGGGGTCCTTCTTTTATTCTAGCTTGATATGCACGAAACATCATGTCTAGGTTTTCAGGCAAGAACTGATCCTGATTTTTGAGCTGGGTTCTCTTGAATCAATTCTTGTGAAGTCAATTCTAGGATTTTGGCTCTAGATTCCTTGAGACTTTCTTCCAATTCTGTTATTTTTTTACTCCACTTTCTCTTGATCCTTTCTCTAGAATCTTTCCAAGATTTCTCTTTTTACTGTGAGCCGCCGTGATGGTGCGAGACCGTCGCGATGGTGCAAGACCGTCGCGATGGTCCAGCCGAGCCGTCGCGATGGCGTGAGCCAATCGCGATGGTGTGACACAATCGCGATGGTCTGAGCCAATCGCGATGGTCCACCAAAGTGTGAATTTTTGGAATGCAGCAATGGATTCCTAGAGGCGCAAGGGTCGCCTACACGCCCATGAACTCGCTTACCTCAAATTCCGAACTTGGCAGACCATTGTGATAGTCTGACACAGTCGGCAATTTCTGACAGAAAGTGATTTTCTTACCTTTTTGCAGCCTTCCTGATGCACTGGAGCTCTGTACCTGCAAGAAAACTCAAAAACACACAAGTACACACAAGCACAAAAGCTCTCTCTCTCTCTCTTGCACATGCACAAATGAGGGGAAATGAGGAGAATGGGTGGATATGGTGATTTTTCTGATTTTTTTTGGAGATGAAGATGATGATGCGGTGATGAAGATGGAGTGTGGGGGAGGTGAAAAACACTAAAAACTAACTAAAAACAACAACAAAAACTGAAATTTTTACCTTCCAATGCCACTTCTTGCTATACTCTTACCATCACACATTCGTCCTAGACTCGATCCCCGGCAACGGTGCCAAATTTGGTGTTGCTGTAGCACAATGGTGAGAACCACGTTAAGAAGCTCCACCTCCTTAATGTCAATCCGCGGAAGAGATAGGAGTGATATGAAGACCGTGAATGTGAGATGAAGTGAGAGTGAAGGTGAGAAGCATAGAGATGCACACACATATACACACACACTACGAAGAGACAAGCGAGACACAATGGAAGGTGAGAAATCAACTCTATTACTCAAGAACACTCTTACAAGCTCAAAATAGCTCTAAGCTCTTCTCTACTCACACAAGCTAACACTAAGTCACCTCAAAAATGAGCTCTCTAGCTCTTTTTATAGATTCTAGACTAGTTTTGACCGGTTTCATATCTAGTGACCGGCATAGTTAAAAAATAGGCCCTAAGTGCTATTTGAAGGGGTAAACGGTGTCTAAAAATAACCAAAATTGATACGCTCATTCTACCTAAGCTCCTCAAGCTCGAGGACTCCTCGGCTTGCAAAAATGGAGATGTGGATTACAAAAAAGGGTTTTTCTATGTTACATATGTTACAATAGTGATGAAAATCACTGTTGGAGGTTTTGAAAAGTATTTTAAAACATAATTCTTTTGGAAAAAGATCCGACTGACTCCCTGTTCTATCTTTACATGCTTCCGCGTCTTCTATGCCTCTGGCTACTGCCAACACCTTCTTTTAAGCCTTTATCTTTCACATGTGCATCAAAATATGCTTTCTGTCGCTTCTTTGCTGCATATATTCTTGTTGTTGCTTTTAGTCTGGTTTCTCCTAATCGTTCCAAGTCCATTATCCTTGATGATAATTCATGGCCGATCCACTGATGTTCTTGTGCAACCTTAAGGGTCGGTATCAAGAAGTCCAAAGGAAGCACATCATTCTGACCAAAAACCATCTGAAAGGCAGTTGCATTGAGTACGATCTTGTATGCCACTCGATATGCCCAAACAGCGTGGTGTAACTGTTTGTCCCAATCTGAACGTTTGTTGTTCACGAGTTTCGTCAGTACGTTACAAAGGATCTTGTTAGTGCTTTCAGCCTGACCATTGGCCTGAGGATGATATGGTGCGGATTTCTTATGAATCACCATAAAATCCTGTAACAAATATTCAATGACCTGATTTAGAAAGTGAGTTCCTCGATCGCTCACTAACTCTATAGGCAATCCATATCTTGTAAAGACATTTTCAAATAAGAATTTTGCAGTCATGTGTGCATCATTCTTTTTAGTGGCCTTTGCCTCTACCCATTTGGTAAGATAATATATCGCAACAGTAATGTATTCAGCATGTGTACCTTTTGCAAGGGGGTTAATGGGTCCTACAAAGTCTATACCCCACTTAGAAAATGCACGTCCTCCCATCATGGGTTTCAATGGCATTTCATCTCTGCGAGTTGGAAATTGAGTCTTTGGCACACATCACATCTCTTGAAATAGTTATGTGCATCCATGTGAAGAGTGGGCCACCATAATCCTGCAAATACGATGGCTTTGATGATCCTATCGGGTCCAAAATGACCTCCTGCAACACTTTGGTTTGCAGTCTCTAGTACAATCAAATAATCACTTTCATGAACACATTGTCTTAGGTATCCATCTCATCCTCGTTTGTATTAGATTGTCACCAATAAGTGAATAGTCTTGAGCTTCCTGCTCTAGACTTCGTTGTCGTGCTAAGGTCATTCCTTGAGGGAATGTTTTCATCCTCAAGTATGTCACTAAAGGTTCACTCCAGTCTGGTGTGAGAGACATGTGATATAATGTAGCATGTTCTACAGGTGGTCTTTCACAACAAACAGGGCATTCTTTACACAACTTGTAGACATATGCTTCCATAGAAGGCCAATATACTCTTAGTCTATGCAGAGTGTTCAATGTACGATGTTTCAAATGATGTTGCTTTAATGCACCTACATGTGCTAATTGCAACCAATTTGCATGTTCTGATTCATCTACACAACAAGCAAGAATCTTTTGATTATCTTGTTTATATATACTTCCTGCTACTATTTGATATCTCTATGACTTGGTAATCTCTCCTTCATTGATCCTTATCCTAGGATTCTTGGGTCCGTATGTGAGAATAGGGACTATAGGCTTAGCCCATTTTGGTACTATCTCAAGGTAAAAAAAATATGCATTTGGCAATTTGTCCGCTACTCCTTGAGGAGCTTCTCCTATGGTTAATCTTGAAAGATGGTCAGCTCTAAGATGTGTCTTTCCTTTCCTGACTACTACTTCAAAGTCATACTCCATGAGTAATAAAAACCAACGTATCAATCTTCCTGTGTTACAAGGCTTATTGACTAAGTACAATAAATCAGATACTATTCAACTAATGGGCATAAGTATTAAAGACCTAAACAATGAAATGGATTTTGAGATTTCTGAATTGAAAAATAAGGTTGAATTGTTGACTAACCAAGTTAAGAATCTACAAGCACTAAAATGCGACAATGAACATGAGGTAAATGTCCAAGGCATATCTGCACAGAAAGAGTCAGTAGGCCTTAGAAAACCCATGCCTAGAGTGACACCTAGGAAATCAAGTTGGGATGAGAAGAGACCTAATCGTTGCTTTTGGTGCGATCAGTTTGGGCATATGTTTTGGGATTGTCTGGCATATGAAAGTGCATGCAAACATAGACTAGTGAGGGAACATGAAGGTAAAATTTTCTAAGTTTCAAGATGAATCCCCTTTACCTTTGAATGTAGGAAAAGGTGGAATGAGAGAATATTTTGAAGAGACTAAGACTAGATCGAAATCAATTCAAAGAGTGTGGAAACCAAAAAGACTTGAGAATAGCAAATCTGATGAACAAAAGAGCCTACTATCTATTGAGAGTCAAGAGAAATCTATTGAAGAAACCAAAGGTAAACAAATAAAGGTCGAGAAGCAAAATATTGAATAGATACTAAGAGAAAAAATGGAAATTGATCATAAAAGAGAGTCTGAAAGAGAAAAATCAAAGAAAGAGCATGATGTATATGTTTCATTTGATCCAAAAATTTTAAATAATGAGAATCTATTTGACCAAGAGAAGGTTGCAAAATTACAGTCTCAATTAAACTTTGACAAACAAATTGAACATGAAAAGAGTGAAGAAGATATAAAATGTGATAAACGAGTTAACAAAGCAGAAAAACAGTTACTTGATCATATTATTGCGCAAATCGAGGGAAGTGTAAAGACAACTTCAAAGACTTCTAAGAGTTTGAAGAAGAATAGAAGAAGTAGAAACCTAACGTTTCAAGACATATTTGCAAACCTTGAATGATGATTGAAGTAGAATCATAATAAAAAACGCATGAGAATGATCAGGAGCTATTGAGTGATAAAGATTGATGATAATGCATGATGATGATTGATGAAAATGAATGATAATAATTGATGAAAACGCATGATTGATGGTGATGATCAATGATGAAAATGATGATGATTGATGGTTTATGGTGATTGATAATGATTATGATGATTATGATACGGGAGGATACTGATGACATTGGAGGATACTGATGACATTGGAGGATACTGATGACACTGGAGGATACTGATGACACTAGAGGATACTGATGACATTGGAAGATACTGATGACACTGGAGGATACTGATGACATTGGAGGATATTGATGATGCTGGAGGAAACTGATGACACTGGAGGATACTGATGACATTGGAGGATATTGATGATGCTGGAGGATACTGATGACATTGGAGGATATTGATGATGCTGGAGGATACTGATGATGCTGGAGGATACTGATGACACTGGAGGATACTGATGACACTGATGCTGATGCTGATGAAGAATGATGGATCATGAGATTGAAGAAAGGCTAGATGAAGATGAACTAAAATGAACAGGTGGAATGTTTCTGATTTAAGTTTTGTCTTCTTTCTGATAGAGCATATGCATTGCATTGATGTGTGTGATAAAGACATGTATGAGTTTATGAAAATCATGTAGAAGGAAGATAACAAAGATCTATTATGGGTTTGCATGAAGCATGAATGACTAGGAATGATATGAATCGGATCAGTTAGCAGACTAGAGACTTTTGGGAGTGAAAGCTTGGGGATGTGATGGCATGCTTAGATCAAGTGCGTGTATATGCTGATTGGTTTGAACACTTAGTGAGTGGGAAACTTTGGATCCTAGTATTTATTTCTTGCGAGATCTTACCTCCATATGGATCACGATTTATGAAAAACCTTCATACTCATGCCAGCTGTATATGTGTGTATGTTGTTAGAGCGCTGCGATGGGCTAGTAGGCGGATGGAACCACCTTGGTCGGGTGATCAAGGCCACGAGCCGTAGCTAGTTTCGTCGTAGGCCTGACCTATCTATTGTCATGCGCCTGTATGGGTCGGTAGGCAGGTGGAGTCACTCTGACCGGGTGGTCAGAGCCACGAGCTGACGTCGATTTCATGCAGGGCTGATGTTGTGTATGTCGTGTGCTATGTCGGGTAAGTAGACAGGTGGGGTAAACTTGGCCGGGCGGACAAGTCCATGAGTCGCACCCGATTTCGACATAGGCCGATTTGTGAAAAATAAGAGATAAAAAGAAATGCTGAGCTGAGATGAAGAGGAAAAGAAAAAGAAAAAGAAAAATGAAAAAGAAAAAGAAAAAGAAAGAAAGATCTAATGGAGAGCTGGACAAGTAGGAGATAAATAGTAGGAATCGAGGTATATTCTACAAACTGAGTTAGTAGAAACATATGTATATGCTAGTACTTAGAATGAGCAGTTTGATCTGAACCAGTTGAACGAACAGAAGATCTAGAAAGCTAATTTTTATTCATGTGATTACTTGTCAGATTGTAAATGTAGAACCATAGTATGATGTTTGTAAAGCTTGAATCTGCATAATTTTCTAAAATTCGTACTAATCTTTATAAAAATTGCATGTATTGAATGAAGTCATCTTAATTTTTGAAAAGAAAGACGTTAAAAAGTAAAAGGTGTTTCAAAAGTTCCTTGATACGCTTCTGTTGGATCTTGTAGGATGAAATCCCGCAGGGAGTGTGCACTAATTTTTTTCAAAAGTTCATTGTTTTTGAGTTTTTGTGTGATGTTTTTGATTGAAGAGGGTATATTTTGTGCATGATTTGATTGATTTGATTGCCTGTGTGATAAGAAACCATGTTAGAGATGTGCGTTAGAATCGTGTGTGTAAATAACTGACATTAGACCCATGAAAACCTTAGGTTTGACCCTTGAAACTGACTGGAAACACGAGTTTACCCCATAAAAAATGAGCTTGAGCCCTTGGAAACCCTTGGAGTTTAGGTCCAAATTGTAAATGAACCCTTGGATTAATGTGTTTGAGATAATTGTGAGCAAACCCTAAATTTTCCGATCAAAAATCCTAGGTCGGACCCTTGAAATTGGCAGTTATCCTAGGTCAAACCCTAAAAACCAATTAAATTGTGAACATCCAGTGTGAAATCGAAACCATAGTCTATGGAAAAATTAAAATACCTCCAAAAATAGAAAGTTCATTGAAGAGGTTAGAATGTTCTAGAAGCAAGGCCTAGGGGGGTGTCACTCTAGCACAATGGTGAGTACCAACGTGAGGAGATACACCTCATAAATGTCAA
Organism: Ceratopteris richardii; assembly: GCA_020310875.1. Taxonomy (NCBI): domain Eukaryota; kingdom Viridiplantae; phylum Streptophyta; class Polypodiopsida; order Polypodiales; family Pteridaceae; genus Ceratopteris; species Ceratopteris richardii. The sequence goes on along the minus strand of CM035422.1, from coordinate 3,643,510 downwards.
TCCGTGGAGACGTGAGGACCGGTATGAAGACCGCGAGCAAGTGATGGCACAAGTGTGTGAGTGAAAGCACACAAGCATGCACACACATACACACACACGCGCACAAGGTAAGAGCAAAGAGTGGAACAATGGAAAGCTTCGATTACCAAAGAGCTCTCTTACAAAACTAAAATCTACAACAAGCCAACCTCAAAAATGAGCTCTCCAGCCCTTTTTATAGTTTTTGAGTGGTTTTGGCCCTGTCCAGACCTAGTGTCCGGCCTAGTTAAAAAATAGGTTCCAGGGCTTATTTGGGGGCTCAAACGGAGTCTAAAAATCATGAAAATTGGTAGGATGGTAGATCTAATACTCCTCAAGCTCGAGGACTCCTCGGCTTGGACAAAATGGAGTTACAAAAATGAAAAATGGTATTTACAATGGTTTTTAGTGATAAAAATCACTATTTTTGTAGGGATTTCTTTTGAAAATTTGACATGTGCTTCTTGGAGCTCCCTACTTGCTCCTTCTTCTTGTGTGTCCACTTCCTTGGTGCGCTTCCATGCTTTGTCCTTGACCTTAAGCTTCAACACTCCCCCCCCTCTTGAGTCTGTCGTCCCTGACAGACCCTTGTTGTAGTGGTCGTTCCATGTAGTACGTTGAGAGGTAGCGTCCTTTGCGTCCAACAGGGGCGATCCCTCTTCCCCATGTGTCCTGGTCGTTTGTCTGGTTCTTCACTTTGCCACTGTTATCTCTTGCAGTTTGTAGTCCCTTTGTACGTACTTCTGCCTTGTATTCCATCTGGGTGGTGCATTTGTGAGTTTTCCAAAACTGCTAGCTGCTCAAAGGATGTGGTCAATGTTGATTGTGAGCAACTCTTGGTGGTGAATGGCTCCCTTGTTTTTGTAGTGGTCACCGTGATGTCCTCTGATTCTTCCAAAGATGGCTTTCATAGTTTTCGTGCCAAGTACTTGTAACCCATAATGGATGATGGTTAAGTGCATTAGTGCATGGGTTGAACAAATTATGTGCCTTGTGCATGGCCTTGTAATGTGGCCCTACGTATGCGTACTTGGATAATGCATGGCAAGAAGTATGGTGCAAGAGATTGGGTCTTGAGCTAAGTGCTCAAGGGTATGCTGACGAAGAGGTTTCCTAATCTATCATGGTTATAGTTTTGTTGAAACATACACGTCTTACCATGGTGACGGGTCCGTTGATCTTTCGTGTTGTGGTTCCCTCATGATGTTTGACCGTCGGCTTGTCCTTTTTGTTGAGGGATGTCCTTGCTGGAAGTTCGCTGATGAGCACTTTCAAGCACATAGTTTTTTTTTTTTTTTTTTTTTTTTTTTTTTTTTTTTTTTTTTTTTGGAACACAATGGCATCAAACAAGAAGAAAGAGGTTAGTATCAATAACATATTTTTCATGTGAAAATTGTGTCTCATGTGCCTGGGATTTCTCAATTGTGTCTATGCACGGCCATGTAAGGTGGCCCTATATTGATGCATACTTTGGAAATGCATGACCTGAATGGTGCAAACGACTTGGTTATGCCAAAGGCACATGGTTGCTGCTGGTCGAGGCTTTTGATGTTACTTGTATACTTGATGAATTCTTTGTTTGGAGGTGTCGATTGGATCTCGAAATGATGTAATCCTCCTAATGGGAACCCATTTCCGAATAGTATTTGGCCCTGTAGAGATCACCTCAGGCCAGTTCTTCTGTGGATGTTGTCCAAACTTTGGTATCCAGTGTGGTTGACCCCTTGGTTCTGTGGATGTTGCTTGTGCTTTTGGCTTCCAAACCCATATCCTGGGTGAGTGCCTGCTTGTTTTTGTAGAAGGGTTAAGTGTATCTTCTTTTGGTCTTTGTGCTCTGTTCTTACCCTTTGTTTTCCTTGGCTTCTTTGTTGAGACCTTTTGCATGGTGGGGAGCATAGGCCTTTGTACGTGTAAGAGCTTCTTGGGTACCCACATCTGTAATCGCCCGTGTTGAGCTGTAGCTAATTTTTTAGGCACCCAAATTTGTACCTGATTGTGGTCGGCCTTCATTGATAGCTTCGGTACCCAAATTTGATGGATTCTTCGTGCTTGATCCTGTCGTAGGTGCTTGGTCCTTCTGTAGTCATGGTCGATCTGGTTGGGTGGGAGTCCTTGAGGCAGCATCGATGGTTGCACGCCTTTCTTTACCCAGATCTGTGTCATGCCCAACACTTCCTTCTTCTTGAGGGCTCGTTGTCTATTTGATAGACTGACTGTCTTGCACTGTCTTGCTTGCTTCTGAGGTTGAGCTCCTGTGGATGCTTTGCTCTTTAAAAAACAAGAAGAAGGTTCATCATGCCTTTGCGACTGTCCTTCCGTGATTGCGTCCGTTTGGATCATAGAGCTTTTGACATCTACAACATCTTGTTCGAGAAGATTAGCCTTAGAGGAACAAAGAGAGTGTGTGGTGTCAGTTTCAGTGGGCATGCAATTCTCCAACTCTAATGTAATGCATTGATTATATACCCAAACTTGAAGAAGTTGACTTCTTAGGTTCAAGTTGACAGCATGGTCGTAAATCCAATCTTGACCCAAGACAAGTGGCTCTGTGAGGTCCTCATCATGACACACTAGCATTTCGACTTTTATTGGAACATCTTGAAGGTAGACGGGAAGTTCCACCTCGCCCAAACAGGGTGTTTCCACACCTCCTAATCCTATGAGATAGGCTTCTATGGGCTTGATGTCCAATTGCAGGTCTTGGCAGTATGAAAGTCTAACTGCACTAGTTGCTGCTCCTGAGTCAACCAATGCTCTCACAGTCCTTACACTCTTTCCTTGTCCTACCTCTATAGTCACAAAGGGCCGTCGATCAATTATTCGAGAAGTAGTTATGCCCGATTTTTGGCACATGTCCATGTGATATTTTGGAGCTTTTGTGTTGACATCTAGGCCTAGCCGCCGTAACTTATTTCTTCTGATGCGCTCTCTAGCCTCTGCTTGTGCTTCTTCTCTAACCCTTAACTCCTCTTCTTTTCGCTTCTTAGCAGTGTTGAGTCTCGTGAGCATTTCCTCTGTAAGAGGTTCTTGATATAACTTGACTCGACAACCACTAATATAGTTTGGTAGGATATCACCTTCTAAAGTGGCCAATTGAACTGCACCGCTAGTGGAGAGTCTATTAATGATCATGGGTCCATATCCTCGTTTCTCCAATTTGCGGGCATGTTGCTTTAGCGTATAAACCAGCACTAGATCTCCTTCCTTCAATCCTTTATCCTTTACATGGGCATCAAAGTATGCCTTTTGCCTTTTCTTTGCAGCATAAATGCCTGTTGCTGCCCGTAGCCTCGTCTCACCTAAGCGTTCTAGATCAAAGATCCTGGAAGACAACTCATGTCCATTCCACTCATGCTCTTGTGCTACTTTCAAGGCTGGGATTAGGAAGTCTAATGGTAGCACGGCATTCTGTCCAAAGACCATCTGAAATGGGGTAGCATTGAGTACCGTTTTGTAGGCAACTCGGTATGCCCAAACAACATGATGAAGTTGTTTGTCCCAATCAGAGCGTTTATTATTCACCAGTTTTGTTAATACGTTACATAGGATCTTATTCGTGCTCTCGGCCTGTCCGTTGGCTTGTGGGTGATAAGGGGCAGACTTCTTGTGTATGACCATGAATTCTTGAAGGAGATTTTCAATGACCTCATTCAAGAAGTGCGTACCTCTATCACTGACCAACTCTATTGGTAACCCATATCTAGTGAACACATTTTCGAATAAGAACTTAGCCGTCGTTTGAGCATCATTCTTTGTCGTGGCTTTTACTTCCACCCACTTTGTAAGGTAATCTGTGGCTACAATAATGTATTCTGCATGGGAGTTTCTAGCTGGGGGGTTAATAGGACCAACAAAGTCTATGCCCCACTTCGAGAATGCGCGTCCTCCCATCATTGGCCTTAAAGGCATCTCGTCTTTTCTTATCGGATATTGGGCACGTTGGCATGTGTCACATTTCTTCACGTAAGTATGTGCATCCGTATGAAGAGTGGGCCACCAAAGTCCTGAGAATAGAATGGTCTTAATTACTCTGTCAGGCCCAAAGTGTCCACCTGCAGCACCGCTGTGTGCAGTTTCTAAGACTTTCAAATAGTCTGATTCATGAACGCACAGTCTTAGGTAACCATCCTTGCCTCTTCGATATAGGTTGTCTCCTACTAAGGCATAGTCTTGAGCCTCTTGCTCCATGCTCCGTTTTCTTGCAAGACTAGCCTGATTGGGCAATGTTCCCGATCTCATGAACTCAACCAATGGAGCACTCCAATCTGGGATTAATGACACATGATAAAGAGTGGCATGCTCCACTGGGGGTCTCTTCTGGCATACTGGACAATTCTGGATCCACTCCTGTATTTCTTTGTCCATGCTAGGCCAATACACTCCTAAACGTTTTAGATTCTGCAATGTTCGTTGTTTGGAGTAGTGATTTCCTAGCAGTCCCTCATGGGCTTGTTGCATCCAACTAGTATGTTCGTCGTCCTCAACACAACAAGCTAGTACACCCTCTGGATCTTGTTTGTACATGCTTCCGGCCAATATTTGATACTTTTGTGATTTTACAATTTCTTCTTTGCTTGTTTTCACATTTTTATTTGCAGGTCCGAAGGTTAGGACTGGCACCAACTTATTTGCCCATTTAGGAACAACTTCTAGATTGAACAGATAAGCATCGGGCAATTCATCAGACACTCCTTGCGGTGGCTCTCCTGAAGTGATACGAGAAAGATGGTCTGCCCTAAGATGGGTTCTACCTTTCCTGACAACAACTTCAAAGTCGTATTCCATTAGTAAGAGGAACCATCTTACTAAGCGGCCTGTATTGCAAGGTTTATTGACCAAATATAGTAAAGCTTGATGATCAGTGAAAAACTTGAACTTATTGGCCAATAGATAGTGTCTAAACTTCTTCACGGCATATACCATACCTAAGCCTTCCCTCTCCGTTGTGGTATAATTTCGTTCAGCCGCATTTAATTGCCTACTAGCATATGCTATTGGCAAATCTAGGTTTCCTTCACCTGTGGGTTGTGCTAGCACACATCCTATTGCATGATTGGAGGCATCTACATGGACATGAAAGGGTTTGCTCCAATCCGGAGTGGTCAGTATTGGTGCTGAGCACAAGCGTCTTTTTAGCTCGTTGAAGGAATTCTCGCATTCCTCGTTCCACTCAAAATTTGTTAACAACCCATAAAGAGGTTTAGCTATGATGGCATACATGTGGATAAACCTACGGTAATATCCACAATGGCCCATAAAGGCCTGTACCTCTTTAACATTTCTTGGTCTTGGCAACTCTGCTATCGCTCTTACCTTGTCCTCATCTGTTGAAATTCCATTCTTAGAAACAATATGACCTAAGATTTTACCTTGTCGTACCATGAACACACACTTCTCTGGGTTCAGACAAACTCGATAATCTCTACACTTGTTGAAGATTTGTCTGAGCTCAGGGATGTGGTAACTTCTCTGTTGGGAATGCGCACATAAATCATCCACATATACTTCTAAGCTCTTCCGCAAGAACTCTTTGAAGACATGACACATGAGCCTTTGGAATGTTGCAGGTGCATTGGTGAGCCCAAATGGCATCACACGAAATGCAAAGATTCCCCATTCTGTGGCAAAGGCCGTTTTGTGTTGATCTTCGGGGGCAATGGCTACTTGGTTGTAACCTGAAAATCCATCAAGGAAGCTATAAACTTCCTTGCCTGCAACACGCTCCAATAGATGTTCGGTAATTGGAAGTGGATAACTATCTCTGATCGTTGCGGCATTAACTTTTTTAAGGTTAATGCACACTCGCAATTTCCCATTCTTCTTGGGCACCACCACAATGGGGGACACCCATTCAGTGTGCTCAATCTCATAGATGAATCCAGCTTCAATCAGCCTGTCAATTTCCTCCTTTATTTTGGCTGCATAATTGTCATTATATGTGTAGGGCTTCTGTTTGGTGGGCTTGGCATCAGCGGTCATCGGGATAGTATGAGAGCAAATCTTTGGATCTACTCCTTTCAAGTCTCTATAGTGCCATGCGAACACATCCCTATATTCCCTTAATAGAGCTACAAGCTCTGCTTCTTCTTTTGCACTTAGGTCATCTCCTATGTACGTACATCGTTCTTCGTTCCCTTCAATGGTCACTACAATTTTTTTGGTCTTTTCTTTATTGTCATATGCTTCTCCTATAATGGCCTCTCTCTTAGGCATTCGTACCAAAATTTTTCGGTCTTCCACTTCATATTTCTTGAAACTTTCTGGTACTTCAAACAATGATTCTTCCTCTTCTTGTTTCACTGCTTTTCTTTTCTTTTTCTTTTGACCTCCTTCACTTCCTTCCTTTGAATTTATCGTTTTAATACTCGTGAGGGGTTCTTCTTCTTTTTGGGTTAGCACTCCTATGTCTTCTAAATAGTGTTCCTCTAAGTCAAAGTAAGTATCCATCTCAATGGATTCTAGATCATCGTCATTCTCTTCTTCTTCTATGAACTCACTAGGATCACACTCTTCCAACAGGGGCTGACACATGAACACTGAAATATCATAACCCTCCTCATCACAGTGAGGTGTCCATTGTTCTTCATTGACTGCTATGTCCATGGTAGCTAAGATTTCTGCCCAACCATGAGGCTCAAATTCCTCATCTGGAAATATCATCGGTGTATAGGCTGGGTCTTTTATTGGTCTATCTCCTGGGGGAGTTCCTTCTTCTCTCGCTTTTAGGCGCTTTTCCTCTTCCTCTGCGACCTTGCACACCCACAAGTGAGTATCTTCATGCAGCCAGGAAGGATCAGGTGAACTTCCAGAATGCACAGAGATTGAATCTTCTTTTGCTTTGTGGATAGGATTCCACTGTAGGGGTGGTACATCTCTGAAGGTGTAATCCTTCAAATTGACTTTGGTGGTGACCCCTAAGTGCTGTAAGTACAAGGAGTTGGTTCCCCAATCCTGTACTATTTGCAATTGTCGTAGGAAGGGTCTTCCTAGGATCATCTCGTAGACATTATTTTTCTCAAAGTCACATATAGCAAACGTATGTTCAAACTCTACACCACAAGTGGTTAGAGTTATCCCTTCGAGCAATCCTAAAGGTCTTTCAAAATGACCATCTGCCATTTGAAGCTTCATTCTAGTTGGTCTTAATGTGGGTTTGCCCCATTGCTTCCACAGGGAGGTGGTCGCAATAGCAACACCGGCACCTGAATCTACGATTGCTTTGGTTGTGTAACCTTGATAGGTGATTGGAAGATAAGTGTTACCTTCTTCACCTTCGCTCATATCTCCTATCTTGTCGAGAGGTATCTCTGGAACTTTTTGCTTAGAGCCTACTTTTGGCATATTGGATTCAAGTTCTGGAACCTGATCCTTCACATGATCCCATAGCTCCGGTTTTGCCTTGAGCAGCTCCTCTACAGTGAGATGACATTGAACCTTAGTGTTCTTCACAACATCAGTGTTTCTTGGAATCACTGAGTCTTCATTTCTTACCAATATTGTGGGAGCTCTGATCTGGAGAGATTCAGATTCCCACGGGCCTGTGTAATGAGGCAACTCTTGTAAAGAATTAGATTCACAATCTAATCTTTCATCTTCTTGTTGCTCAGCTTGGTCTCCATAGATAGACGGAATGTCTTGGGGAAATTGATCATGAAGATCATCAATCTCAGGGATAGGAGGGGAGTTACCCCTCTCCTTGGCCCATTTCTCTTCTTGTATTTCCCGCAAGAACTCTTGAGAGTACTGCTGAATCGAAGGAGGTATTCCAGCATCCGTGGAATTAGGAACATAAGCTCCCATTGGTGGTGAGCTTCCTCTTTCAATAACTGGTTGAGCCTGTGGAGGTAAAGAAACTTGTGGTTTGTTTACCAACTGCTCTAATCTTTCTATTAAGCCTTGGAAATGCAAATCCGGTTTGACAGAGTTCGTCTGATTGAACTTTTGACTAGTCTCAAGTATAGCTTGAGCTTGTTCTACCATTTTCATGCACATTTTCATCCGTTCAATCTCTAAGTCTGCTCTAGGGTAACTCTTGTCTAGGTTTGCAGCTGTTGGCCCTTCTTGAAGACGAGCCTGGTAGGCATTGAACATCATGTCCAAGCCTTCTGGGGTTGGATCTGCAAGAACAGACCCTGGTTGTGGGTTATTTACAATGGGTGGTGGGGTGGAATGAGGTGGAGTGGATGGAGCTTCAGCATGCGAGGGGCTTTGAGATGCAATGTCTTCTATTTTTGTTTTGGTATCCCTTAGGCTTTCTTCTAGCTCGGATAGTTTTTTGTTCCACTTGCGATTAGCCTTCTCTCTGGTATCCTTCCATGTTCTTGGTTTCCTCTTACTAGGTTCTCCTGCCTCACTTGACTCCGACTGCTCAGATGGTTTCGCTTGTTGTGCAGCCTGTGCCCTAGTAACTGCCTGTACAGGAGCCACATTATTGCTACTTGAACTTGAATCTGCCACTAAGCCTACCACGTTGATAGGTGTGACCTTGGGTGCACTAGAGGGATTCCTGGGACACTCTCTAGGAAGGTGTTCCTTGCCGCACTCAGGACAAAAGCCTTGTATTGTGATGTTTTGTCCTAGCCCCAGAACTGGTTGGTGGGGACATTCACGAATGAAATGATCGCCCTGACATCTAAAGCATGGTCCTCTAGGAGCTTGTGGTCTTACTTGTCTCAATTGGGGCCTAGGATTTGGATTCGTATACATGACATTGGCGTATTCTGGCTCCCAATTTTGTTCCATAGGTGGTGTCTCATATTGACAGTGAGAAATCTCACTTTGCTCAGGTGACTCTATATAATAAGCCTGTGGACTATCTTCATGGAAGTAGTCTGAACCATGAGCGTGAGAAACATTTTCTGAGACCAATGGGGTTAGTGGCACCAATGCTCTATTATGGTTCTCCTCTGCCATCGTATATTTAACTGGGATCACACTGGCAGGAGCTGGCGGTTGGTTTCCTAGGACAGGTTGTGGCCTATATGGTGCTTGATATTGCTGCTGGTATTGCGGTTGATATTGTTGTGGCCTATAATATGGCTGTTGGTACTGATTCTGATACCTACCCTGTTGGTAAGGTTGTTGATAATTTTGTCTAACAGCCTGCCTGTTATAGGGACAATCCTGGGTCGTATGATTTGTGTATTTTCTCTCAATGGTGCAATACAGAGCATTAGGGTTTCCTTGGGGTTGAGTCATCATTGGGCAGACATTAGCCATGTGATCTCCTCCACATGTATAACATCGCTTCACTGAAGTGACCCTTGGCATTTGTCTATTTTGAACTCCTAGCTTTTTGGCCACTTGCTCAGCTATCTCCTCTATCTCAGTGGAGGCTCTAGAGGTATGACTTGTAGAACTATCAGAATCCTTATAGAGTTTGGATAGTCCTAATTCCTCACCCAAGTTGTCTTCTATGTCAATGCACATCCGTATACACTCTTCTATGGATCTAGGATCTTTCAAGTATACATATGACCTTAATTTTGTGCTCAATAGGCCATCTAAAAACAATGCCACCTGTTTGGCTGATGTGGGTAATTCTGGTACAGGGCATCTTTCCAAGTACTGCCTAAACCTTCTTCCTGCAAGTCGCACTGTTTCTTGTGGTGTCTGCTTGAAGCTGTGGATCAATGATGATGTGTTATGCCTGATACCACTCTTGGAAAATTCCACAATGAATTCTTCTAGCAGCTGACCTATCTCTCTATAGTTGCGACTGTTTAGAGGTTGAAACCAAGCTAAGGCAGTACCCTTAAGAGTCAACCCAAATGCCTCGAACTGGGTGAATAAGTCTTCAACCTGTTCAGCTCTTAGCACTTGTTTGAACTCTGCCACATGATCATAAGGATCTCCAAATCCATCAAAGTAGTTCTTCATTGTCTTCACCACTTGAGACGGTCTAAGGGTTCTTGAGTGCTCTCGTGGTCTAGGCAATGGGAAATCATGATCATCTCTTTGATGCCTATGAACTCTATGTCTCTCCCTTTCCAGTCTTTCCGTTCCATATCCTGATCTGTCTCTGCCTACAGTGTCTGCAAAGCTTACCTCCGATCTCTCTCTAGTTCTTTCCCTCTGGGTTTCATGAGCCTTGGATGATCCGGCTCCCTGGAGACCCTGGGAAACGTTAGATCTTGGTGGAGGGAAAATTGATTCACCTTGCCAAGTGTAAGCATGTCTGTCATGATCTGATACTAAGAATAATTTTTGAGATGTGTGATCTAGATAGACAACTTTCCCTGGTGTCTCTGGATCCTTGAATTCATAGATGGTGACTACTGGGCAGGGTTGATCTGGCCTAAACCTCCAAAAGGCTTCCTCCGTTTCTCTATTCACGAATAGTTCTATGCTTTTATTATCTTGAGGAATCCAATCTGGAGTGAGCACTCTGGTTAAGACTGACTTACCTCTAGGGGTCTTGGGTTCTCCTCCTAGGTCCCCTTGCTCTAGGTCTCCTATCTCCTTCTCAGGAATGATATTTCCAAACTCATCTGTCCTATCTGGTAAGTTGGTAACCACATACATGGTTCCTTCCTTATCAATGTAAGCACCCTCTTCGAACTTGACCACTGGGTGTTCAAGTCCAAAGGGTTGGTCAGGATTTTTGAGTTGAACCACTGATCGCCTTAGACCATCCTCATAGATGCGAGCACCTAATTGGTTGGTCCTGATATACTCCAATTGGGTTTTATAGGGACCTTCTGGTGTCTGTAAATAGGCAGTGCCGGAGCTACGTGTGGGTCTTTCCATGCTAAAAGACATTTCCGAGTCACTGGTTTCTGAACTTCGTGTGTAAGGATAACCACTAAGCTGTTGAGCCCAAGACTTGGATGTATGGTTGACACTAGCCTCAGATGACCTAATGCTTTGTCTATCCTTGCCTAAGTGTCTGCCAGATCTCAGGTTCATAAGCCTTGGCTTCTAGTCCCAAAGTTCTCTTATATTGCTCAAAATCCTTTGGAACACCTTGATTTTCTAGTTTCCCTGAGGGTCAACTTCAAAATACCCTATCTAATAATCCTGGTATTAATTTAACCATAACCAGTCGATGTTTTTGTTGTACTCCTCACGAGCTTTCCAACAAACCCAAGATCACTCCGAACGGATTTCGTATGAGAAAGTTATGTCAGTTCAGGGTTTTGGGGGTTAAAACAGGGAAACAGGGTCACTCAGGGAGCTCAGAACAGACGAGACGATACCAGATTCTCCACGATACGATACCTCTTTCTTACACGATACCACTTTAGACGACACGATACCAACGGGATTACTGAAATCGCGATACCAACATCACGATACGATACCCAGGGTTTGCCACGATACGACACCAAAAATGGTATCGCGATACACTTCCTGGTAAGGAAACGATACGATACCACTAGTCTTGGCGATACGATACTATTTCAAGTGTCGCGATACTACCTTGGGAAGTAGGCGATACGATACTGCTAGGTAAGGTAAGATCGCGATACCAACTTCAGGGCACGATACCAGAATGGTATCGCGTTACCAAAATAAGTACCCGACGATACGATACTGCACAATCAACGATACGATACCAAAAATCAGACGATACGATACTAAGGCACCGGACGATACGATACCAGGTGGACCACGATACGATACCACCGGGGCGACCGCGATCGCGACACCAACACTTGACGATGCGATACCAGAATGGTATCGCGATACCTCAAGTGGGCAGGCACGATGCGATATCTCGACAAGTATCGCGATACACGGGAGTTCTGGTATCGCGATACCAAATCTCAACCGGACACGATACTTGGAGATTTTCACACCCAAATTCAAAAATTTTTGCAGGTTTGTGTACCTTGTGTCCTCCTTGTCCCTCCTATCAGCCTGTGGATGCAAAGCCACCCTCCAAAATCACAATATGATGCTCGCGATACCAGGCGCAGGTCGCTTCAGTCCGCGCGATACTGAATTGAATTTTTGGAGTTTTGAGAGGTTTTCCAAGTGATTTTCTTCAGCGCTTTTGGTTCTCAGCTCCTCCTAAGCTTGTTTCTCACAGCCACGAGTAATAAACGAGTGAATGTAGTGGCGAAAATGGAAAAAATCAGAGAACATGAAGAGGGAAGGAGATGGTGATGATGATGAAGATGAAGAAGGAGAAAAACTCAGAACTGAACTGAAAAATGGCGATTTTTCACCTTCCAACGTCGCTACTCCACGTCTTACCGTCACACGCTCGTCCTCCAAGCTCTCTCCCCGGCAACGGCGCCAAATTTGGTGTCACTCTAGCACAATGGTGAGTACCAACGTGAGGAGATACACCTCATAAATGTCAATCCGTGGAGACGTGAGGACCGGTATGAAGACCGCGAGCAAGTGATGGCACAAGTGTGTGAGTGAAAGCACACAAGCATGCACACACATACACACACACGCGCACAAGGTAAGAGCAAAGAGTGGAACAATGGAAAGCTTCGATTACCAAAGAGCTCTCTTACAAAACTAAAATCTACAACAAGCCAACCTCAAAAATGAGCTCTCCAGCCCTTTTTATAGTTTTTGAGTGGTTTTGGCCCTGTCCAGACCTAGTGTCCGGCCTAGTTAAAAAATAGGTTCCAGGGCTTATTTGGGGGCTCAAACGGAGTCTAAAAATCATGAAAATTGGTAGGATGGTAGATCTAATACTCCTCAAGCTCGAGGACTCCTCGGCTTGGACAAAATGGAGTTACAAAAATGAAAAATGGTATTTACAATGGTTTTTAGTGATAAAAATCACTATTTTTGTAGGGATTTCTTTTGAAAATTTGACATGTGCTTCTTGGAGCTCCCTACTTGCTCCTTCTTCTTGTGTGTCCACTTCCTTGGTGCGCTTCCATGCTTTGTCCTTGACCTTAAGCTTCAACAGGGGGCCTATAAATAAGTGCAAATTCATTTGTTTCTGCCCGACCCTGTGGATCTTGCTCGTGGAACGTCTCTCCAAGTTTATGAAGTATATCAAGTGATTGAAGATTGAAGAAAAGAGTGACCCCACCCTGTGGATCTTGCTCGTGGAACGTCTCTCCAGGTTTATGAAGTATATCAAGTGATTGAAGATTGAAGAAAAGAGTAGCCCCACCCTGTTGAACTTACTTGTGGATCGTCTCCTCCAGGTATTTGATTTTGCATGGACTATTGAAGTGAAGTAAAGAAAATGATTTGCTGAAGATACTCGAAGAAAAGAGAAGACCGAAAGCTAAAGAAAAGCCTGGACCGCAAAGACCAAAGCTGAAGTTCTGTGGGCGATTTCTCGCACTGTAGCGAGGGGTCTAGTTTACATTGGCCGATCCGCATTGTAGCGGCGGCATTTATATTGTATCATCGCACCGCACTGTAGCGGTTTTATTGTACTATCGGCCCGCATTGTAGCGGCCTGTTTGTATCATTCATTTTATTGGAGGCTTCAGTTTCATTTTCGTTGTATCCTTGGGCTTCATCTGCATTTCATGTATCACTGCGGTATCCGATCGTCTCTTTTCGACGCCCACGGTCCCACGCATACGCATGCACGTCTCGACACTTCCGAGGGGCAAGGGGACCTACGAGGATCGCGCACGCTCCAGAGAGCACAGGCGAGGCGCCCAGTGCGCAGACGCCGCTCGTAGGACAGCGGGAACGGCACACTAGAGAGGGGCCTGATCCAACCCCGGCGCCGGCTTCCTGCCCGACCTCCTTCTTCCCGACATCGCGATGGTCTGAGGGTATCGTCGCGATGGTCTAGCTTGCCACATGGTAGCGTCGGCGTGATGGCATGAGCCAATCGCGATGGCGTGGGGTCGACGGGATTGTCGCGATGGTCAAGGACCGTCGGGATGGTTCAAGTGAACCGTCGCGATGGCGTGAGACCGTCGTGATGGTCCGGTCGAGCGGTCGTGATGGCGTGAGCCAATCGCAATGGTGTGACACAATCGCGATGGCATGAGCCAATCGTGATGGTCCACCAAAATGCAAATTTTTGAAATGCAAGTGTGGATTCCTATATGCGCAAGGATGCTCTACAGCATGGTGAACTCGCTTACCTCAAATTCTGAACTTGGCAGACCATCACGATGGTCTGACACAGTCGGCATTTTCTGACAGAAAGTGATTTTCTTACCTTTTTGCAGCTTTCCTGATGCTCTGTAGCACTGTACCTGCAAGAAAACTCAAAAACACAAAAGCACATACAAGCACAAAAGCTCTCTCTCTCTCTCGCATGCACAAATGAGGGGAAATGAGGAGAATGGGATATGGTGAATTTTTTGATTTTTTCAAAGTGGAAGAAGATGATGCGGTGATGAAGATGGAGTATGGGAGAGGTGAAAAACAACAGAAACTAAGTAAAAACAACAACAAAAACTGAAATTTTTTACCTTCCAACGCCACTTCTTGCTATACTCTTACCATCACACATTCATCCTAGACTCGATCCCCGACAACGGCGCCAAATTTGGTGTTGCTCTAGCACAATGGTGAGAACCACATTAAGAAGCTCCACCTCCTTAATGTCAATCCGCGAAAGAGATAGGAGTGATATGAAGATCGTGAATATGAGATGAAGTGAGAGTGATGGTGAGAAACATGGAGATGCACACACACATATACACACACAATGAAGAGACAAGCAAGACACAATGGAAGGTAGGAAATCAGCTCTATTACTCAAGATCACTCTTACAAGCTCAAGCTCACTCTAGCTCATACAAGTCTACACTAGCTAAGCTCAAAAATGAGCTCTCTAGCTCTTTTTATAGATACTAGACTAGTTTTGACCGGTTTCACATCTAGTGACCGGCATAGTTAAAAAATAGGTTCTCGATGCTATTTGAGAGGGTAAACGGTGTCTAAAAATAACCAAAATTGGTATGCTCATTCTACCTAAGCTCCTCAAGCTTGAGGACTCCTTGGCTTGCACAAAATGGAGCTATAAATTACAAAAAGGGTTGCTCTATGTTACATATGGTACAAAAGTGATGAAAATCACTGTTGGAGGTTTTTGAAAAGTATTTGGAATATATTTGTTTGAAAAAATGATTCAATTGGCCCCCTGCTACTTCATTATGCTCCATCTTTACATGCTTCCATGTCTTCTATGCCTCTGGCTACTGCCAACAACAAGTCACACAAAGATTAGGTACCATTCTTTATCGTAGCATCATATTCAAATTGCATAGCAGCGATCTAATTTTCTAAATTTTTTGCTTCATCAAATGAAACAGGCTCATTCTCATCAGAGAGACTAGAGGCAGCCATAGCATAGCAATCTAATGCAAAAGAGGCACTATGAGAGCCTCAAAAAGTATGATATGATAGAGGTGCACTTAATTTGCTATCACACAAAGTCTCCATAAGCCATTTTGGCATGGTTTTTGTCTCCTCAATATCAGCTCTCTCATCAATAAGCGCATCATGTAAATCTGCATGAGAAATGGAATAATTTGCATCATCACATGAAACCTGTAAAGGTTGAGAAGTTGCCTCATTAGGACCGATAGTAGACTGTCCACCTGTAAAAAAAAAAAAAGGTAGCAAAGTATCATACATGTCTTTGGATCTAACAAATGTCTCCTTAGTACATGAAACTAGTGGCTGAATAGCATCTTCCACAAAAACAACATCACGGCTATTTAATTTGTGGATGATACAGATGATCGCCTTTGCTTTCATAACTGTACCCAACAAAAATACATTTCACTGCTTTGCCATCCAATTTTTTGTGATGTTGTTCAGGCACTAATGCATATGCCAGACAACCAAAAACATGCAAATGAGCAACAGATGGCTTGCAACCATGCCAAGCCTCATGTGGAGTGATAGACTGCAGTGCTTTAGTGGAACACTTGTTAAGTACATATGCTATACACATAATAGCCTCAAGTCAGAAACTATGTGGTAAAGCTTGACTCTTGACTATCACCTCTCCATCTTCATGAGTGAAATATTCTTCCGTTCAGAAATTCCATTCTGTTGAGGTGTATAGGCATTGTACATTGACGTTTTATCCCACATTCAGTCAGAAATGCATTAAAGTCAGAGGACATATACTCCCCCCCTCGGTCAGAATGGAGGGTGCCCATTTTACATGCTGATAGATTTTCAACCAAAACCAAAAACTTTTTGAAGCACATAAACACTTTGGACTTTGCCTTCAATGGATATACCCATGCATGCCTAGAAAAATCATCAATGAAAGTCATGAAGTAAAGAGAGTTTCCAAAAGAGGGTGTGTGCATAGGACCACAAACATCACTATGAACAAGCTGCTATTTTTGAGTAGCTTGAACTGAACCATCTTTTGGAAAGGAGGAATGCTGCATTTTGCCCAAAATACAGCCTTCATAGACATGTTTACCGGGTGCCTCAAGTTTTGGGAAAGAGGACACGATCTCAAATTTTTGGAGGCGTAGCAAAGTAGCAAAATTCAGATGACGAAAGTGTGCATGCCAAAGCTTCACATCTGACATAGCCTGAGAATCATGTACTGCACATGTTGAATCATTCATAGATTTTTTTTTATAGTCTATGAGCTTATACATTCCATGACATAAAATGCCACAAGCAATAATTACATCACCATTTGACAGATCATGTACTATACATCCATCATCAACAAATTTCACAACCAAGCCAATCTTGGCTAATGCTGAAACTGATAACAGATTTTTCTTGATCCGTGGCACAAATAAAGCATCCAACAAAGTGAAAGAACTACCATAAGAAGCAGTCAGAATGATCTTACCAACTCCCATGATAGGATAAGAGGAGTTGTTGGCGCATGTGACAGTATTCCCTGTAGGGGCAAGCTCAAGTGAAGTGAAGAAACTACACTACAAGGTAAAATGTTTGGTTGCCTCACTATCAAAATACCAAACATCTAAGTCTAGTCTAGACATACACTACTCATGAGAACATGGGTCAAAATTGCAAATAGTAGTAAAGGCCCATTCTTCATTCCACACAAGGTTACTAGAATCTGTTTTCGTTGTAGAGGCATCTACAACAACCATTATGGCCTTTTTCTTCTTTTCCTTTTTAGCGGCCAATTTTGGACAGCTTTTAATGATAGGATCATTTGCTTTACAATATTTTCAAAATAAATTTTTCTTTTCTGTTTTCTTCTCATCTCTGTCTTCCTTCTTTGATTGTGTAGAATTAGTAGATTTTAGCTTACTAGTAGAAGAGCTTCATTTACCTTTACCCCTTTGACTAGTGAGGAAAGCTTGATCTGTAACATGCATAATGGACTTTTTCTGCCTAGACTCATCTTCTGCAACAGAACAGAGACTAACTCCTCAAATATTAAGGCATTTGGATTGCCTTTCATCATCAAATGAAGAGTAGAAGCAAAACTCTTATATGAATCTAGAAGACCATTCATAACAATCCGCACAAGTGAACTGTTAGGCAAGACTTCATTTGCAAAAATTAATTGTTCCTTCAAATCTTTGATCTTTTTCAAAAAACTATCCATAGAATTAACTTCATTAATATGCTCACTTTCCAACTGTTTTCGGAGGTAAGCAACAAGAGCCTCATTCCTAGCCTAGTACAATGTGGTAAGTGTATCCCAAGCATCATTAACTATTCTGCAAGAGCGAATGTGAGGAATAATGGCACGTTTGATAGAAAAGGCTATCAATGCATGTGCTTGAGCATCCCTGCCATCCTAACAAATTTTCTTTACAATAGGTTCAATAGGAACCACAACACAAACAAGAATCTGCAGAATATCACCATCTTCGACGCCATGTGCATCAGCTTCAGTACCTGTATTTGCAGGTGTAATAGGATGTTTTTCAACACCTTGCACAATATTCCACAGTCCTTTTGCGACCAATACATGGCACATCATATAAGCCCATAATGGGTAATTCGTACCATCCAACTTATCCTCAATATCCAACATATGAAATACATCACTGGTTTCAGCCATGGCCATTGACTAAAATACTGATGCAAAAAATTGATTGTATCTCAAAAAGCTGAACAAGCCCCTCCCCCTCCCTCCCTCCCCCCCCCCCCCCCCTCTCTCTCTCTCCCCTCCGCATTGGCCGCAACAACTGGACCCACATCGCCAACTAGTTCCTTTAGGATGAAGCCTTGGCATTGTACATGGTGGAACAGAAGAAGTAGGCTTGGGGCATTTGGGATCAGTTCAAGACTGCCCTCATTGATTATTTTGTCCCCCACAGCGAGTCCTTCCAAGCACTAGATGAGTCATGGAACCTTCATCAGGACATATTCATCTCACTGTACATCACCCACTACAAAAAGCTCATGCTTCGAGTCTCAGACATGATAGAGATAGACCGACTACACGGGTTCCTCTACAGGTGCTCACCCTACCACCAAAAGGAGGTCGAGAAACTAAAACCATAGACATGGGAGGATGCAGCTAGTATAGTCGAATGGCTGAATGATGCATACTCCCCGGTAACCCAAACCCAACAATAAAGGGCAAGCAAGCAGGCAAGACACCAACACCTCGTTCAATCAAAACCAAATACAATGAAAGTAGGTTGATTACACTCGGGGTCAAGGTCAGACTAAGGGTGCAAGACAACATGCCCTCCTTGCTCCACAGGATGTGAGACAAAGCTCCCATAATTGAACCAATCTAGTTCGATGCGACCCATGACCACTGTGCCAATTTTGCTAAGGTAACCACCCATCACACCTCTATCAATGCCAACAGCAAGACATGAGGGTTCACTCTACTTGAGGTCCTCCACACGAAGAGGCATTAATATCGGGATTGAGAATCATAGAGATCAAAAGTAGCGAGTCAGATAGCCTCGGGTCACCACATACAACATCTCTCAGAGGCAAAGCCAAATGCAACCTGATCGCATTGCCAATAGTACATCAAATGTTTTTCATGGGCAAGATCAGAGGCCTCAACATCCCCATGCTTGTAGACACTAGAGCAACACATAACTTCATGAACTCGAACTTAGCTTGGCGCATGGGACTAGAACTCAGCAAACCCTTACAAATGTTAGTGGTATTTGCCAAAGGCCAGGATAGTCACATGTGCCACGGCAAAGGGGTACCCTTCTACTTAGGCCAATGGTTTGGGTACCTTGATTTTCTCATCTTGTCTATGGAATCTTCCATGAACAACGCATGATCACTTACTTCGGGAAAAGGGCAGATAAGCTACTACTTGATCTAAACGGTCAATCCATTATGATCGACTGTCATCAGGTGCAACCATCCATAGAGGAAACTTTCATTGAGAATGCACACAAGCACAAGTAGGAACATAGTTGCACACACCATCACCACCAGAACAAACCAAAGTGAGAACTGATGGCTCAAGCACGTGCCTCTTCATCTCACCACCCACCCAAAACTCTATCTCACAAGTAGTTCACCAAGGCCATGTACTAAGGTAGAATGGCACATTTATGCCTCCTAAGACAAGTGGAAAAGGAAGTAGAACCGGCCTCTATCGACATATCAAAGATAGGCCACCCAAGTTTCATGTTTTTATTGGAGGAATATGCGGACATCCTTATTGACACGCTTCTACCTAGGCTTCCACCTTTGTGCAATGTCCAACACTAGATTGATACCTCCCATATCAACCCCCTCCTTCACGAGCTTCCTACAAGATGAATGAAGTAGACTTGAAGGAGCTCAAGGGTTAGCTACACAAACTAGAGGAATAGGGGTACATTCACCAAGCAACTCTCCATATGGGGCATCGGTCCTCTTTGTGAAGAAGAAGGATTGATCATTATGCTTATGCATCAACCATTGAGCCCTCAATAAAAACACAATCAAAAGCAAGTATCCAGTTCCAATCATGGAGGAGCTTCTAGATTTCCTAGGCAAGGTCTGATACTTCACACACATAGATCTTTGCTCGAGATAACATCAAATTAGATGTCCTAGGAACACATTGAGAAGAACGCATTATGCACATGCAATGGAAGCTACGAATGGCTAGTTATGTCATTCGGTCTCACAAGTGCTCCCGTGACATTTTGTCAAGAAATGAACGATGGCTTCCAAGATATGGGTGGATCTGTTTCTCATCATATACATGGATGACCTACTGATTTACAATCGCATATTAGAAGAGCACTATGAACATGTGAAGGTCGTTCTACAACACCTCCATAAATGATGCCTCTTCACTAAACTAAGTAAATGTGATTTATCCATGAAGAAGGTAAAATTTCTAGGCTTCATTGTCTCAAAACTTGGGCTTCATATTGATCAAAAGAAAGGGGAAGCAGTGCTTAAGTGGGCTCCTGCAACTACAGTCAAAGCAGTCTGGGAATTAATTGGATTTTTCTAGTTCCCTTGCTGTTTCATTCGAGATTTCAGCAAGATCACAGCTCCACTCTTAGAGTTGATCAAAGAGAAAGAGGCCTTCAAGTGGGGCCAAGCAGAAGAGGATGCATTCGAAGCACAAAAGGTTGCAAAGTGCAACACACTCTCCTCAAACTTTTGGAGTTCAATAAACCCTTCGAGATTCACATAGATGTGTTTGACATGGTGATCAGAGGGGTCCTAATGCAAGATGGGCAACCGATGGCCTATGAATCACACAAATTGAGTGAAGTCAAGCTAAGGTGGAGAACACACGAGAAGGAAATGCTCCCAGTCATCCATTGTCTATGCAAATGGTGACACTATGCACAGGACAAACATACCAAGATCTTCACAGACAACATCTCACTCAAGTACTTCTCTTCTCAATCAAAGCTACACCCGAAGAAAGCTAGGTGGCAAGACTTCCTCACAAAGTTTGACATCAAAATCATTCATAAGACAAGGAAACATAATGTCATGCCAGATGTGCTAAGTAGAAGACCCGAGATTCAAGCGCCTTGTCCACAATCTCATCTGACCTAAGGGGTAGAATCAAGCTAGCTCAAGAGTGTGATGATCGAGTGCAGGAGCTCATGCATGGGGTTGGAAACACCTCACACCCACCTCACACCCAAGTAGATATAGAATCAAAGATGGCATGCTCTCCCATAAAGGCCAGGTTTATGTCCTAGAGGACTTTGAACTATGCAAGGATTTGCTCTAAGAGGCTCATGACTGCAAAGTGGTGGGCCATGGAGGCCAAAACCATAGCTATGAGCTTCTACACAAACATTTCTACTCACCCTGCATAAAATCTCAAGTCCAAGAGTATATGGAGATGCGCCCAGCTTGCCAACTAGTACGATAGGATAGAATCAAAGCAACGGTCCTTTTACAACCTCTGTCCACACCAAATAGACCCTAGGACATGATTAGTATGGAATTTATAACCAAGCTCCCACCATCTTAGGGATACTCAATCATTTTCATAGTCATGGACTACTTCAAAAATAGGCTCACTTCATCCCAATTAAGCTTCCCTTGAATGCAAAGGCAGTGGCTCAATTGTTTTTCATACACATAGTCAAGTACCATCGCTTGCCTTTGGCTATTGTTTCAAATCCAGATGACCACTTGTTAAGTTAGTTATGGACCAAACTCTTTCACCTATTGTGCACACAACTTAGAGTTTCTAGCATGTATCATCCACAAACTGATGGGCAAACTAAGCAGGTCAACCAAATGATTGAGGATTACATTTGCAATTATGTGCAAACAGACCAACGAGATTAGGACCAAACACTTATAAATCCTCGAGTTTTATTACAATGCCTCAATCCATGCACCAAAATGATCTTGTTCGAGTTAGCAACCGGCAAAGAGGTCTGTTGGGGGATTCTTGGACAAGAAGGAATTTGAGTGTTTGTAGGAGAAAAAGACACACACTGGAAGCCTCTGTCGATTGATTATAATAAGACAAATACAATGGTGGTGCCCAAATACAATTCAATGCTTCTATGCAAAAATCCCAGAGAGTGCTCAATTACAAAATACCAAATACCCAAGGTCTTGTTGTTGTCGGACCCCTCTGCACCAAACCTCCACCTTCTCCAAGCCTGCACTTGTGCACACCTTGCACCAAGCTTCCAATAAGGGGGAGGGATGTGTTGGGTGTGTGTAGAAGTGCGAGAGACACACGAGAAGCACACACAAAGAGGAAAAACGCAGCAAGACACACAGAGAAGACGATGGCTGGAATAGCTCTCTCTATTGATCGATGAACTAAACTGAAGTAAGAGCTGAATAATATCCCTAAGTACTAAGTACCACCACATATGAGAGTATCAAGTATGTGGTAACATGGGGAAAAAACCTCTAGCCAGCACTAGAGTAAAAAGTGCCCATGTATAGGGAAAAGGTTCACATCAAAGCTACTCGAGGAACACATAAGTGTAACAAACCACCCTGGAGCGAATGATGTGAACACATACAGGGAGTGACAGATCAGCCCCCACAAGGTAACAAGCCTAAAGCTTTGCGAAAAGCTTCAAACTTTTCCCGTGGAAGAGCTTTGGTGAATATGTCTGCCACATTATCTTGTCTAGGCACATATACCAAATCAATATCTCCTGCATGAAGGCGCTCTCTCACATAGTGATAATGCACCTCAATATGTTTGTTCCATGCATGAAACACTGGGTTTCGTGCAAGAGCCAAAGCACTCTGACTATCAGTGAGAATATGCGTAGCATCATCAATCTCCATGCAAAGATCCATCAATAGGCATCTCAGCCATATACACTCCACTATCGCTGTGAAAACTACCCTGTACTCAGCTTCACAACTCGATGTTGCCAGTGTAGGTTGCTTCTTACTCAACCAAGATATGCATGAGTCTCCAAGGAAAAAAAGCAATTACCACTAGTGGACACGCGAGTATCATAACAACCAACCCAATCACTATCTGTAAAAGCATGCAAGCATGACTGAACATCTCTTCCATAAAAGAGACCTAAGGTCAAAGTGCCTCGAAGATATCTAAACACACGTTTCACCGCTTGCCAATGCTTAGTGCCAGGGCTATGCATGAATCGACTCAACTGGGAAACTACATACTGTATATCCGGCCTTGTGTTGCATGCATATATAAGACATCCCACAACTTGCTAATAAAGAGAAGTGTCAAATGCATCACTGGAATCCTCAACTGAGAACTTGAATCCTATCTCAACTAGTGTGGAAACTGGCTTGCAATCCTCAAAGTCAAAACGCTGAAGTAGTTTTTCAACATACTTTGCTTGATGCATAACAATTCCCCCCTCAACGGATACAAATTGGATGCCAAGATAGTAGCTCAAAAGACCAAGATAAGTGACATCAAAGGTATGCTGCAAATCAGCCATAAGAATGTCAAGTTTTGCATCACTTGACCCAGTTAAGAGTATGTCATCAACATAAAGAACAAGCACTATAAGATCAGCCCCATTTTTGTGTACATAGAGTGTGCTTTCAATCGGACTACATGTGAAGCCAAGAGCAATCATGTGCTTATGTATTTTGTCATACCATGCACGTGGAGCTTGCTTGAGACCATACAAGGCTTTATGCAAGCGACAAACCATATGCTCTTTCCCTTTCATAGCAAATCCAGGAGGTTGCTTCACATAAACCTCTTCTTGCAAATCACCATTCAAGCAGGCTGTTTTTATATCTAACTGATGCACTTTCCAACCTCGATGGGAAGCCAATGCAACCACGGTACGAATGGTAGTCATGCGTGAAGTAGGTGCAAAAGTTTCCTCATAGTCAATGCCATATTGTTGCACATATCCTTTGGCAACCAATCTAGCTTTGTAGCGATCAATGCTACCATCAGATTTTCTCTTAATCTTGTAAACCCACTTTGTACCAATGGCATTCATTCCTTTTGGCAATTCACATAACTCCCAAGTACCATTCCTATGTATGGAATCCATTTCTGATTGCATAGCACTCATCCATTGTGGATCGTCACATGCATCTTCAAAAGAAAGTGGCTCTTCATTACATGTTGTAGCAATAAGAGAATAATCCACAAAATTATTTGATGCATGGTGAGAGCTTGATCTTGTTCTACCAAGTAAAGGTGCACTCAATTTGCTGTCCTGCAAAGTTTGTTTCAGCCACTTTGGCATAGACTGTGCACTCTTGATAGACATGCGTTCATTATGTAATACATCTTCAATATATACATCATGCGTGGACTGAATTTCATGCTCAGTTTCAGCCATATTTTGACGCAAATGTTCAGCCATATGTGGCTCGAAATTTCCAACAGTTTTGACAATTATTGGCTGAATTTTTTCAGCCATGTTTGGCTGGAAATTCTCTGCATTTTCAGCTCTATTTTGCTGGAATTTTTCAGCCCTTTGAACCTCAGTTGGCTGGTCTACATGGCCATAGTCAAGCGCACCATTTTGGAACAAAGGCATGAGTGTATCGAACACATCTTGTGAGCTAACTGTTGGCAGTTTTTTGCATTCAAGTAGAGGAAAACTGAATTTTCAGCAAATACCACATCTCGACTCACAATAATTGTGTTCGTCAATGGATGGTACAACCGATATCCCTTACTTTCAGCACTATAACCAACAAATATACATTTCTTTGCCTTGTCATCAAGTTTTTGACGTTGTTGTGATGGCACAAGAGCATATGCCAAACAACCAAACACACGCATATGACTAACCATAGGCTTATGATCATTCCAAGCCTCATAAGGAGTGATGACTCTCAATTCTTTTATAGGGCAGTGATTCAACACATAGTTTGCACACATGATCGCTTCCATCCAAAACTTATGAGGAAGATGCTTTCCTTTAACCATACATCGTGCCATTTCAAGTAGAGTTCTATTTTTACGCTCGGCAACACCATTTTGTTGAGGTGTATATAGCACCGTACATTGGTGTGAAATACCTCTTTAACGAAGAAAAGCATTAAACTCATGTGGCATGTACTCACCACCACGATCCATGCGTAGAGTCAAAAGCTTTTGTGAAGAAAAATTTTCAGCCATGGCTAAAAATGCTTTGAAGCAAGAAAATACCTCATTCTTTGCTTTCATAGGATACACCCATGTATGGTGAGTAGCATCATCAATGAAGGTAACAAAATATACATGCTTCCCAAAAGATGGAGTCTTGACGGGACCACATACATCACTATGAACAAGTTGTAATTTTATTGTAGTGTGTGTATGACTATCTTTTGGAAAAGAAGCACGATGCATTTTTCCAAGAATGCAACCTTCACATGCATGCTTTTCAATGGACTCAAGTGTAGGCAAGCCAATAACCATGTCCTTCTTTTGCAAGTAGAGCAAACTATTGAAGTTTAAATGACCAAAACGAGCATGCCAAAGCTCCATTTCAGCCATGGAAGAATTATGAGCAACTAAGGCATTCGAGGCAGCCCTCTTGTATGTATCCATGTGATACAAACCATTGCATAATGTACCGGACATCACGATAACATCACCATTGCTGAAATCATGAACCATACACTTATCATCAACAAAGTGTACATGAAGTCTAGCTTTGGAAATTAACGGAACTGAAATTAAGTTCTTCTTGATACCAGGCACATACAATGCATTTTTCAAGAGAATCACACCTCCATTTGCAGCCGTAAGCTTGATTTCTCCTACTCCAATGATAGGATAAGTGGCATTGTTTGCACACACCACATGTCCTCCTTTAGATGCATCTTTCAAAGAGGCAAAAGATCTTTTGCATGATGTTATGTGCTTTGAAGCACCACTATCAAAGAACCAATCCGAATCAGCCTCACTCACAACCATACATTTAGAATGTAAAGAAGCATCATAATGACATGTAACAACACATGCCCAAAAATCTTGAGCCAAGTTAGCTTCATCATTCTTTGCATTTGCTGAATTTTCAGCAATAGACATGCCCGATTCCTTCTTCTTTTCATTGCGTTTAGCAAGCTTTCTACACTCATCAATAGTATGACCAGCCTTCCGGCAATATTTGCATCTCTTCTTCTTTTGCAAATCACCATCATTAGAGGAATGAGTGGAAGAGGAAGCTTGAGGCTTTGGTTTTGATGAACCAAAAGCTGAACCATACTTGCTTTTTCCCTTTTGTGAGATAGCAAGTGCTTGCGTTCCTTCAATCAAACCACTCCTATTCACTCTAGATTGCTCTTCTTGCAAAAGAAGAGACAAACCTCATCAAATGCATACATATTAGGATTTCCTTTTGCAACCAATCAAAGTGTAGTAGCAAAGGTTTGAAAAGATTCTGGTAATCCTTTCAACAATGTAGAAATGAGTGATGCATCCTGAATGATCTCATCTATGTTTGCCAATTGCTCTTTCAAGTCCTTGATGCGTGTCACATACACATCCACTGACTCATTATCAGCCATACATACATCCTCAAGTTGCTTCCTCAAGTATGCAACACGTGCTTCATTACGCACGGCATATAAAGAAGCAAGAGTGTCCCATGCCTGTCTTGATGTAGAACATGATCAAATGTGTGGAACTATATGACGCTTCACTAAAAGCGCAATCAAAGCATGAGCTTTAGCATCTTTTCCATCCCATCTAAGCTGCTCCTGTGTAGGTGGAGAAGGAGAAACCACTGTACTCGAAGACGAAGCTCCATCTGTGACAGTAGACTGTGAAGTAGAAGCACCTGCCGGTCTTCGATCTACATCTGCCACTATGTTCCAAAGTTGTTTTGCAACAAGAACATGCTTCATCATGTAAGACCAAATCAGATAGTTGGTCCCATCAAGCTTATGTTCAGCTTGAAGCATGCCAAACAAGTCATTGCTGCCCGCCATTTCACTAAGGAACAAGAATATGACAAAATCTTCACTTCGACGAAAACTGAAATGAGTGCTGAAATTTCAGCTCACAAACCGTCACTCTGATGGCGATTCTGACTGCACGAATGGCTTCGAAATGGGGGTAAAACCCCAGCGCACCTGATGGAAATGTTTCCGGGCTGCTGAAATTCACACTTCTATGCTCCAAAGTCGATTTGCACTGTTAAAGTGCGCGCGCGCCGCGACGCGAAAAACCGAAACTTGAGAAGAAGCTGAACCTGCTCTGATACCACTGTTGGGTGTGTGTAGAAGTGCGAGAGACACACGAGAAGCACACACAAAGAGGACAAACGCAGCAAGACACACGGAGAAGATGATGGCTAGAATAGCTCTCTCTATTGATCGATGAACTAAACTGAAGTAAGAGTTGAATAATATCCCTAAGTACTAAGTACCAGCACATATGAGAGTATCAAGTATGTGGTAACATGGGGAAAAAACCTCTAGCCAGCACTAGAGTAAAAAGTGCCCATGTATAGGGAAAAGGTTCACACATAAGTGTAACAGGATGGACACCTTCTGTCGGCACGTGCACACTGCAATGAGACCTTGGGATCCTGGGGGAACTAGCTTAGCACTTCTCTGCACACTTCCTTAGTCACTCTTCATGCACACCTTGCACTTCACTTCTCTGTGTCGCACACTGTGTGTCTCTTGCACTTCTCTCTCTTGCCTAACTTAGACTATGCTCACACCTCTTAGTCTTAGAATTGTCCAAGAATAGTCCTTGCCTTGATTTGAGTGTCGATTCATGTACACTCTTAATTGCAAGAGTATCTTGGTGCTCACTTTGATGTCCCAAGATTGTCTCCACAAGTGGGCAGCCAACGAATCCCTGTTTTGTCATGTAGTGACTTTAGACTAAAACAAAAAATTTTAATTGGGGGGGCCATACTTTCACTTCTGCATACGCTGTCGCTTCACATACCTTCACATTTTCCTTTTAAGTTTTCACTTGTGCACCTAAGAGAGGGTTCACCTGAACCTTCCCAAAACACTTTAAAAACACTTTGAACCATGGGGAAAGTAGAGAAATACCTCTACAACCTGCAACCACTTTCTCCAATTCACCCTTTGTGGACAATTAATTGTGCACTACGTGATCTGAACTTCGAACACTTTGACTTTGCCCATCTTGACTTTGACCTTGACGATGTTGACTTTGATTGATTTGACTTTGACCTTTTGAATTTGATTGCAATTGACTTTGACTTTGGTTGACTTTGACCAATATGACTTTTATAGGCTCAACAAGGTCATAACTCCATTAGCACTTACACAAGATTCCACATTGATCACCAATGACCCAGATTGCGAAGCATTCTTGGAACACTAGAAAACGAAGTTGGAGGAGGCCAAGACAAGCTTACAAAGAAGCAAGGAATGAATGGCCAAGTAGGAAAATTAGAAACGAAGACCAGGAGAAATTTTCAAAATTAGGGACTTAGTTCTCATGAGCACACGCAACATCACACTTCCTTGCAACATTACACACAAGTTCAATCACTAATATTATGGTCCCTACAAAGTGGCGAAGCACATTAACATGGTCACATACCAACTGTAGTTTCTTGACAATTCATAATGCATTTCAAGGTGTCATAATCCCCACATTTCTATCTAGGAATTTTTAATGCCTAGGAAGGTTACCCTTTGGCTTCAAATTGTGCACAAAAATAAGGGTTAGTAGTGCACTTGCATGCCACTTCCCCTTATGCCAAGCTCTCACTACCATCCCTTAAAATCATATTTGAAAGTAATTTAAAACTCTTTCTTTGCAATCACCTTGGCTCTTTGTGTATGTTTTCTTGTCCACGCCCGCTTCTGCCTCTGCTATTACTGTTTTGATTTTGATTTGATCCTTGTTGATTGTGCCAACAATCATGAGCCAAATGATTACTGAGTCCACAGATCCAGCAAGCCTTCTTGTTGGTATTCTGGTTACTTCTTCCTCTTCCAAACCCTCTTGCTCTTCCTCTTCCAGTGCCTTTACCTCTTGCGTAATAGGCCTGAGAGCTCTTCTTCGTCTTTTGTCTTACCTTTGTCTTTCTTTTTTTTCTTCATGTACATTGCAGAGCTTTGTCCTTTATCTGCATCGCCTTTCAGGTCTTGCTCATATGTGAGCATCAAACCAAGCAACTGATTTAAATCTGGCACAAAATGATTTAAAGACATTTCAGTTGATAGTACAAAAGGTTTCCACCTTTCATCTCCTCTCAAGCCTATGAGCACTTGCACTATCAATCTATGATCTTCGACTTCTTCATTTATGGATCCAAGACTATCTGCTAGATCCTTCATTTTAGTGACGTAGTCACTTATGCTTTGACTCGACTTCTTTCTGAATGTCATAAACTCGGACCATAAACTAGCCTTCCTGGCTTTCGTAGTATTTTGGAAATGATCTTCCAATGCACTCCATATGTCCTCTGCTTTCTCCAGACCTCTAATATGCGGTAGTAGATGGTCTGTTATGGTATTATAGATGTAGGCTCTTGCCGTTGCATCTTTCTTCTGCCACAGCTTCAAGGCTTCTAATTCTTCTTTTTCCGGTTGACTATCATCTTCGAAAGTCGGCTTCTTTTCTTCTCCAGTCACGTACATCATTAAGTCCTTACTCATAAGTAAGGCTTCCATGCGCATTACCCATGCGGGATAATTATCTCTGTCCAACTTGTCAATAGTAACGTGGTCTGTCAGTGGAGCGAGAAGTTGGGGACAGAATCAATCCTACAACACCACCTATGACAACTACACAAACGACACGCAGAATGAAAGTCATACATCGTTGATGATGAACTCTATCAGCACATCAGAAAATGAAGACCTAAAGGTATTTTACATTGATTCTGGATGCTCTAATCATTTGTCAGGAAATATAGAACTGATGTCAGAACTAGAAAAAGGTAGTTCTAGTCACACTGTTCAAACAGGTGACAATACGAGACATAGCGTACACTCAATTGGAAAAGTGAAATGCAAGAGTGGAGCAGATTTGCTAACCAATGTTTTGTATGTTCCAACAATACCGAAAAATTTGATTAGCGTGGGACAGATAGTTGAGAAAGGTTTTCAAGTCAGATTTACAAATAAAGGTGTATTTGTAGAAGATCCCGAGAACGGATACAATCAGATCGTCTCTCGAGCTTATTCATACAGATATATGGGGGCCAACGAAAGAAGGATCAATCAGCGGATCAAGGTACTATGTTCTATTCATTGATGATGCAACAAGGTGGATAACTCTTTATGTTTTGAAAGAAAAATCAGAAGTATTTGGAGCCTTCAGGCATTTTCATGCATATGCTGAAAGACTTACCGGACGAAAACTTAAAAGACTGAGGTCTGATGGAGGGGGAGAATACTTCTCCCGAGAATTCAATGGCTATCTTTGGAATGCAGGTATTAAAAGAGAAATAACCTGCAGATATACACCACAACAAAATGGAGTAGCAGAAAGAAGGAATAGTCGAGTTCGCACAAGCTATGCTAAACGAAAAGGATTGTCCAAATTATCTTTGGGCTGAAGCTAAAAACACAGCTACATATTTGGTAAATAGATTACCATGTACAACATTGGAAGGAATGACCCCTTATGAAGCCTGATGGGGAAAGAAGCCAACACTTGATCACTGCAAAGTGTTTGGATCAGTAGCGTATGCTTATGTACCGTCTCAACTCAGACATAAGCTTGAACCGAAAGCAGAGAAATATGTGTTCGTCGGATATGATGAAAAGCAGATGGGTTACAGGTTATGGAATCCTCTAACCAAACAATTTACTGTGTCCAGAGATGTTACATTTGATGAACAGAAAAGCTGGTATGCAGATCAAAGTCATACGACTGAAGAATTCGAAGAAGAAATAAAAAGAAGAGAGAAAGGGAAATCAATTGTTCAGGTAAACAGAGATGAAAATCATATGCAGGCAAGTACGTCCAGGAACGGATCAGGTATGAGAAACGAAGATGAAGACGTGTATTCAGATACACACGAAGAATACGAACCAAGAAGGTCAAGCAGAACTAGAAGACAACCAGAAAGGTATTCATATGATACCTCATACATAACTCAGAAAGACTATGCATATATGGTCAAAGATGATGAAGAACCACAGAGCTATGATGAAGCAAAAGACAAAAAGCAATGGGAAGAAGCAATGGAAGAAGAAGTCAGCGCACTAGAGGAGAACAAGACATGGGAACTTGTTCCGAAACCAAATGGTAAGAAAGTAATCGGAAATAAATGGGTTTTCAAAATAAAGAAATTTGCAGATGGAAGGATAGCCAGATACAAAGCAAGGCTGGTGGTCAAAGGCTATGCCCAGAAGCATGGCATAGATTATGATGAGACGTTTAGTCCAGTGGCAAGGATGTCTACCATAAGGACAGTGATTGCTATAGCAGCATCGAAAGGATGGAAGCTAAGTCAGCTAGATATAAAGAACGCATTTATGAATGGATACATTTCTGATGAAGTGTATATGGAACAACCTGAAGGGTTCGAAAGTTCCAGATACCCAAACTTTGTTTGCAGATTAAAGAAAGCACTTTACGGACTGAAGCAAGCTCCAAGAGCTTGGAATTACAGACTTCTGAAATATCTAAACAAACTTGGATACCAAAGTTCGAAGGCAGATGCAAGTCTACTCATAAAGAGAACAGAAGAAGGTATGATCTACATTTGTATTTATGTAGATGACTTAATAATCACAGGAACATCAGATGAAGGGATTACAGAAGTAAAGAAACTACTTGAAAGAGAGTTCAAGATCAGTGACCTAGGAAAATTGTCATACTTTCTAGGAATGGAAATCACATACACAGATCATGGTGTACATGTGTCACAAGGAAGGTATCTCCTAAACTTACTGAAGAAGTTTAGTATGGAGAATTGCAGAGAGGCTTCAACACCGCTTGAAGTAAACCATAAGCTCAGCAAATACAGTGGAGCAGAGTTTAAAGATATGAAGAAATATCAGTCATTAGTAGGAAGTTTGATTTATGCTACGCTAACAAGATTGGATCTTAGTTATGCAGTGGGAGTTCTCTCACAGTTTATGCATTGTCCGACAGATCAACATTGGGTTGTAGGACAGAGAGTTCTTAGATATATTAAAAGAACTATAAAAGAAGGATTATATTATCCTTTTACGTCGGATATAAAGCTCACAGCATACAGTGACTCAGACTGGGCTGGGAGTCAAGATGACAGAAGGTCAACACACGGGTATATGATATACCTAGGAGATAAGCTGGTAAGCTGGTGTTCAAAGAAGCAACACACAGTAGCGTTATCATCAACAGAAGCCTAATACAAAGGACTTGTAGAAGCAGCAAAAGAAGTAATATGGATGCAGACCTTGTTCAAAAGCATGGGTATTGATCAAGGTACACCTATCATACATGGAGATAACATGAGTTCGTTATATCTTGCAGCAAACCCAGTATTTCATGCAAGAACAAAGCACATAGAAATTCAGTATCATTTCCTGAGGGAAAAGATAATGGAGAAAGAGACAGAAATAGTATACACTCCGACAAAAGATCAGATTGCAGATATTTTGACAAAAAGCGTGGATGGAACAAAGACAAACAGATTCAAAGAAATGGCAGGCATAAAAGAAAGAAAGATATATGAGAGATCAGAAGAAGTCAAATTAGTGATTGAGGGGGAGCTGTTGAAGAAACACTCACGAATTTGACGTACAGACAAAGAAAAAGGAAAAGAGAAGCAGAATCAGAGAAAATCAAAAGCCTTAGTGGAGGGACAAATCCACGACCGTTATGGACAGTACAGAATCTCCCAGGATCAGAGTTCGTTATGCCAAATCAACTGTACAAAGAAAGAACGTGCAAAGAATTAATAGAAGGGAAGTGCAAACAAGAACGTGCATAAGAAGAGCGTGCAGTATAAATAAGAGCACAAATAGAAGAAGAAAAAGTGTGGGGAGAGAGAGAGATATAGCAGATGCGCAGAGACGCAGAGATACAGATAGAAGACGCCATAGATCGCGTATGTAGAAGAAGACGCCAGAGATCGCGTATGTATAGATGAATAACAGAAGCCTGAGATATCGGGTATTCATCACAAGAGAGAGATGGTAATAAGAAACTACTCAGTATAGGAGAGTTTCTGTAGCTTGAGCAAGAAGAGGCCCAGCTCACTTGTACAC